>PTEX01000201.1:998853-1020155 GCA_003342815.1 Eudromia elegans
GAGGCGGCGGCGGCGAGGAGCGGCCTCGCTCGTGCGAGCCCCGTTGCGGGCGGCCTGGCTGGAGAGGGCGTGTTCCGGAGCTGCCGCTGTCCSGCGGGTGGAACACGCGGGTTTGAAGGCGGCAGGCGTCCAAGCGGGGCTTGGAGGAGCGGAGAGGGCAGGAAACCGCCTGAGAAACCTTCCCGGGCCCAGCCGCAACAACCACCCACCCCGAACAGCAACAGCAAAACGCCGCTAGCTAGCCAAAAACATGGGCTAGGTCTGCGGTTGTAGTGAACCTGGAGGTTTGATTTGGTTTGTTACTTGTTTAAATAAAGGTAATTATTGCTTAAAAAAAAAAAAGAGAGAGAGAGAGAGAATTCAAGTTCAAAGCCCTAAGAAATAAAATTAAAGCAAAGGTTTCTGAGTGATGAGCAGAGATGACAGAAAACTGCTAACTGGAGTCTTCTGGACAGATTATTTTCTTTAGGATATCTAAGCCRCAGGAATAAAAATTCTCAAAATTTAGACAGAGATGATTGTTCCAATGAGAGCTTTAAYCAGCGGGTTGCTGAGTTGTAATTACTTTCTTTAACTCAAAACACTGAATGCACGAGATCTGCGAGGCGGTACTCTAGCCGTGCCGTGCAGCGCCACCCTGCGGTGCTCTAGTGGCGGCGCAGGAGGCCGCCGCTGGGGATGGAAAGGTAGGGCTGCCGTGTGCAGACCTCTCACGTTGGCGCGTCCAGCTGAAACGTCCTTTCGCTGGATTAGGCCCTTTAAACAAATCTCCTCGGGCTGAAGCTTTRAATTAAGACACCGTTCTGTCCCGCTGAAGCTGTGGAAGTGGAGAATTTGGTGTAGAAGAGAACCTTTTACTGAATCAGGACCAGCATGTGTTCCACAACTTAGGAGAGTTCTTGAATGGAGGTGGAAAACTTTTATCTTGTTCAGGTTTTCTCTTTGTGCCCACAATTAGAGCATGCCTAGTCAGCCCACCAAAATGCATGAGGACCCGAAAGCTATTCCTACAAGGAACAGTTATCCTTCAGCTTGAATGCTGGACGTGTGTTAGCTGGAGCAAAGTTCTGCCCAATGTAACTAGATATCTTAAAGGGACATGAATATTAACAAATTGCTATTAATCTGTTATTTGATTGCTAGAAGAGCAGGCTCTGTAAGGCTGACAACGGGCCATGGTGCTTGTCTCAAGGATTTTATTACTTGAGCYGAGATAGCAATGAAGCACTTGAAAGGTTAAGTATGGACAAGATGACAGCAACAGGTGAAGAGGGATATCGTAGTCATGTAATCACCATAGGCGCTTTGTTGAATCATATTTTTTAAAGGGTGATATATGTAAAAGTTGAAGGAAGAGACTGTCAAACCTATAAAGTGGTGAGGGAGAAAGCATGAAGAAAAAATCACCTAAAGAGCAGTCAGTGAAATATTGTGCCTGTCTAGCACAGGATATTTCTTTTTAGCTTCTAATAGAATTTAGGTGTCAGAACTGGTTTATGAMATACCGATTGAACTACTACACCAAAAAATTCAAGTTCTCTGTCTTTAAAGAGAATGTTCGCTGATTTTTGACAAGAGTTAGAATTATCTTATGATTTGGTGTACAATTCAGGCTCCTCATTACTGCCCACAAATGTGAATTCAGAAGATAATTTTAAAGTCAGTCTTCCTGTGATGGGGGAAATCTCTTCAGATGTTAGATGGAGCTTGACTAATTAATAAAGYGCTTTCAGGCTCTGCTAGAAGATCAGATATTATTCTTGATTTTCATCTTAATAAAAAATCATTGGCAGTGTAAAGAGTTCCGTTGCTTATTAAAATATGATATTAATATTGAAACTTTTCAGAGGTAAAGATATACTGTTATGAACATGACACTGAGGAAAAAGTCATTACATATTTTCTTTTTTAAAGTGTTTCCATTTCATATCCTCTCAGTGAATCAAACTGAGGGAATCCAGTGTTATTAAATTTGCTGGTGAGGAGCRAGATATTGTTAAGACAACTTGCATTAGCTCCTCAAAATATGGGATGAAATAAAGATGTGCAGGACACCAGTGAGGAGGAGTTTTAGGCCCGGCTTTACACAAGCTTTCCCTTTTTATATGCTGTGTCATTCCTGGTCCATCTTCTTCGTTCTGACCATCCCCTACAGAAGAGAAGGAGAAATGTACAGCACAGGCAGTGTAAGAACAAATAACAAATGGAACAGAAATCTAATGTAGAAACCAGAAGTGTGGTAATTGTAAGATTTTATATAATATCCTCTTGAGTACTTCTTAAAACTAAAATGAATACTTACTCTATTAACTGTTGTTTCTTGACTTAAAAATCATCACAACTGTAGCAATGTTAGCTGTCAGACAGAGAGTGACTTGAAAAACAAAATGTGTCACTTRTTCCTTATGCATGTAGTATGTATTATGTACTGTGGGAAATGTTAGTGATTGGTCATGCCACACGCTCAAATGGTGTAATTAATACACATGTAAATGACTCCTAAATTTAACACCAGTCAGAGTGTAGTAATTGTGGAATTGTCCCAAATCTCAAAGAATGTGTGCGTGGATGGTGTTAATAGCCTGATCATGCTGCAGCAGGGGTGTRAATACAGACCTTTAGGCATTTGATTTGATTCTTCAAGAGACAACTAATTTGATAACAAGCACCTTGCGTTGGTAGCTGGCTTTTTGGAAGAGCTCTAAAGCTGCCCAGGTTTTATTTTGGGGAGTATATTGCTGCAGGCGTTTGTACCGGCTTTGGAGTACTTTGACAGCATTTCCAGACGTTCTGGTTCACCAGAATCTCTCCTTATATTTTAGGAACAAGTTCTRCCTTCTTCATACTTCTGAAACTTCGACATCTACAGCCTACAGCAGGAATTGTGTCGTGTCRCAGACTGGTTCCTTAGAAATCTCAGGTATTGGAGGTGTGTGTTTTAGAAGAATGGCAGTTAGTGAGCAATTACAAAAAATGTATCCAAGCTATATTAAATGATTCATATTGGGTTAGAAAGAAAAATGGTAAGCATAGGTGTGTATTCTACTTTCACTTCACGACAACAAAAAAAGGTGGGGAAATATACTGGTACAGAGAAGGAATTTTACACTGAATTCCTTTGTTTTCTCTACATCTTAAAWTTTTATTTGCTTTTCCACTTACTGGTAATGTATGCCTTGGAGATTTGGCAGGTTATCCTTTTTTATAATATTATATATGAGTTAGTAGCTTGCTTTAATTTAAAGATCCCTGGCAAGAATTGGGACGCTTTTGTGTTTGATTCTGTATGGGCACAATTGTATGAGGAATCCTCTTTCTGAGGGCGTTCAGATGCACTTGGACTGAAGAGCTGGAAACAGTTTTCTTCATATAGGCCTTGAAAATAGTTCTGAGTTCTTTTAGATRAAAAATGAAAAAAGCATCAAGTGATAGCTATCTAAGAGACTAAATTACACTAACACCGAGAATTAGTAGTGTAGTTTAACACTCAGCAAGTGCAGTGTGAAAATAGCTTAAAATATAAAGTGGCTGGTTTGTTACAAAATCTATGTTATATTAAGAGTTACACAAAAATCATAATTCAAAACTTGAAAGATTGGATAATCTCATTTTCTTAGGGTTTTTTGGAGGTTACCTACCCCTTGCTTTCACCTGGTAGGCCTGATTTTGAATGTTTTTTAATTTAGGTCGGCACTTTGATCATCACCACTGAAGATTTCTAAAAAAACAGTAGGTGCCCTTCTTACAATGCCATATGAAGTAGAATGAGTTAAGTGTGGTGTCAAGGTAAATAACCTATTTTAATAAATTTMTTTTAAGACAAATGATATTTCACATTATGATCAATTAATATTCATTCCAAAATTATTGCTCTCAGGAATTTTTCCATACTGCAGTATGTGGTGATTACTATTTTATATACTTAGAAAATAACTCCATAAACATTCATGTAAAAAATGTTCAGGTTTTTATTTGCTGTGCCATCTGTTGCCAAAAAATCTGTAGTTCTGGCATACATTGACAGGGTCCTGAAAATTGATGACAAAGAGGATGACAAAGATAATATGTGATTAAGGCTTAAGGAGAATTCACATTTTGAGTAATGGTACATATGGAAAGGCAGCCTAAAAATCTATTTGAGGAGMAAATGGACCAATCTTATCCAGATCTTTTCAGTAAATCAGTGTGATTTACTGTCATATCATCTTAATGCTCATCTTAGTGATATTTCTTAATATAGTGATAATTCTTATTATATTACTTTCCTTTTCCTTTGTACAGAAGTGAGGAAATAACATATATATGTATATACACACACACATATATGTTATATATGTTAGGCCTTGGCAGTCCCTTCACAGTCTGAGGAACTTATACAGATATGAGGATGATAGAAAGCAGATMTCTTGATCAAGCCATATCAAGTTTCAATCTGTCCCGTGGAAACTGGGAGTCATGACGCCACCACCGGTACCAGATCACAATGTATAACGCTACCAAAGTCAACTCATGAGAAGTAAGAAATTATCAGTAAGTCCTTCTTCCTTGTCTCGCTGGTATATACTTTCTCTCCAGTATTCTTTTATAACCTTGAATCTTGTCTTTCATAAAGTAGCAACATATTCTGCATGTTTCTGATGAAAACTGTCTAACTTCTTATTACAAGASTTCTTTGTTCCCTTGACAAGAAAAAAAGCATATCAGCTACTTAGATAATACAGAATATTACAGAAAACAACAACAACAAGTAAACACTGTGATTTTTTCCTTACTTATATCCTGCCTTGTGACAGGCATCTTCCCCACCCCCATTGCTAAGTTCACTGGTTAACAATAAACAAAGCTGCTTTCAGCAGCTCCGTTACTGCAGTCTTTGCATAGCATAATACAGTGAAGCCATGGTAGTATTAAAAAAAATAAAAGGTTAACTGTAGTAGTGTTTTGTTTTTTTAGTAAACCCTATCTGAAATCTGGCCTCCTCTGGAAATGATTCCCTTTTCTTGCATTCACATAGAAGGGGGCTGATGCAATTCCAATAATAAAGAATAGCAGGAAAATTTTTCCAAGTGTTTTTTCAAGCATCAGAGAAAAAGGCTTACACCAAGAGAAACAGGGTYACGGCAAAGACTTGAGAAGTGTCTGGAGGTTATGCCTTGCTCGCTCCACACAGTGGCTTTGGGTTGCTTATATCTTCCACTCCTACTAACAGAAGATTTTGCTGATCAAAATTTTTGGAAATTATCTAAAGATGTAAAGGTAGCTGGCTAATCTCAAATACTGATTTGTCTGTAAACACTGCTTTTTTAAAACATTGAGATTTTGTCTGCCTTGCTCAAGGGAAGTGTYATGAAGAAGGAGTCATGAAGCTAGGATATCCCTTAGCTTCAGGTGACTAATTTTGGTCAACTAAATTMGGACTCAGTTTCCCAATACTCCCTCTGTACTCAGTGGAGAGAAATAGGATCTTGCTGGGTATTCCAGACCTGGCATCCAGCTCAGATGCCCTGTATTACCCTTCAGAGGGAGCTTGTGAGTGAGACGAGATTAAATACCTTTAGTAGGGCGGGCGGGGGTGACTGGCACACGATGATCCCCACTCCTGCGGGTTAGAGGCTGGCTGCCAGGTATGGGATTCTCCCTACGGAGTGCCGGGCACAGACACAGCAGGAGGGGTCAGTTTGCACCTGCTGCCATTCCCCGTCTCCACAGAAGTGCTGCAGAAAGGGTGACAAGTTGCACAGAACAACCTCATGGGACAAATTCCTGGCTTGCAGGCGGCCCCGGGTTAAGCCGGCTAATGTCAGTTCATTTCTCTTCCCTGTCTGGCCCTGTCATGCCAGACTTCTCGTTTCAAGACTGTTGTATGTGATGTATCTGACATTTTGGGYGAAGGTACTTTGGTCATCTTGCTCATGCTTATGCCAGGCAGGTTATATGATCCTAAGTTCTGAATAATGTTTTGTTCCATTTGTGGATGTCAGCTGTGGCTGATGAAGTTCATGYCCAGCAATCTTTGGCCGGGCCTGTACACGCAAAGAGCAGCCTCGGGAGCAGGCATGAGCATCCCAGGCTGGCCTGGGGAGCCTGTCCAGCCTGTCCACTTGTGCCCATGCACTGCTGGCCTTGCTYAGGTGTCTGGGAGCCTGTAGGCCTTCTTCCACATCTGGGATCGTCCTTCACAGTTCTGGGCAGGCTGGGTGTTCAGCTTCAGAGAGGGCACCAACTGCTTTGAAAGATCATGCACCCACCGACTGTGATTTACGTTAGATAATCCCCTAGGTGAGCACTGTCCTATTGCACCTCTGTCCTAGGAGTCTCTGTTAGGAAGTCCTGTAACTTTTTGTCTTTTTTTTTTTTTTTCTTTTGGTACTGCATTGATGTATCATTTTATTTTATAACACACTCTGTTGCAATGAAAGTTTCTTAAGACCTTGGTATTTGTTGCCTGATTCTTCATATTTATCCCCCTCATCCCCTARGATGTCCTACAGCAATTAAAACATAGCAGTGTTGGGGAGGAGCGCTTCTGTGGGATAGAAACTTCAGCTGATGCAAAAGTCTGAAAGTTAATGGCTGTTTGAAATGTAAGGGCTAAGATGTTTTGTTTGCTGTTAGCAGTGCTCACACCAAAAATGATTACACCAAGAGAAAAAGGGTTGTGGTAAAGACTTAAAAATGTGTCAGGAAGYTATATCTTGCTTTTCTTGAAAGATACTGTATTATTTTCTAAGTCAGCTTATCAACCTAAATGGAAACTTCTAAAGTAGGGGAGAATCTGATTTTACTTACAGAATATTTTATTTATTTAAGGCTATTTGAGCTGACTTGTTTAATCAATGTATCACAACTTACCTGATGACCCAATCCTTTTTCTGCTCAATTACAGCTGTGCATAACAAAGGGAAGGTCATACGTATCCAGAGGAAATTGAATCACAAAAGCAGAAAATTAAGTCTATCAAAACTCTGCATAAATGCTGCATATGCACCTTTTTCTTATTTTTTTTTCTTTTTAAACTGAGCCCACAAGGTTGAGAGATTTGCAGTGTATTCAGAAGGTTTAGTCCCTGGAGCAAATCACAAAATCATGAGCCATTCCTCAAGGTAAAATACAAGTCTAAAGCATAGTCTCAAGTCACARTCACAAGTCTAAAGGCATAGTACTTTTAAGGAGCAATAAATACGTACACATTGGCAGCCATTTTAGAGCTCTCTTTTGACTCATCTCAAGAACTTAAGTTTCTCAATTAAGAAATTTGCTGCGTCAAGAGCTTCCTTACCACCCTAGCCACAGAGATGCAATCTGCTGCTCCACAGTAAGAGCTACCATAGTAAAGGCTCGAAGCTGCATTTCCAATTAGCATTTCCAATGCTAATCAGAGGTGTGTCTTCAAAGGGACTGTTTGTGTGTGTGGCTTCAAAGGGACTGTTCTCATCKGGAAAAGACTTTATGGGAGGGAAGAGGCTCCTTTACTTAGCGTGCCTTTCAGGGGTTCACTGTTCTGCCCTGGCTGTCTAAAGTGCTATGGATTTTAACGTTTACCCAAGTGCAGCTGTGGCATKTTTTTTTCCCAGCATCTTTCACTCAGATATAAATAGGTACTAGAGTAATGTTACGAAGAATCTTTTTAAAGAAATAACTGCTGAAGCCATAAAAAAGACTTGAGCTAAGGCCCTCCARAATGGCTGCCATTACTGTTTTATGCTACTATTCTGGATGAGAACATCCAAGAATTGTTAATTTAGGAGCCATGTGGAAATGGGAAGATGTTTGACATCATGATTTTTTCGGTGAAATGGAAAAATCCCATTCCTGGCCATTACTGGCTCTTTCCTAAAACTATAAATATTTTTTATTGATAGCTTTAAAGAGAAAGAGAGAGAAAAGTCTTGAGTGTTAACTCATAAATGCATATTAAAATCAGACTGACCTTCCCAAGATGCTTTTGGGTTGCTACTTTATGGAAAACCTGTTTCATGTGTCCCTCACATGAGTGCCTTCCTACAGAAGCTGTTGGTGTTCCTCTTTAAAAGTGGATTGATGTGGTTGTTTTCCCCAAGTGTAGGCATTAGTGGTCTCAGACTAATTATGTTTTTGCAAAGCATAAGGCTGTCAGTTAGCTGAAGTGTAGGATGCTATTCATTTGCTGGCTGCCGACAGCAGTTTGAGTTGGGCACTGTATATTTAAATGTCCTTTGAAGCAAAAAGACCATGCAGAGGAGCTGCTGCCATATCCCATGTAGGGCTACAGAATGCCACGGCACAGGTCAGATGGAGCTGGATGCTGATAGCAGAAGTAGTGTGGGAAACTATTATTAGAAAGAACACATTCTTAAGTGAGAATAATTTTGGTGTATTAGAGCTTACCAGTCTGAAGGAGGCAGAGGCTATCAGAGCCTATTCATTAGTGCCCTTTTTTTTTTGCTGTGATGAGGAATGAAGTTGGAATGAAGGAGTGATTCCCATGAAGTTGTACTTGAGCACTGAAGTGCTCTTTGACCACAACAGTCATTTAGTGGCCAGACCTTTTTTCTGTGGGAATTTTGATCTGCTTCCTGGCAAAGCACATGTTTTTCTTGTGTTATATCAGTGTGTCTCCCGTGACTCTGTAGCCTGAAGAAGAGTCCAATCTGCMAAATCAGACAGACAGACATCTCTCCTTTGCAGGAGTGTGTAGACCTTAAAGCACTGCTTGTCACCAAATGGACGTGTTCGTGCTAGTTCAAGATCTCCTTCAAGCTACATCTGTAATATTTCTCTGTTGCAAATGAGTTACTCCTTCTCGTGGGCGGAATGAAAAATCTTGTCCTTCATCTTAATTTCTGAATACTACTCTCAAGACAGAAAGGCTTAGTCATACATAAGAATGCAGATGCTACCTCCCTTCTGCACCATGTAAACCTGTGGGGAGCACTGCAGTTGCACAGTGAACA
This sequence comes from Eudromia elegans, assembly GCA_003342815.1. Lineage (NCBI taxonomy): Eukaryota > Metazoa > Chordata > Aves > Tinamiformes > Tinamidae > Eudromia > Eudromia elegans. The sequence continues at coordinate 1,007,787 of PTEX01000201.1, forward strand.
GACGAGTGAAACTAGGCCTGCAATTTTACCAAATCAGTCAGGTTACAAACTCTGCATAGCCAAGTTAAAAATATAGTTTGCCTGTTTGTGTGGGTTCTTAATCACACGCATAAAAGTTCACATTAAAGTTAGCCTTAATAACATCTATCAATTCATTCATTTAGATGAACAATGCTTTTCTAAATGTAGGTTTTTTTGTTTATATTTATAAAATCAATAATCATGTCATCCAATTATGTAGCAACTGAATATCATATTCTACTTTGGCTTTGGTACCTACGAAAAGTATTCTGAAAACTTAATAAGTGCAGTATTAATTGCAACATATATCTACGATGGGCAGCAAGACAGGTTTTCATTGGAGTTCTGGTCTAATGAAATTTTCCTATACATGTGGAATCACCCATTCAACATTTTCTACTTCAATTTTTGGTCGATCACATAAAGATTATTTCACACAGTTACATCTGTGAAAGTGATCTACAATTGTCTGCTGTATTTTACACTTGCCATGTTAAAAAAAAAAGTGAGCATTTATTAAAATGGGTTTTACAAATACTCAGAGAAAAAAAGAAGAAGAAATAATGCACAGTGAAAGGGGAAAAGAGGAACAACATGAACACAAAATGATAATTTTGGGAATTTATGAAAAAGGGAAAGGTAAGATGGCCATAGAAGATGGTTCTGGAAGCTAAAGACTTGCCAAACCCTAAAAATGACGTGCGAGACGTGACCTGATTTTTCACCTTTGTAACCTTGCTCCCCTCTCAGGGCAGGCCGCCCCAAGCACGTGTATTCCCCACTTAACGTTTTCTCTCAGCCCTCCTCTCCCTTCCTGAGATGCCGTAGGTCCTAAGGAGCCTAGCGCTGGTGCCCGCCCGGCTGGGATACCCATGTGTCCCTTCTGCAAGCTGCAGGCAGACGGCTGGTGAGCAGGACGTGGCCCTTGGTTAGCAGGCCCTGCTGCTGACGTGCTGGCTTGCACGGGCTGTGCTGAGCCGGCGGCTCTGCTTGCTCTCCCGCAGCATGCCAGCATCCCCACTCTCTTTTAGGATCTTGTCTGGTGGTTCTGACCCAGAACCATGAAACGTTGAGGTGSCTTTTGGCTCTTGGCCGTCCGTAGTAACCGTGTAAAGGTTTCAGCAGAGCTTCACGTGGGATTGAGCAGAACTCCTCTGAACCTGAAGTGCTGACTTGTTCTACCTGGAAATGGGAGAAGTCACAGGTTTACTTCACCYGTGGTACAGGTTTATTAAAGCAGTTTTCCCACCTTCTTGGCCCAAGGAGACAGTCTGGCAAATTGAGCTGAGATTGCTGAGCACCCAACACGTGCAACTGTCTGTTCGGCCCCTCTTTCCTCGGCTCCCCTTCGCACAAGCAGGCCTGGTGGGTCGGAGCACCTGCACGTGTCTCAGCACAGCCTGCTGCCCTAGCACGAACCTGCTTCCAGCAGACATTACCAGCAGATTGCACCTGAGGCTTGTGCGCCCAGCCTGGGCTGGCTGCCTTGCCCCAGCGAATGGGTGGTGACAAGCCGTGGAGAGGCTYGGTGGAGAAGGTGGTAATGGTTTCTTAAGGCACTAGCCATTTGTCACGAGCCTGTGCCTGTGGGCTGAGTCTCCAAAGGCCTGTGGACTTCGTTCTACGGTATTGCAGAAATCAATCTTCAGCCCCATTTAAATAGCTACAACTATTATAGGAGGCTGTTCTAAACGTTCTCAACCAAATGAAAGAATATGTAGTATGCCAGCATCGAAGAATATAAATAAATATTTTGTAAAAGTGCCTGTAATTATGCAAAGTAACCTTTAGGCAAGGAATGGCACCACCTACATGTCCATGTAATATATGTTCGCATGTAGAGAATACAATATTTTACAACAACTCATTGCCACCACCCTGGGATAGCTTCAGAGTTCTCTGCAATTACTGGTTAACCTATTCTAGCAAATGAATTGGGGCTCTTTGCTAGCAAGTATGTTCTTGCTGTTCTGTGTTGAAACAGTAAAGGCACAGTGAGACCATAGGGCAAGTTACAGATGTTGCACATGAGAGTGTGACATGGAGCCTGCTGCAGCTTTCCTCATGGCAAGGTAAGGAATCCCAAGCTAGATGTTGCTMCCTAAGCTGCTTTGGTAGCTAGAGTTTGTTCATTTCTCACTTGAAACTTAGGCACYAGCAGAAAGTTTTGTCTAGCAACAGCACCTAGACTTATAGTTTTTCCCAATTTGTCACCATTTTTATGCTTCCTGATAAGGAAGGGATAAGGAGGAAGGGTCTGCTCAAACCCTGGCAGTTAGCATCTGCCTTCCACCCCTGTGCCATCATAAACATTTTTAATGAAGCAGTGTAGCTTCTCTGGGGAGCTGGACTGAAGCTGCACGCTATGGTTGAGAATGCAGCTGTGCTTTAGAAGAGGAGGAGATACAAGTTACAGGTGGCAAATAGGAACATCCCTTACCTAGCCCATGTCATGAGTCGACTTCTGGCCACTCAGCATTTTGAAAGCTTTGARTGGGTATGTGTTACGGTGACACGGCTGCAGTCACAGCTATATCCCAGGTTATGGTAATTTCCTAAATCGTAATCAGAGATGTGTTGATATCATCTACTTCCTTACTTTGTTGTTTTCAGCTTTGCCATAAGGGTATCTTGCAGGACTAGAAAAGGGGAAGACACTTAAGCTTTGAAAGATCTGCAATTGTAAGCAGCTGGGAGGACATGACTAATGACTTTTGTCAGAGGCAGATGGTTACCCTAGAGGCTCTGCTGTGCAGTGGAGCAGGCCGAGCGAAAAGCTGTGGTCCAAGTGCCACCAGAGAGATGGGAGAGTGGYGAGTTCAAAGGGTTAGATTTTCAGGTGAACTTCTGGAGATCTCCTGGCCACCTAGGAAAATCATGAGGAGGTGCCTGTCAATAGTACCATGTCATTCATGAATCTAAGTTTAGGTTACTTTAGAAGGACAACCTGCTTTGAGAAGGATATCCTAATAGATTGAAAGAAGCAATGTTATTCCACAGAAAGYAGACCCAGGCCCTTTCCAGGTGAGTCCTCAAATCCATGACTTCTTGTGCTGGAATTGATTCTGTTGTCCATACGGCTAGGTCTTCACATCAAGTATGTTACCGAGATCCAAGGTTTTACTTCCACTGAGTTTATTTAGTGAAGATCCAAGCCCTTTCACTGTATGAATTATTGGTCATACCCTTGCAATTGGAGAAGACTGCACTAGGATATCTGTTTTGTTTGTAAATTAAATGGATCCAGATTTCTGCTCTGTGGTGGCCAAAGTCTTATGGAATAGAAACCAGTTTGAATTCWCTTTCATCATCTACTTGAAAGCAAAGAAAAGGTTATCATATAAGATGTGTAAACATGTACCTCTCAGCTTACTTCACATACATACTCATTTGGTGGGAGGATGGATTTTCTGCCTCTTGCAGGGGAACTCATCTATTTCCAGTGGAGCCCTGTCCCTTCTCCCTAGTGCATCACAAGGGTTGTTCTTTGTAAAGGTGCATAAAGCAGGAGAGGAGCTCTGGCACTGCAAACACCCGGGCTCCAGGGCCACCAAATTCTCACTCAAGTTATCTAAAGTGGTGCAGGGTGCTCAAGCATATGACCTTCTACTGGGGAGCTTTTTTCCACAGCCCCCCTTGCAATTATGTATGGCCTTCTACAGTTAACATTTGTCATCCCATAGGACCAGCCATACCTTCTCTCAGCCCAGGGAAACACAAGTGAGAGCTCTCAAAGTAATTGATCTGCAGCCCATTTCCTTGGGATGGACCACTGACCTAGACATAGGAGGCTACACTTTCCTGCAATGCTAACCAGCTACTGTTAGGAAAACTGCTTAGCCAGCTCTGCTCTCATATTTTAAAGGATTTAGCCACATCCTGTTCATATGATGAATTATTCATTTTATCCGTTTTCCCAATAAATACTTACCATAGGTTTTCTCCTTTGGGGTTTGTGTTGCTTCATTGATTGTCTGGAATGTTATATTGAGCTTGCCAAAGAATATGCATTGGCTTTAATGAAAGGTATCTTAGAGGCTCTTTAGACAGTTTCTTGTTGTCAGTTTGTACTMAGTGTTTCTGAAGAGACAAAGTCAGATGAGATGAATTTCTCGAGCTCCCCTAAAGGACTGTGTAATATCACCACCTCACTGCTGGCTCCATTTGAATTCATGGGATCTCCCTCAAATTACCACTGCCTCGAGGTGCAGCACAATGTCCTAATGACTGTACACCCTCTAATTTCTGTACACGCGTTGACTTTGATGCTGCTAATGCTTGCCCCTGGAATGGTTCTCRTGGTAGCATGTAACAAATGTGTCACAGCGTAACAAGATGAGTATTTAAGGTCTTAAGTATTCTTCCAAATGGACTCCTAACCATCATCAGTGAAAGTCCCCACTGAGCAGCAAGTGCCGCTGAAGATCATTTGTCAAGCAGTATGACTAACACCACAATTTATGAGCCCATCTCATCTCATCGGGCTTCAGTTTATTTAATGTGTCACTCTTTTAAGTCTTATGTTTCACCACAGCTGTTCATGTTTTAACATTTAAAGGCTTTGCGTCTGCTATGCCTGATACTATAGTAGTGAAGGTCACTAAGCTGAGTGTACTATTAGATGGGGTTCATTTCTATAGAGCAAATGTGATGAGGAAAAGTCACAGTGAGTGAAATCTGTCGACAAGATCAGATTTAAATGTTTTACATATTAAGCTACTTTGTTTTCAGTTGGTCTGCTCAGCACAAGTGGGAATGGAAAGCTCATTAGAGTATTTTAAGTGACAGATTTTGTGATGCCAGCTGAACACTTTGAGTCCAACATGGTCCTTTGTGTGAACAGAGGAGTGTACAGTTGAACATTTATTTAGAGGCTACCATGCAGCTACGTCTAGAGCACCCACTGACACCCACTGACTTCAATAATTTCGTTAGCGGATTAATAACCATAGAAGATTTTAAAGTTTTCTGTTAGAGTGATTTAAGGGGTTTTTGTTTGTTTGTTTGTTTGTTTCCCTCTCTTTATGGTGGGTAACCTCCCCAATATTAGCTGTTAAAATGTTAACTTCTTGATCAGAAGTGAAAATGTGGCAGAGATGTGAAAATTATTAGTAGCTGTCAGCCTTGTTTCATAAAACTTAGGTGAGCCAGGCTGGTTTGTTAAAACCATCATAAGAAAAGAAAATGAAAAAAAAAMMCATAAAAAGCTGTTATTTTTGCAGTCAGTGAATGTGGTAAAATATCATGACTCATTGAAACAACAGGGAGAATGTATTTTCTGACAAAAAAAAAAAACCTTACTAAATGTCTTACAGTAAGTAATAAGATACAAAACTTTAAACTGCTACTTTTTCAAGAAAATGAGGTGCATGTGGTCTCATAACTAAATGTAACAGAAACAGTATAAAAAAGTCTCACCCAGTATAAAACAGGCAAACAGGCAGTTCAGTCTGCAAAAATAACTACACCTAGACTGGATGCTCAGTAGTTTGGTGAGATCACTGAATCACAGAATCCCAGAATGGTTGAGGTTGGCAGGGACCTCTAGAGATCATCTAGTCCAACCCCCCTGCTCCAGCAGGGACACCCAGAGCACGTGGCACAGGGTGGCATCCAGGCGGGTTTGGAAGATCTCCAGAGAAGGAGACTCCACAGCCTCTCTGRGCAGCCTGTTCCAGGGCTCTGTCACCCTCACAGGAAGGAAGTTCTTCCTCACATGGAGATGGAATTGCCTGGGTTTCAGTTTAAAACCATTGCCCCTTGTCCTATCACTGGCCACTACRGAGAACAGTTTAGCCCCCTCCTCCCTACAGTCACTCCTCAGGAATTTGTGCATGTTGATTAGATCCCCTCGCATCCTTCTCCAGGCTAAACAGGCCCAGCTCGTTTAACCTCTCCTCATACGGTAGGTGCTCCTGTCCCTTGATCATTTTGGTCAGTCAATGCTGGATGAGAAATATTAATTTTGCAAAGCTCTTTGATGAGGGTATAAAACCCTGGAGTTTTGTCCTYGTTTTTATTGGGGGGAAAAAAAATCTGCAAGGGAAATAATGGTCATTTGTGAAGGACTGTCCAACCTGTCATTAATGTTTCTAAGGGCGGAATACAATGAAGCTTTAGCTAATGACCACCATGTTATGTAAATCTGCCTACACATGGATTGATGAAAAACATAAATCTAAAACCAAAGCTTAAAACTCGCACCTACRTCTCACATCCTTTTTCATCAGCAAAGGTTCCCAAGTGCTGGAAGCTGCTGTCCTGGCAGCTTCCTCTGAGAGGAAAGAGGTGCTTCCTAGGTCATCTCTCCCGAGGAGACCATGATGCCTAGAGCACTCTGATGGAAATGTATTGGCGTGAACCACAGCAGCCTTGGCCGCTTACATTTAAAAATACAGCCAGCACAGGAGCAGTTAGGTCGCTTCTTCTTTATTTAATCCCTTAGTGTTTGGGGTACTCGCCCAGGAGATGGCAGATCTGGGTGCTGGGCCCTCCTACCGCACGTGGGCTGTGGAGTGCACGTTCCCCTCATTCCTGCAGAGCAGTCGAGCAAGGAGGCTGCAGATTACGCTGCGATGAGGAAGCCGAGTGGCTGGACRTGAACATGAATCACGAAGCTCCAGCTGGGAAACAGGAAGCCGGATCTAAAGCAGCTCCCACTTGTTCAAAAGAAGCTGCCCCATCCTTAGCAGGGCTGAGATTTGGGCCTCTTTCAGCAATTAATTTCTGCAGGCTGTAGTTTGCTCAGTGCTATAGATCACATTTTACAGCATCTTTGTCTCTTCCGTGCCTATTAAGGGAACTTAGGCTAAGGTTGTAATAAACTAACGGCTGAATACCTAAAGCCTGGCATAATACACTTGAGTGGTCCCGGTCCTTTCATAGCTCTGTCCTTGAGTCCTTGACTAAACAGGCAGACATGAGCGAAGAATGGGATTTCTTTTCTCCACGAGTGTCATTATCTTGGCCTTCTGGTTTTATTTGTGAATTACAGGATACYGATAGTTAGCATCAGCATTATGGCTTATCCACTTAGGCAGTCAAATATAGGGTCATTGGCTAATGAAGCAATTGCCGTTCATTATTTAATTAAAGGAAGAGGGCTTTGATTCCATGTATGGGAAACTTGTCCAACAGCTATAATAGGCTATCATTTCTTTTAATAGGTACTTGCTTGAATAGGAAGCAGGAGATGATTGAGGAGATGAATAGAAGTGAATATGGCTTTTTACCCTGCCAGAAGTTCTGCCATCTGAGAAATGAATACACACAAAGTAAAAAAAAAAAAAAAAAAATTGTTACATTATTTGCGTAAGTATTTTGTGAATCAAAATAACTTATGCGGATATTGAGTGTATACACACTCACAGTGCTAAATATTGCAACTCTTTAAACTGAAATAGTTTCAAAATAAACATGGAAAAGATTCATTACAGAGGTGTAAAAAAGTGTTAAAATATCTTTCACCAAAAGAAAGTTCAAGTAATTTATTGTGAAATGTATTCCTTTAGATGAGTTACCTTTTCAATGACAAAAAAAAAGGTATTTCTGGGAAAAATTCTGAACTATTCTGCTGCCTTATAAATGGAGGGTAATGCCGATTGGAAGGACTCGTGTTTGCTGCTGAGCTCTAAATTATCTTTACCCACATAGGAGAGGAAAAAAAAGAAAAAAACCCCACACCTTATTGCCTCTTAGGACGGCTATATGAAATATATGATCAATGCACAAGTGTGGTCAAGAAAGCAAATCAAATGTGAAGATGGCTAAGGTTAAATGTAAGGCACCTGAATCAGGGTCTTTGATAATTTCTGTGGAATTCATCTGGGAGTACATGTATTTGGTACTTGCAAACTCCTTTTTTTGTGTGTGTTGTTTGTTTGAATACAGAGTGTGACTTTTAGAAGGCCTATGAAGAGACATCTCCTGCTTGGGAAGCAAATGGGAGGTGAGGGAATTTTAAAAAACATAATATATAGATTCTATATATTTGTTTTGTATAGTGTTGCGGGAAAAAATTGCCAATATCACTTTTGTTCTATTTTTACAATTATTTTACAAATGGCCTTCAGATAATGATTTCTGTCTTTCCTGGTTGGTTTTTGTTTTGGCTCCTTTATGGAATAAGCAACGCTAGATTTTGCAAGGACAGAGCAGTGCTCAACAGTTAACATTGATACAGACAGTCATCTTTGAAAAGCTTCCTGAGTCATCTTGTTCTTGCTTCAAATGGCTAAACAGTTTTCTACAAAGCGAAAAGGCCCAGGTAAAAATGTTCCAAAATGGACTTTAGAAATAGGAATCTCAGGAAGCTCTTTTTCTGGAGTTAGTTATGGAAACTGTGTTTTCAGCATTTCCAGTATTCTGCTTCTACTGATAGTTTTAGAATAGTGCTTTCTCATGGCAAATGTAACAGGTTGCACATTTGGGAAAACCAAGAAGCCCTCACTTGTGCTTCCCCAGCTGTAACCAATAGAGCCACAGAATAATTAAGGTTCCAAATAAATGATGCGTTTAATTAAACACAAAAACAAGCTTATTGGAAGTTGAAGGAAACAATGAGCCATTTCTCGTTGTACATCATCTTTGCACACAAAAAACCCCACATGTGCTAAAGTGCTTTGTGGTTGGCTGCTGCTTCCCCTCCCTTTGCTAGAGTGGGGAGACAGGGAGGCCTGTGAGCTGGAGCACCTTTTCCATCGGACGGGCGGCCCTCGGGAGGGCAGGGTCGCTGGTCCAGGGAGCAGGCGAAGCGGAGCCTGCCGGGGGCTGCTGCTCGGCCCTGTCACTCGCCCGGGTGGGCAGGCGCCGGTGGATCCCTTCTCCAGCACTGCTCATCCCATGAGCCGTCGAGCCCCAGTCGTGCTGTGGAGGGAAAGCCTCCCTAGGGAAAGTAAGCAACACTGCTGCCAAATGTCTAGCTGTGAAATCCAGTTTAAATGTTTAAAAATGAGGAGCTCTGTGTGGAAGTAGGATGGATTTCCAGGGAAATCTAGCTATGGCTTGTACTATTTAAGACTCCTAACTTGTAAGGAATGATGTAAGCAACAGGAACCAACAAGTAAAAAAAAATATATATATATATATATAAAAAAAAATATATATAAAAATATAATATGTATATAAATAAATATATATATTTATAAATATATATAAATATATAAATAAATGTATAATATAACATATATAAAATAAATATATAAATATATATATTTATATATATTTATTTCACCTCTTGAGACTCACAAGCAAATGTGATCATGCAGCATTTATTTTAATGCGAAGTAAAAAAATCCATTTATGATGACTTCTAGTGCACTAGTATCATCAATAAGACTAGCAAGAAAATGCTTGCAGCCCTGGAAGCACGACAGCTAAATAATGACTGCACATGGCAGTAGGAGTTCAGGAATTGCGGACTGGTCCGTGTTTGTTGAGGTGGCCCGTCTCAGAACGAGTACTTTAGAGGCACTATTCTGCAGGAGGCTGGAAGAAACCACATACCTAAGCAAGCACATCTCTGTGCGGGTCCTGTGGCGCTGTATGTAACACTGCAGGWGGGATGTCTGCGTTCCAGCCAAGGGGCACAGGAGCAGTGCACTGGATCCCTAGAAACCAGCTATACTCTCTTTCACTTTTTTACTGCCTTGGTAATTCTTTATTATTTTACAGACACTAAGGAATCCAAATGCCATCAAGAGCTCTTTTGACACTACGGCCCTGAAAAATCCCTTACTGTTTTACAATGAAGTATGAATTCCAGTCTTGTACCAAGTGTACTTAATATAGAAGGTATGCTGCAAAGGGAACATGAACCTCATTCCGTCTGTTTTTCGGCAATACCATATGTACTGCAGAATCATAATTTGCATTGCCATGTTTCAGATTATGTCAGAATTTCAGTGATAAATGCCCGTCAGCTGTCTTTAAAAAAAAAAAAAAAGGAAAAAAGGGGAAGCAGAACAGGAAGGAGCCCTTAAAAGTGGTTGTTTTGATGGAGGGTGGGGAGAGGGAAGAAAAGAAATGCAGAGGGACATGATTTTTTTTCTTTTTGTAATCACGTCCTTATTTGAGCTAATATTGGTGGAAGGGGGAAAGTAAAATAAGTACAATTTATTTCAATATCTTCTTTTTGGACCCATTCTGACTATCAAGGAAACCTATCCATTGAAATTAATGAAACAGGGTCAAAATTTGAACACATGATTTTATGAAGTAACAGTAAATTTTTGGAAAAAAATGCTACATTAAAAAAAAGTATTTTCAAAGTATGAGAGTATTTTCATGTTCATATCTGAATGTGAATAATGCAGCATATAGCAAAAATACACAGTGTAGAAGAATCTGTTAAAATTACATCAAAAAGATTATTGCAGGTTACACGTGAATATACTTAAGGCCATGGACTGATGTAAGATAATATATTGAAAGARGAGGACAGGGAAGCTGGGAGAAGATTTAGGCACAACACTTGGAACAGAAAACTTTTCTTGGGGCCAAGCTCTTCTYGGTGGTGGCCAGWGACASAACAAGRGGTAMTGGRYACAAGGTGAAACCCAGGCAGTTCCATSTCCATGTGAGGARGAACTTCTTTCCTGTGAGGGTGACAGAGCCCTGGCACAGGCTGCCCAGAGAGGCTGTGGAGTCTCCTTCTCTGGAGATCTTCCAAACCCACCTGGATGCCACCCTGTGCCCCGTGCTCTGGGTGTCCCTGCTGGAGCAGGGGGGTTGGACTAGATGATCTCTAGAGGTCCCTTCCAACCTCAACTGTTCTGTGGTTCTGTGAAAATTTCTCTTAAAGAAACGATCTGCCCTTGTTATCAATCTGACATGCAGCCACAAGTCTGAGTCCTGATCAAATTTGCACTCAGAGAAGTAATTTGCAAGTCACTTCAGATCTCAYTGCTATTATTATTTGCATAGTGTCGTGTCTTTTACACAGTAAATGCTTTGGGAACATTATTTTCAGAAATTGCTCAGTCCACTTGCAATAAAAAAGGCAAACACATTAAAACTGATACAATCGATGAGCTACAACCCCTAGAAGAGTGAATATTGATCAAAACGCCACATCTCTTGCACCGATGCCATTGTGAAATAAGGCAGTTTGCAGGTTGTCAGGAGCTGCACAACATCTGGTATTCTGCAGTGAGGYTACTACATGGTAATCTTAGCTTTAAAAAGATTAGCCCTCTATCTTGAARGGGGAAAAAATGAGTTAGTGACTAATCTTAAAGGCTGAGCCTGTTTGACAGATGAGGAGCAGCCACAGCTCACCCTGCTGGGACGCGCGGGTTCCCGGGGCCGTCAGCACAGCGCTGCACTCCGCAGCTTCGCCTGCAGGTTCCCAAAGCTTCACCCGTTCCGGGAGCCAAGGCGGGACACAGCCATGGGGATTCGAAACAGGAGGAGGGTTCTGCTCTTTCGCTTGTGCCTGCCGCCGTGGAAGCCTGTTTCTGGCACACAGTGACCAACATCACCAYGGGCCCCAGAAATTGGGGAAGCTTCTTTTTGGTGGAGGTGGTTTGTTCCTTGCCCACCTCATGACCGTGACGGAGAACCGAAAGGTCCGGCCATGTCCAGTGGCGGCCAGAGCAGCTGCAGCATCTGCGGGCAGCATGTGGCAGCGACAGGACAACCGCGACCAGAGCCTGTCCAGGGCCACCATGGCCGCCCGTCCCGCAGCCCCGTCCAGGGCCGCCGGAGCCGCCCGTGCCGCAGCCTGCAGCGCATCCAGGGCGGCTGGAGCCGCCCGTCCCACAGCCCCATCCTGGGCCGCCGGAGCCGCCCGTCCCGCAGCCCCGTCCATGGCCGCCGGAGCCGCCCGTCCCACAGCCCCATCCTGGGCCGCCGGAGCCGCCCGCCCCGCAGTCCCGTCCATGGCCGCCGGAGCCGCCCGCCCCGCAGCCTGCAGCGCATCCAGGGCCGGCCTGTCCGGGGCTGCAGCGCGGGGACGGCAGCGCCGCTTCCCGCAGCCCTCATCACGCCCGCGCTTCCTGCGTCCAGCCAGGCCCCTCGCCGCTCTGCGCTCTCCCTCCCCTTCCCTGGCTCTGCAGACTGTAGCAATAACAGYAATCATACAGCGGCTTCCCGAAGTGCCATTTATTTGCTCGATGCGCTGCGGGCTGCCGGCGGCGGGAGCCTCCCCGCACGCGAGGCGCTGGCAGGGAAGCAGCTCGCCGGGCCGCCCGGAGCGCGCCGCGGGGAGCGGAGGGGCCGCCCGGGGTTTGCTGGGCTCTGCTGCCGGCGCTGCCCGGGCGTTGCTCGTAACGCAGGGTCTCCACGCCCGGCCCGGTGCGACGGCAGCCGCGGCCGGCGGGCCTGGCCCAGCCCTGCGCGGGCGGCGCC
>PTEX01000201.1:1028419-1083194 GCA_003342815.1 Eudromia elegans
GACAGGATCATGAGGGAATATATGAGGGAAAGTTTGTAAACTTCTAAATTTTCATTTTGGAAAAGCAATAGCTTTAGAATGGTTTGTAGAGTTTGCCATGCTTTTCCGGGCCTGCTAGAATCTACTTCATTTCGCTTTTCTGCAAGTTCTGCTTTTGCCTCTTCTGCAGTTTCCCACCTGTTTGCTCTTTTTGGATCCGTAAGTGTCCGGCCTTTGCTTAAGGACCTTCCCCCCGCTGGTCTCTTCCATTGCATTATGGCATTGCTGTGGTGCTCACCTGCAAGCTTGTTTGATGAGGGCGCCTCAGCCTGTGTGTGTAAATTGGGTGTGTGGCTCTGCTGCATTGTTTCAGKCAGGGAGGTTTTGCTGCGGCCTCGTGTCCCTCGCAAAGATGCTGGGGGCTGTGGCCTTTCCACATCTCTCACGTTCCTTGTGTTCCAGTCGACCTATGAAGCTTCAGTGAAGCRAGTGACGATGAAGGACAGCACCAAATTGCTGCTTGTGGCGCTGCCATGATGCCAATGAGATGAGAGACTGGTGGGACTGCACTGCARTGAAAGCAGCTATAAACCAAAGTTGTCATAAGGCTGATGAAACCGTCTTCTCATGAAGTAGCGTATAACATGCTCAGCTCTTTCTCTGTGGGAGCTCTTGTATTGCAAGTCTTCAGTATGGGATAATTGAAAAATCAATTTAAAAAAGGCTTGAGGTTTGTATTTGTTTGTTTCCTCTTTCTCATTTTTCTCTTCTCTTTGAGGGAAAAAATGGTCTGGAACATTTCAGGTGCCCTCTGTRAAGGATACTGTTCAATTTACTGTTTTTGTTTAATTGGGAAGTACTGGAAAGGATTGGGAAGTTCTGATCCTCAGCAGAAATCTCAACACATATCTTCAAGCATCTCCATCCTGTTTGAGGTTCATGTCACCAGCTTCTGTTGAGATTATTCCCCAACCACAAGGAAAGCTGCCGGCCGACCTTCCCAGGCTGATAGTCCGTGACGATGCCACCACAGCCTTTCTGCAGGGACACAGCGTGTGCCAGGGGCTTCCTGRTGTTGACTTGGACAACACTTTCTTGTCTGAGAAATTAGAACTGTTGGCCAAAAACTGCAGCCTTGCAGGCAGCCTCTTAAATACTGASCCTGCTTTTAGGTAGCTTAACATTGTCTGTAGTCTTGTTCTACTGCAGAATGATTTTTCTGTTCTTTTAATTTTTTTTTTTTTTTCATGCTTCCCCCCATCCCCAATTAAAGCTTTCTGTCTCTGCACAGGATTTTCTCCTGAAATGATAACGAGGGGGCAAAATAAGCTATTAAGTGATAGTGCTGGTGCATGCTGTCACTGGCACCATGTCCTGCAGGACATCAGCTTGGTCATTTCTTTTAATGGGTCTAAATGGAAGAGCCATTAGTGAAAGGCTTTTCAGTGTTCTGTTTGTTTTTACCCTTTCCTCTAGCCACATTGGGCTGCTCGGTGACATCACTRCACTTTTCCCTACTACTCACCACAGTCTCTGCCTCATAAATATGCATCTTAAAAAGTGCAAGGTCTTATTTTGGGTTTTCAGGCAATRCTGTTGTAGATCTGCTATGAAAGGTTTAGTTCATGAAATGCGTCCYGCTCTTGCCTACCTAAGGCAAAGAGCGGAGTTGTTCTGAGGTGAGAGGCGTCTTTAGGCTGTTAGCACTTGCAGTAGAAGTGATCTTTTTGGCTGCGAGTACCGTGTGCTGGAGAACAGCATGGCGTTTCGGTACAAGCAGAAATAAGCCTGGCCATCTATAGCAGTGCATAGGGTTTTGACCTTTTAAGCATTTCAGGAGCATTGCATCGCTGCAGGTGTTCTGCTGCTGTTTTAATTTTGTACTCGTCCCTTGGAGTAGGATTTCCGGAGCATCGTTTTYGTGGGGGAAGGACTGCAAGGATTCAAGCAAGGGCAGAGAAGCTGCTCAGTCTCCTAGTTATTGGCAGGGAACTACAGAGGTCCAGCACTTTATTATTTACATTTGCACCTTGTTGTTTTCAAGTACTGCCTAGACCAGGATGCTGGTCTGAGCGGCTTCCAGAGAGGGGCTGGTTGTGTCTGTGATGGCTGCTGTTACCGTCCTAGGCAGCTGAGCGAGGAGGGCTGGAGAACTTGCCCGATGCTCTTTTATTGGGAACTTATCATGGCTGTGCAGAGCAGGATGTGAAATGATGAGGATTGTTTGAAGAGGGGCAAAAAAAAAAAAAAGTGTTAAAAGTCCTAAACACCCTAAGGGCTTAGCAGACCTGACATGTTGAGTGGAGAGGCAGGTCTTTGCCTCTGGAGGAGTAAACCAGTGACAGAATGGATAATAAAAAGACTAAAAATATTTGAGAGTGAATCAAAGTAGCTTTTGCTTGACATGGTGGGTTAACGTGGAGTTGGGGAGCAAAAAGCAAGCAAACAARCAAAAACCCATTAAATCCGGAGGCTAAAAATGTGTCTGTCTTTACAGTGTTGTTCTAACGTCTTAGAGAAGATTTCACGCACTTTTTAAAAGACACTGAAAAGGATATTTGTAATARTTGAGGCAGTGAAATGGTGATATCCTGGGCTACATTTTTTTTTMTCCTGTGTGGACAGTGGCTTTTATCCCCATGATACTGTGGGGACAGACACTGTAAAATTTGCCACTTGGGCATGATTGTACGTGTCCATGCTCAGTGTGAGGGGGAGGCATAAGGGAAAAAAACCCCACAACCTTTTATGCTAGAAAGTGCTCACCAGTGATGGAATTAGAGGAAAGAAAAAGTCTTAAGAGAGTTTTCTTGATACTCAAATCTCTTCTCAATGTGTAAATCTGTTCCTGTAGAGGAGCAGGGACGCCCAGCARCACCCAGGCAGCTGCCCCAGTCACAGCCCTGTCTGGTCCTCTGCAGAGGGATCCCCAGGGGAATCCTCCTGCATTTTACACATAGTTCACAGATAATGTGTGGAATGGTTAAAAAAAGCATAGTGCCAGCATGTCAGCTTTTAATTGAGTGAGAGGGATTTTTGCTATTTACTGTCACAGTTAGTGGAGTGCACAAGAATCAAAGCGAACTTTCCCATGACTCTTCCATTGGATACAATGTGAAATTTCACTTGTGCTAGTTAAATGATGCCAAAKATCTCATTAGTTTTACATTAATTATTTTAGAATTGTTGCCATTCTTATGGTCACAGTAGAATGTGAAGCAGCAAACTAGCGTGATGTGGATTTTGTGGGACTCTGTGCTGTGCAGGGCAGGGTGTGAGAAAAAACAATGGTGGTTTGAAACACCAAAATCTCAACATTGCCCTCAATTTGCATTCCTGACACCCTTGGTTCTGAGTGTAGTATAACCGATTAAAATTTGCTATGCTTTCCTGACAGTGAGCCTGTCACAGAAGCTCGTTTAGGAATAGTTGTCAGTAAGAATTAGAAATGTAGAACTGAGCATTTCTTTGCATAGTTCTTCCTTTAAATGACAATGTWTATAAATCAGTTTATAAACTAATTCTAAGATGGAATCTCATTTTTGTTTTTTGTTGTTCATTCCATTTTTTTCTCCATTTGGGAAGTCTGGTTCTGAACTTTGGGTGGAAATTACAAGGTTTTGAACCAGTTTAYGTTTCTGTTGTGGTAGGTCACAGTGTTTATTATCTTACTCTTGTAACTTACTTTAAATGGCTTTGTCCCCTTCCTTGTGTTTGCTTTGCCTTTTTAATGAGCACGGCTCTTGCCTTGTGCCACTGTTTTTCTTTTCTTTTTATTGGCCTCCACCCTCCTAGAGAAAACAGATCTGTTGATSATGTGAACTTAGCGAGTTTTGTGGTAATCCAGGTCAAAGAACTAAAGCAAATTGGGTGTGAGTCTAGGAGCGAGTTTTGGTCCTTCTATGGCTGTGGGGGAAAAGGAGACAAGACCTGCCACGCTCGCTCCAGGGAGTGGGGAGGTGGTTGCTGTTCCTGCAGGGGAGGCCTCTCTGTGTCCATGCCCGTTCTTTGGCATTGCAGAACTTGCCTGGGAGGATCCACAATGAGGAGGAGCATTCTTTGCCCTCCCTCCAATGAGCAGAGTAAGAAAAGTGGCTTTAAAGCTCCCTCAGAGAGGTCTCTGTGTGTGTGTACCTCTGTGTGTGTGTGTGTGTGTGTGTGTGTAAAGGGCCTTCTCCCCTTCCAAACTTGTACTCGGTCCAGGTTGTGGCTGCTATTGGAGTGTGTCCTTGTGGGTACTTGGAGCAAGTTTGCTCTCAGTCTCGTTTCAGGTGGATGAACGTCTGTGTCACGCAGGCTGCTGCTGGAGTTGCCGGCTTTGGGCAGCCCGAGCAGAGCAGTCGCAGGCTGGAAGTGTACAGCCTTTGTGTGTGTCCTTTGCTCCCCGTGGGTGATCGTTGCGTGCCAGGGCTGAAGTGCATCTCACACTAGGGTGTGTATAAAAATAACACCGCGTGTTTACCTCCTCGCTAGAGGACACCACGTCATGCAAGGGGGTTCGCTGTTAAGACCAAGCAAAAGCAAACYCATTTAGTAAATGTGAGTCTGAGAGAGTTAATTCTGAAGTACTCCAGGAGCTTCGGATAAGAGAGGACACATTATAGCTGGTGYAGGGATTCAAAATTTGGTCTTTGCCCAGGATATGGCTTGTGCATGTGATGGAGAGTGTGGCTGTGCTGTTGGAAACCATAATGGTCTGCAGGGTATGTGGGCTTTTTAACACTTTTTAACCTAGGAGATGCAGTTAATGCAGGAGAAAAATGACATTTATGGTAGTAATTGAGGATCTTTGGTATGGTCATCCTTTCTGAGTTTCCCTTTTTTGAAGTTATTTGTTGGAGCAGAGGCTAAAGACTCTTTACAATGTAGAAGATCATATTCTTTTGATATCTCAGTATTATTCATATTATCAGCAGTATCATATGATGAAGCTACCTTATTAGCTGCTTGTCTGTGGGCAGTACCAAAGGTCATTTTCTATTACAGTTCTTCTCTATTCTAATAGATATTAAATTCTTTGTGAAAAGTCTATTCTGTTTCCTTCTAAAAATTAAGTCCCACGAGCTACTGTTGCATATGAAAGCTGAGCAAGTGGTTTTATTTGAAGGAACTGTCTTGAGATGCTCTTCTCAGCATTCCTCTTGCTTACTTGACTGATTTTCTTTTGATCCCCAGTACAAATATTCATCCTGTGGTTGGTTTTCATCATGTGCTGTCCCTCACATGAAATGTGTGGGGAGACAGTAGGCTTGCTCTGATCTTGGGCCATCCTCTTCAGCACTAAACACGCAACTTTCTGTCTGTACTTGGAAACTGAAGAGGAGTGTCTCCTCATCTGCTCACATTGCAAACGTGTTTGGATGTTGCCATGAAAAACGCAAATCTTATATTTATTTCTTCAGACATTATAGAGATGAGAAAATAAACAGATCAAAAAGTGTTTTTTTTTTTTTTTTTTTCCAAGTGTACCTGCATTTTGATTCTGAATCAGTGGATTTGTGAGGTTTACCTTYCTCACCAAAATGACTGGTGTGATTTAACTGTTGACCCCGGTCCTGGTACGTTATCAAGTTCCAGAGTTTGCGTTGCCGTTGGGGATCCGATACGGACATGGTATCTTCCCAAGCAGGTGACAGCCTGGATCCTTTTCTGCTTTGCCAGCTAACTGCCAAGTGCTGTAGCTACTGAATGTGCTATTGTGTGAGCTTATAAACCAAATAATCTTAATTGGGCATTTCCTGGCGGGGAGGGAGTGGGCCTGAGAAAGGAAACAATTGGAAAWGCAGGCAGCATTCCTAATATACAAATTTGGCGCCCGTCCAGGAAAATGGGAGCATTTCCTGTAAGTTCATATCTTCTAAAAGCCTCGAGATCCATACCACGGACAGCCCAAGGAAGGGTCTGTGCTGGGAACAGCTTGTGCACCAAATCCCAGGAGAGGTGCCCGCTGGAATGTGCGATGGGACCGGGGGTACGTGCAGCTGGATCTCGGAGCTGCTACAGCCTGCAGAGAGCAGCCTCCGCTCTCTTTCCCATGGCCGGAGGCCACGCTACCCTCTAGCACTTACGCTAGCAGAGCGTAGTGACACAGAGCAAGCCTTGGAGCCCTAYTCAGCATGGCTCCAGTCATCTACGTGCGGGGGTGTAATGTGGCACCTGGTGAAACGAGCAGCCTGCGTTACCAAATAAACTGCAGCCTCTGTGTGGAACGGATAAACTGCTGAGTGTGACTGGGAAGCTCCAGAGGAAAGACTGGCAGGTGTAAAGATGTAAAGCATAAATAAGATCTGAAAAGAACTGAAGTGCGTTTCTCTTAGCACTAGTGGTTGCTCCTGGTTCCACCGTAGCAATGTTTTGGGCCTGCATTTGAAGATCAAGGATGGTTGTTAAATAGAATTAAAATGTGGTCAGTTACGATCCAGAATTTGCAGTATTGGATAAAACACTCAGTGAAGGAAGCGCTGGCAGGTTACTGGAAGAGTGACGAGAGCGCGCGATCTTGGTGCTGAAACCGGGGGCTGTRCTCTGCAGCTCTCTCCCAGACCCAGTTTTGTTAACACACATTAATGTAGGTCCTCCAGATCGTTGTAGATACCTGCACGTGCTTCCTTCTTCGTTTCCTAGCTTTGCTTTAGCGTGACTTGAGCTCTGAGTTGGGATTATTTTTGGTAAGGCCTCAAGTGAATTGGGATCATTCTTTTTAGGGTATCAACGTGAACATTCRTGAATGTTTAAGGGTGCATGTGCTGCAGAACAGGCTTAATAGTTTAACAGATCCACTAGAAATTGATTTCTAAGTTTCAGTCATGGATAAGAAAAAAAAAGATATTTTATTATAAGTCATCTCATATGCCACAGTAGCATGTTCTGAAGGGACTAAATCCAGGACAGTTGGGCATCATTGACTGTTTGACTGTGGCAGCCTCGTGTTGATCCACTAAATTGAAGTTATGTTGGAATCAAGTAATGTCAGCTCTGTGAATATGGGTATCATGGTGTGTCCTAAACTTCTTAAATGTACCTGAAAAGAAGGAACGGCCAAAAGAAAATTTAATTTTAYCCTCCAACTATGGAAAGCATCTTTTAGTAACTGCCTACACTGTAATTTTTAATGAGAAGAAATAGAATTCCTTGTATCCCTGTATTCCCTGAAGTTTAGCTTCATGGGTGGAAACGTRTCTACAATTTAACTATAAAGGGAAATGTTGGTAAAGATGCCTGTGCAGCTGCAGAAAGATCTGTATTTTGTAAATGTGCAGTTACTAATGTCACATTTGAGAGGATCAGGGGAGAATGGCAAATGCCTTGAAAAGAAAAGCACCGTAGTGCAGCACTAAGGAATTTCTTGAACTGCCCTGTGCAGTTTCAGAATACTTTCCAGTGACCACTTAGTCTTGATTGAAAGCTGGTATTTAATCAGTGATAAGCTGGAAGCAGCCTACGTTGTACCTCCTTTTTAAAAAAAAAAWWTTAAAAATATTATTTATTTTTCTTGTCCTTCCAATGAGTAACATGCATTGCTGTTATTAAATGTGTGTGCAATTTGAAATGACWCCATTAAACATTAAAGTTAGTGCCAGCTTGTCAGTATTAGGACTCCTGTGTTTAAAAGCCAAAAATGTCCGTGTCAAAAGCAGCTGCCATTAAGCTATTCAAGAAAACTCTCCATATTCCTCTTAATTTCTGTCATTTGTAACTGGGATTTTCTGCGTTGTTCACCTAAGTGTCAGCTTCAGCCCTGAGGCAGGTCTGTGTGTGACGCTGAGCTAGGAGGGAGCGAGGGTATTTGCGTACTCAATTCCAAATAATTCATGTTAAATGAAAGTACTTTAGAAGTAGCTCTGTGACAATTGTAGCTTGTCTTTTCTAAAGTTTGGAGAGTAACGTGAGAGCATTTAATTGTCATCGATAGAAATATGCTTTTTTTGTCTATCAAACAGAAACCCTGTACTCTATAAAGGATCTTTTATAGAAGAAATCATTGTTTTGAGTTCAGGATGTGGTGGGAAAAGAATAAAAACGGGAGGGAAAAAAAGAACTTGTAAATGCCACCAATTTTTCTTGTCTCTTTCCCATCCTTTGAAGGAGGAATGGAATTTGTYAGCTTGGAACAGTCAGGGCTTTGTATTTTCATGGCCTTAATGGTTAAGTTCAGGAATTATTGCAAAGTAATGCTTGCTTTTGCAAAATGAAACGTGCTATCTGAGGATGAGTAGAAGGAGTCATCTGCTGGCTGAGAGCAGGTAGGAGCAGATTGTTCCTCAAAATTCATGTGAAGTATTTAAGCATCATACAACTTTTTATTCTTTTCTAGCTAAGTCTTACCTAAAAAGTTAGCTGTGGGAACTGAGTGAGCCCTGCAAATGGATTCAGCTGCTCCAGGAACAGGGTTACGAGTCATTCCTGGTTGGTGTCTTACTATAGTCGTGAGAAACTATTTTGCATAGGTATTTTTATAGTGTTTCTTCTAAAGCACACTTTGGAAAGATTGGCTAAAAATGTCTTTCTAGTTTTGGGGTTTGAGTGGCTGGGAAAGGTGAATGTTAAGGGAATGCTAGAGCTGAGAATAACTGAGCCTTGAACCAGYTGGTTTTGCCCGGAGTTCAATAACCTGCTGCCCTGCTGCCTTTGAAGAGCAGGCGGTGCAGTTGGTGTGTTTAGAAGGGCCATGTGTGGCTTTGTACAGACTGCGTGCACCATGTTGTAGGAGCTGCTTGGTCATCCTCTCTTTCTGAAAAATGTCAAAATTGAGAATTAGAAGTGCCATAGTTGCAGAAACCAAAGGATGAGTAATGGTACTCCCCGCCGAAGATTGTTTGGAGATGCTTTTAATACCTGTAGAGAAGCATGCTGTCATAAAAAACAGGGACTTTGTTGTTACTTATTGTGATAATGTGTGTTTGTTTATAGCACCAGCAAACATTTCTGAATCAGCTGAGGGAGATCACTGGTATCAATGACATCCAGGTACTTCAACAAGCACTGAAGGTAAGATGGAGGTTGGTAAATGTCTGAATTGCAGTATACGTGTTGTCAGTAGGTGCCRGGGAACGCTGTCAGACCCACGCCTTCCTGGTGCCCTTCCATTCTGTTCCCACCCCAGCCTGAGTTCTTTTTAGATGCCTTTTGGTGGAAAAAGCTGTTAATTTGCTTCAGAAGCAAAAACGCAGTCTGTGCCGATACTGATAGAAAAATTAATCTGGTGTTCAGACATTTAAGCGATAGAAATAGTGTGGGCTGTACTGAAAGTAACCTTTGTCTAAATCATCGTGAGGTTCCTTGATGCTGATAGAATAGGTTGACTCCTGGTGGGCTGAACTGTTTTACTTCCTTGTCAGGGTTTAGCTAAGCTTTCCTGCACGGACAGATTCTGCTCAGTGTCTAAAATAAAGRACTCTTCCTGCACTTGCCACCCTTGCTAATTTGAGGACATTTGATTGTTTCTTCATCCGTCATCAGCGCTTTTACAGCACAAAACAATCTGTGAGTGAAAAAGGGTAAATGATAAATCAGCATTTGAGCAGTTTACATCATATGTATGATTGCTGCTCCTGACTCACCTTCTCAGACGCAGATCTGCCTCTCTAAAGCTGCTCTCTCTACCCTTATAAAGGAAGTGGCAGATTTTCAGAAAAGCTCAGTTGCTGCTGAAATCTTGGAGRTAATGTCCATGATGTTAGTTGAGGAGCTGACCTAGGCCAAGATACTTCCGATTTTTCCTATGATAAGAGGAGCTCTAACAAAGTATTATCTGTGCTTTAAAGTTACTGAAATATGCTAAGTGTAKGTCAAGTTTGGAAACCTCCTCACATGACAATGCAATGTTATTGATCATATAAGAGTGTATCTGTAATGTGGTCATTTGCTATTAACTAAACAAGAAAGAAATGGAGACTCTTATTTCTTGTTTTTGTCGGTGCTTAAAGGACAGCAATGGCAATTTGGAACTGGCTGTGGCTTTCCTCACGGCGAAGAATGCCAAGGTTCCCCAGCAAGAGGAGGCAACGTACTATCAAACTGCACTGCCTGGGAACGACAGATACATCAGTGTGGGCAGCCAAGCAGACACGAGTAGGTATTCTTCTATTCATAAATCTAGAATCAAGACAAGGAAACTAAAACCTTGCTTGTTAGATTACCATTAATCTTGACTGATAATTCTTACTTGACAATTTTTAGACTATTACTCATTCTTTTTCTCCTTCTTTCAACATTTTTTTTTTATTTTGGCTCTCCTTAAGCCAACCTAAAACATGTATTTATTCTAATGAACAGAATGTGAATGCATAGGTTTTCATACATTTTCTTTTGTGTTCTTTTGTATATTCTATTTGTATTCTTTGTTATTTTGGGGGTGTGGAATAGATAAAGGTGAAAGCTGGGCGATCTACCAACCTAAAAAGACCATTAGAAAAGAGCAAGTGTTACTACACATGAAAGAATTTTTAATAAACTAAACCAGGCTTAATTGTAGCTTCTCCCTAATAGGAATGGTGTTCACGAAGTAGTAGATGAGAAGTTAGACATTYGATTTTTAGTTAGAAAGTTTATAGAAACTTCATATTAATAAAAYAAGAGTAATATTTAAAAAGTTCCACTTTTAGGACTGAAACAGGAGATTCCCCCACCTTATTGCTCTGTTTCCAAGTTCAACTCCTATGCCTAAGTGCATAATTCTTTTTATGAGAATGTAGGGGAAGGACTATTAAAAACAGTTGTACTTTTTAATAAAATGATTGTTTGGAAACTGAAGAGAACGGTTTTGTTTTTTTGTGGTCCTGCATGTTAAGGGAAATAGGATGAATGAGGAAGTGAAAGGAAACAATGTGGCTGGATTGATTTCTGTAACATCTGAGTGTCTTGATACTGTATTTACATTCTAGTATTCTACACAGTTATACAGTATTTTAGTTAAATATTTATTAGCTGTTTCACTGTATATAGTGTTCATGTGTGTAGCTTTACTGAAAAGTGTAAATATATTTCACTTTATGCAAAGTGATATTTCCCCTTTGTTTCAGTAACAGAGGTGATTATGGTGACAACATTATAAGGAAGTTTGCTTAGAACTTTCCATTTTACCTTTCTTTTTGTCTCTAGCACTTTGAAATGAGCATCTTTAAAGCTTAGACTTTTTTTAAGGGATGAGTTTCAGCGTTCTCTGATCAGAAGCTGCTTTTCAAGCCTTATTATTATTCACACCCTGTATGAAGTGCACTTAGTCCGTTATGGGAAGTCTTGTATTCCCCAAGTAAGATATAGTTTGTKTTTGTCTTTATAAAGATAAAAAGAAACCCCAGATATAGTTAATTTTAAATGTCAAAAAAAAAAAAAAAAAAGAAAGGTCTTTGAGTACATGGAAACTATTTGCAGCAACCTTAGTTACTGATTAACTTACTAATCAGTTACTAACTYGTTTTAGTCTCCAGTATTGAAGGTCTAGTATGACAGTGGAATAATTAGCTGGGTTCTGATGCAGTCTATATTTAATTAGATTTCTTATCCCATTAATAGAAGTGTTTACTTTTTGCTGTCACTTAATGTGCTGTGCAACTTGGCTGAAGATAAGAGGTTGCAAGAGATACAAGGGAGACTCGAGTTTGGCCTGCAGAGTTAATTTGGAGTTGCAGATTCCAAATTGAATTTTGGGCTTTTTATTTTTTYAGGGTATGAGACCTGAGAGGGTATAGAGACCTGAGCTCTTCACGATTACGCAGTGCATTGCAAGTCAGTAGTTAAGAAGTGYGAGCTAATGCGAAGAAGCAGACAGGCATCCCTGACATGAGCTCCCTAGTCAGGGCATCAGGTCCTCATTGGCAGCCAAGAGGAGCCCTTTGCCAGCCTAGGTTTAGGGTACAGACTGAAGACATCGTGTGAGACAAAGGCACCTGGGCTCACTCTGCTTCTTCACTGCGGAGGGGGTATAGGAGAACTAAGCACTCACCCAGAACCAAAGGCTGACCCCTTCTCCATGCTTTACCAAGTGCTGGTCATAGGGCCCCSTAATCTGAAAAGCAGAGATGCTTCACGCGTTCTGCAAGAAGCTTTGAAAGTTCTTACTTTGATCTGCTTGATAATAATTATTTTGTTCACAAATTCTCAAGTGTGGTGCATTTAGAGTGGGCTAACAGCACGGCCGTGCAATTGAAAGCACTGTCATGTAAAGGAATGAAATGAAAAGCAGTGCATGATTTGGGACAAGAAAATGGAAGGGTGGGCAAAGATGGAAATAAAATATTCAGCAATGGTAATTTCAACCATCGTTGTTCCCTCTGAAACAAAAAAAAATGTTACCATTTATCAGCAACTCTGAACTACTGACAGTATCTCACTTTCCAAATTTATTTGAATCTCTTTTAAACATAAAATATATTAAGATAATTTTACCTTACATTTACCTTAATTTTACCTTACCTTTCCTTACTGCTTAATCATACACGTGCATTTGCCAATAACACGTGCATGTTATAAAGTAAAACAGGTTTGCAGTCCTACCAAGTTTTAAGTCATCCAAACTGGGAGTAAGTTTAGCAGATAAATATCAGAACTGTGTTTTATATTGAAAGTGGTTTTTTAATATCAGAAAAAAAATCAYACCACTTACAGAGGCTTTTGAATATATGCTCTGCATAAAGGTTTATTTATTATATTCTGTGGACTTGATTTTTTTTTTTTTTGGAAGATGGTTAATTAGCTAACGAACAAACTAAATGTGTATCTAGCAGCATGTCATGCCTCAAAACCCAGCTGTTAGCCTGCGTTGTGCACTGTATCTTCCAAAACTGACAGTGGCCATTTAGCTGCTTGAGCACTAAAGTTGCATTCAGCATGCAATGAGTCCAAACACCTGAACAGAAGCAGGGTMTTTACCTGGTTTCTAGCAATTAGTAGCAAATGCAATAGTACTGTGGTTGCAAAAACTGTTAATAGACTTTGCCTGAGGATGTTGTCCTCTCTTAAAATCCAAGTTTGACTTCCACAGTCCGTGTTATTGATGACAGCTGCCTTTTTGCCAGTTCAAAGCAGCATGTGCAAGCACCTGCAAGGGCAGCTTTTCATGTTGAGAGTGGTGCATAGGTTATTTGATCTCTCTGCAAAGTGGTGTTCCCTGTCTCTTGTCATACAGCAATCTGCTAGTGAGGAAAGTGCTTTAATATTAGGGTTTCAGTGTACAGACGTGCACCTTTTTAACCAAGATCACCTTAACAGTGCTAATTGCATAAATCTTGGGCACAGCATTCAAAGTAAAACAAAAGAAGAAACTTTAGTGGTACTTTCCAGTATTTGCACTTAGGCAGCTGTTTCCCTAGTAACCTTTTTTTTTTTTCCCATTTATATTCAATTCCGTATATTTTCATCTGTGGCTGCGGAACAGAACTATTGCATGTATCAGAACTACACATGTATCCCTCCCTTTACTTGAGAAACTAGCAGAACCCAGTGGTAGGAGCAAAAAGCAGCATCAGAAGGAAGGTGTATATTAGAAGAAGTCCTGTCTTTGAATGAAAGAGCAGTCAAGACAAATACCCTCCCACCCTTGTTTTGAAAACTCAGAAGATATGAAAATTGTTTTTCACAAACACTAGATGAGCCTCTATAATTGCACATTCCACAGTGAAGACAAAAAAATTGAAGCCTTTTGTTAAAGGCATGGTATAATGTAACTATAAAGTGCCACACACCAGCCAGAGGATCGTAGACTTCATTGCTTCTTGGGACCTGGCTTTTTATGTCTTCCTGTTCCTAGAATTTGAGTCCTTTGTGTAGGTTTTGTAAAATCATCTAGTGAGCTCCCTCCCGCAAGGCGAGACTTAACTGCACCTAATCATTCCTAACTAATGCTTCTGTAAGCTAATATAGGAAAACAAAACAAAACAACAACAAAAGCAAACTTRCCAACTTGCCTTCTGAAGTTTTGGGGAAAAAAATGCTTATGAAGGMGTTTGCTTTGGTGCTTATGCCCTGTCCTTCTTCTAAGAAAACTTCTCCTAATGCCCTCCTGAAAGCCTGGTCACTGCTGGCTACTGCAGTCTGTTTTACCCGCTGTCGCTGGAGTGGAGTGTTGGCTTTGTACCTTTTGTCTAGCAGAAGTGTTGTGTGGTTAATGACTGCTTGCCATGGCTTCCCCCATTAGCTCAGCTTTAGACTAAGCAGCCCAATTATGTTTCAGTGATTTTGGCTCTATTCTCTATACCTATTCTCACTCTGTTTGCTTTGTTACTCTTGACCATACCCCCTTGCCCTTACATCTTGGCACAGGGATGCAATTTTGGATTCTCATGAATCGTTCTGCCTCCCGCTTGAACTGCAGGGCTCAAAGCAAGAACCAAGACCCCAGCTGAGTCTTAACAGTGTTAGGGAGAATGMATGAATCTCTCCAAACATGTGTTTAATATACTGTATATCAACAGAATGACATGTTTTATTTACTTGAATGCTATAGTGATGAGAATGGCAGGTTGAACAGGAATCGACTGTAGCTCCCAGATCCTTTATGGCACAAGTCCTAGTTAGGCCTCATTCTKTGGTTTCTTCTGTCACTGTAACCAACTCATATACTCCACATGTCTTCATAACCCTCCCTTCTATTTCAGGGATGATTTGTGTCCTCTGCCATCCTGGTTCCTGGGACTCTTTCCAGCTGCTATGGCGGGGTCCCTGCTGCAAAGCATCAGGAGTCTTATGCCTTGTTGTCCTCCTTTGTCCTCCTTTAGTCCTGCTGGTTCCCTTCTTCTCCTGTTCCATGACTGTTTCTCACTTTCCCATTCCTCTCAGGGGGAGAACAGTCAGTTCAAGGAGTTACCACCCTAGGATAGTGTAAGAATTAAGTGTAGCTGAGATGAGGTACATCCTTTAACGTGGGCAAGGTTAACATTTACTGGCTCTTTCATTGATAGAAAGGTTTCATCAGAGCAGTTTGGTTTCACTAAGCCATGGGGACATGTGCTGTGTCCTCTCTCACCCCTTTCAGCTTTTACCCGGATGGACATAAGTAGCATTCTTTTAAACCTAGACCAGGAACTTGATCCCACYGTGAGGTTTAACATCACAGAGTAGACCATGGGATATACAATGTTGCTTAGCTCTGCTAGTAATAAATAAAAGTGATGTAATCTTAACAATTATTTTCCCCTTCCTTCCTCCCTCTTCCTATAATGGTGGTGTGTTGAAATTACAGTCTTGCTGGTGGCATTCCAGGCTTGGCAGGTATCTGCTGAATCCATGAGGCTTGCCCCTTCATTTTCCTTCGCCTGTGCCAGCAGTTGCATCACTGTGGTTGTTTATTGCCCATCTTTGTGTTCAGTTGCTGCTTCAGATCTAACCCCTCGTGCTGAATTTCCCAGCCTACTTATGTTTAAATACCCTGCCCTYTACTCCTCTTTGTACGAGTAGTGAGTTAGTAACACTGTAATTATTGTAATGCCAAGAAAGAATTACTTATYTAAATGATACAAACATCCTGAATAAGCATACTGAATAAGATTTTTAAAAAAGATGTATGCACACACACAATGTATATATATGTGTGTGCATCTACAGGTGTAATATATATATATATACCTGTAGATTTATCACAAGTTTCAATGTATAGCTCACCTTTCTATAATTACAAGAGATATTAAACTCTCTGAATCTTATGTACCAGAAGCACCCRTTGTAGTTTAATATATTTTAAGATGAGAATATTGCTCTTAGCAGCAAAAACAGCTTATTAATTCTGCTTATTAACTTTATTTGAATAAACATCATGAATGTGTTTAGGCGGACTGTTTTGAGCAATTTTTTTATCAGTTCATAAAAAGATTTGTCAGAAATGGATATTTGTTTGTTTGTTTGTTTGTTCTGTGGTTATATCTTAGTATAAAAAATGCAAACAACGGTCTGATTTGCAGTAAGAGGTGCCTTATGAGGATAAGCCCTAGGGAACTACAGGATTCTTCAGCCTAAATGAGAGAGGTATAACAAAATCAATACATGTAAGTTAAAACACAATAAAAATAGATTTGGAAATGTGACCTTATGCTTAATACTTTTGTGAGTGGCATCCTTTARTCAATACCAGTAAACGTAGTGGACAAGAAATGATATGTCTTTGTTTATAAAACAAAACAAAATATCTACTCTGACCTCACAGGTATGTCTAATTATTTGTCAGTAATTTGAGTAGAAATCCTCCCTCTTGCCCCCCATCTTTAGAACTTGAACACAGAAATTAGTTGGTCAAATGGGAAACTTCAGTAGATGGGTTTCGTGGTTGAGTTCTGTTACTGATTGGTGTAAAACGAACACTRGCATGGGCACTACACAATCCCAGTGGAAAACATATTTAAAAATATAGTTTAGAGTTGAATTTATCACCAATCTTGAGAGAAGGCAAAAATTACTATATTTGCAAAGCAACTGCTTGAAAAYAGGACATCTTGCTTTTCAGTTAAGAATCATTTTTTCCTATGATATTTTTACAGAACATGAGATTAAAAAAATCACTACCTGGATTTCAGATAATAAATGCACATTTGTATAATTCTTAATCAAATGCCAGAAATACGACTGGGACCCTTCTTCTTTTGGGATCTCGTTCTGCTTAGGGTTCAAGACGTAGGTAGGCTGCTTCAGCTTATGGAGTAACCATATCGGCTGTGATGCTGAAAAATACTTTGCATCTGCTCCAAATACTGCTAACAASATCTAAAATCCTGTTATCTTGTTAGCTTAAATATCCAAAACATTTTATTTCACGTTTGTTACAAAGTARGAGCTCAGTCAGTTACCATGGATCATCTGATACTTAGAATTACAGAAGTAATGGTAGGTGAACCCTCCTTGACATGAGTTAATTGCACTAATCACATGTGGTAGAAGGTGATCCTCATATTTTTTCTTTTTTCTTTTTTTTAAAAATGCCAATCAGGGACAATTCATATGTGAAGATAACGTTTATTAAGTGAATCCTGTAATGTCTGCTCCAAAGTCCTGGCAGAGTRGAGGATCTGTTCTGTTTATTTGGTTTCTGGAAGAAAACTGAGGTAGAGGATTTTGTTTTTTAATTGTAAAATAATGTAAATGCTGCTAATATAAATGGTTATGAAGTTCTGAACACATAGAGTGACAGTACAGATTAGAAAAGGTTAAGAAGCTAGGGTAGTGCAAAGAAATTGTGTAATTTAACGAAAGTGTCAGTTGGGTTTGACCTTTTTAGCGTTTTTGTGTGTGTTCTGGTTTGTATAGCAGTGGGAGCCTTTTCTTAGCAGCCAGAATTTTAGCTAGTTCATGAGTTTTTTTGGTTGTGTTTTTTTTTTTTTTTTTTTTTTTTCAAAATAGTCTCTGTATAAGGGGCTTCACCTTTTAATTTAGCTTTCTTGTTATCACTGTTTAAGAGTTTCATCACTCTTATCTGAAAAGAGACTCCATGAAGGAATCTTTCCCTCTGAAAGTAAGTGATCAGAGTAATCCCAGAGCTCCATCACTAGCGCGTGTGGCTGCTACGCTGGAGTTAAATTGAACTCCATCTTCAGTTCTGACTGCTCTTACTGCTTTCAGAAAAACAGGAAGGCTCCAGTGGAGATGCAGCACTGAAGTGTGAATGCTTGCACGTGGGTAGAAAATAGGACATAAACTATAATCATTATTTTTTAAAGCGTGATAGATAGTGTGCGAAGCCACACAACACAGTACTATCATCACTCTTGGCCTTTCTACCCCTGCCTCTGCTGTCACGTTGAAGAGCAAAGCCGTGTTTTCGTACAACCAGGGTTGTGGTGATATTTATTCCTGACCCTATGCTGTTCTTAACACATGACAGCTCATATATCAAAGTTTCTGTGGGTGTGACTTCTGCTGGTCTTTCACATAATTCCTTCGGTTCTTTTGGAGGAGAATTTCAGGCATCTGAGTTGCAGTATCATTTGAAGGGGTGAAAGATCTGAGCTGAAAGAAGGAAAAAAAAGAATCAAATACATAGTGCCACTGCTTCTCTGGTCGTAGTGTTGTTTCACACTTCCAGATCACAGCAGTGTGTGCAGCTTACTTTACAGGTAAGATTGCTGTGCTTAAAGGCTCACTAAATTAAACTGAAATTCAACCAGACATCATTATTATGTGGAAGAGAGGGAATTAAATAGTGTCCTAAAATGCTGGTGTTAACAGAAAAGTTGCTTTTGTAACTTCTGTTTCAGTCTTCCATGAATACAAGTGGTCCTGTTTGCTGTTACTACGTAGCTATGGAAATTATGGTTGTATCATATGTTCAGTATTTTATTTTGATCCAATGAGAAATATCACAGCCAAGTAAGTCCAGGGAAATAATGAGAGCTGGCTCTGCAGTGAGTCAGACCGTGCAGGAGAAAAGTCAGAAGCTAAAAAGAGAAGCTCTTTGGGATGAGTTATTGAGCTGGCCCGTGGGAGGAGAAATGCAAGCATGCTGCTCGTGTCTCTCTTGGTGAGCAGGCACCGGTTGTAAATTTGTTTCTCTTTCTTCTGCAGTCTTTTAACTTCTAATGTCCAAACCGCAGGCTGGAGAGTTATCCTTCTCCTAGGTCATTGGGTAAACTTTGCCCTTGGAGGAGGCAGAAGGAAAATGGCAGGGTACCAGCACACTGGGTATGTGCGTGTCTTTCTGTGTAACGTGGCGCATAAGGGTCAGCTATGCACTTAACCCTCTCTTTCTATCTGCCTGACCTGCAAAAGAGGTTTATAGCCCTAGAAATCATAACCAAA
The DNA here is from genome assembly GCA_003342815.1 of Eudromia elegans. Taxonomy (NCBI): domain Eukaryota; kingdom Metazoa; phylum Chordata; class Aves; order Tinamiformes; family Tinamidae; genus Eudromia; species Eudromia elegans. The sequence goes on from PTEX01000201.1 coordinate 1,047,116, forward strand.
GCCCTGGGCTCTTTTGAAAGCCTCTTGCAGCTAACAGGCGTTCCTGATGGCCCTGACCGCTTTGGAAAGCGTGGCTGAGCCTGACGGAGGAACGATCGCAACGGTGTGAAGTGAATAATGAAGTTCCTATTTACTCAGAAGAAGGAACGCTGCTGYTGTGTCCAGGAAAGTTGGAGGCCTCTAGGGTATCTTTGCATCAGATTCTTTAGTRTTGGAGAAGAAGGAAGTGGGCTTGTTTTCATCCTTATTGCCACGCTACCAGCATTCCTCACTTACCAAAGCATGGATCCTGATTTTGACTTTCTTTTCTTAATTCTGCTGTTTAGATGAGATATTTCCAGTAGACAAATTGCATTGAAATATATATTTAAATATGTTCAGAAACTGAATATGTAAATAGAAATAGATTACATCAGATTGCATCACGTATTACGAAACTGTGTGAAAGTATTTGGCCTACTAATGTACAGCAATATTTATAGGATTTGGGGGTTCTCTTTGTATTTTGGGCAAATTCAGTGCACATTTMTCCGTGTAGAGGAAGAATATCTATGCTCAGTGAAGGTACTTTTTTGTGAGAAAGTTGTTTTCATCATATGTATCCTGGAAGCAACCAATGGTGGTATCTGAAGTAATGCAYGGCTTTAAAAGGACTTTTAGAAACTATGTTTTATAAATTTGGCCCATAGCTTTATGAAACATAGGAGAAAGGGTGTTTTCAGTCACATCTTAGCGAGAGCAAGCTGTGGAGGTTCTTATTTAGCCTTGAGGTAGGAGGGAGCAATTTGCACAGCTAGACTTTAGAAGAAAGCAGGCCTCAAGAAGGATGGACGTGAACACAGTTTAGCAATCCCCATGGGTTCTGTGTCCTCTACAGTAAGACTTACCTTTCATTCTGTTTCACTTTTAATTTTGAGAAAGATAGTTTTGCTTTTCAGATGTGATTGATCTCACTGGAGATGATAAAGATGATCTTCAGAGGGCAATTGCCTTGAGTTTGGAGGAATCAAACAGGGCATTCAGGGAGACTGGAATAACAGATGAGGAACAAGCCATTAGCAGGTAAACAAAACAACTTATATAAAGCAGAAATTAAAATTAAAGAGTTGGAGATTGGCCTGTATTGCTTTTTAATGATTTTAATTTAACAAAGAATAACTTGTTTGTTTTCACTTATGCTACTGATATGCCTGGCTTCAGGATGTTGCTTTGTTATACTGTATGTTCTACGTTGGAAAATAGTTTGTTATCTTTGGACTAGGAGTTAAAAGTATGTTTCACACCCATGTATTCTTTTTAATACTGAGGAAGTGAATAGAGATGGAGAATATATGATCATATATAAATAGGACCTAAAATGGGAAGATTTTGTTGTGTATTGGGTAAAAAGTAATGAAAACTAAACACAATTAAGAAGCTAATAAGGTCTTTATCTGCTTTTTACATTGTTCATTTTACAATAATGCTTTCTTACCTCTGTGATAAAACTGAGATCGAGGGAGGGGATAGTACTGTTATGACTTGAGTGTACTAAGAGCAGCCACTGTATTTTAACTGATAATCTGTGTTATTAATCTGTTTATCAGGTGACTTTTACAAGTTTGGATTTTTTACCTTTTTAGCTTAAGATTGTAGAGACCTTCTCACTTTGTAAGAGTTTACAAGTTAACTTTTGATCAGATTTGACAATAACTTACAATAACTTTTTCCATTGTGTGTTTGTGTATAAATACCTATGAAATACTTGCAGCTGGAAACTAAACCTGGATATAGGGCTGTGTGATAGGTGGGGTGGAGATCAGGGATGGTTGGGGGGCTGTGGCTGTAGAATGTAAAAGGCTGATTTTAAAAAGACTGATTTCAGCTTGGAAGGCTCACAACAATAATTCCTTTGCCCAGGTCCTTTTGTCTGGCAGACTAAATGGCCTCTCAGACAAGTCCAAGCCTGAGACTCAGTTACATTAACCACTACGGTTTTCTTTTTTCCTTTTGGAAAACAAGTATACCAATTGTGAGAATAAACATACCATTGTGCCCTCTTACATGTATGGCCAAATTCATCTTGTTATTTGAGTGTAGGGCAACATATTTTAGGAAAGAAAGGTGGAATAATAGGACTTTGCATTCTGATTAATTACTGAAAAAAAGTTTTAAAGTTTTTTTTTTTATAATTATTATTTCTAAGACCTCAGTATATGCTTAGCAAACAAGATTATGCTAGAAATTCTGCCCTGTTTTGGTTCAGAAGTTCAGCTCCTGTGCCTCTTCTGGGAGCACCAGAACCCTGTAATTGCAAGACAWAAATTGTGATTTTGGTGGCAGCTTTGGGAGACAGACCTATTTCTGGACTAGGAAAACTCTTTTTCTCCCCAACCTTTGATGGATTCTGTTGTGCTCACTTTGTGTGAGGCTTGAGGCTTTTTTTTTTTTTTCCTCTGATAGTAAATTATTTCTGAAAGGTAAAATGCAGGAAATTGAGAATTCCTGTCCTGAGCCATTTGATCAGTTTTCTTAAGGACTGGACTTAAAGGTGTGGGTTTTTTTTTTTTTTTTTCTTCTTCTTCTTTTTTTCTTTTCATACTAAATCACTTTCTGGTTAACACCCCACAGAGGAATGCTGGCATGCCAATGAAAAAGAAGGCATTCATGTTAGACCCCTACAAACAATAAGTAAAACAGTGGTTGTAAACCAGTCAAGCTGCAGTCTTTGCTTTTGTTTTCTCCAAGTTAAATAAGAAGCAGAAATCAAGTAGCTAAAAAATAAGTCAATTCAAGCATGGAAATCTTTCATTTTTAATAAATTAGAATATGTGCATATTTTAAAAAATTTTGAAATGGAAGATAGATTTTGTTTTCCTAAAGTTATATGTAGCGGTATGTAGTTACATGTAGAACCTGATTTTGTTGATTTTGTTAAAGTTTCTCAGGGGACATTGTGGGCATTTTTTGACATGTTGCACTCATGTTGCATGGATGTAGAGTTTTTCTTCCTGAGCGTAATTGCTTTGTGCTGCTTGGTGAGGATGGCTCTGGTTACTGTGTAGGTGCTGAGGAGTGTGGCTGATATGCCCAAGAGTGTCCAGGTGAAATATCTTTTAAAGCTTTTAGCCTTCCCTCTTTAAAYCTCCAGGTGACCTGTTTGTTCAGTGCATTTACTAATGTGGAGAAAAAGTTTTTTCTTATTGTTGATGCTGTTCAAGGTTTGAAGCAGAACGAGGTTGGTGAGATCGGGGTTCCCTGGGAAGGCGGGTGAGAGGACAGCCGAGGGTGTGCGTTGTGTCCACAGCAGTGTCGATGCTGAACACGGACACTGGATGTGTACCGATGCGCACAGGCACCAGGCACGTCCTTTACATGGTCTCTGAAGGTGCCTGGGGACTCTGCGCGGTGGGAGGTGTCATCTGGGCCGGTGGAAGGAGGGTCTGCAGAGGAGATGTAGGGTTGGCAGGACCTCTGGATGTTGGCCTGGAAGACAGCCACGGTATGCAGGGKTTTTCCTTGGGGTTTTGGGTTTGGGTTTGCCAAATAGCCTGCCAAAGCGGCTTCTCTTCAGCATGCTGGGCTTCCTCAAAGGAACTTTGTTGAGCGTTAGTGTGACAGCCTAATTTTGCCCCTAGGTTTATTATGTTGTCTGACTAACCCCATGCACAGAGCTCCAGAAAGCAACTTGGCTCTGCCCAGCCTATTATTGAGAGAAAGAAAGCTCTGATCCCAAGGCAAGGGTGGCGTTAGCTACCTAACCTTCAGTTGCAAGCTGTGCTCTCAACAGGATTCCCAGGAGGCCGTGGAGGCCTCTCGTCCCATGAGGCCGGAGACGCGACATATCCCGAGCACAGTTTCTGGCTCTGTTACTAGGAATTCCCGCCGTGGCYTCTCTTGGTGGTGTTGGAGAGTGCGTTTTGGCTGCTGGATCAGGACTGTGATCTGACTGACCTTCTGCAAAGGCGCTCRTTTGGATGAAGAACACCACGTTAGTGAGATAACTTTGCTAAGCAGCTTCCCCAGTCACATTGTTTGAGCTGTAGTGACCCTACACTAGAGAAGCGGGGTTTTCACTGCGTCGGTGAAAACATTCTTCTGAGTGGGCAGCTTTTGAGCTGATTGTTAGCTTCGCATTTAATATGCAGCCTTTATTTTAGACTGCATTACAGCTATCATAGCTGAAAATGGACCTGGCTTATAAGGTGCACAGATATGGCACATCCTTGCTGAGAACAGGCAGTGTGATAGGTAGCCTTTTTGCAGGAACTGTTTCTTTAGTCCTGGGAAGGAATCTCATGAAGCTACAAGGGCTAAATATGAAAAACGTGAAATCAGAATTAAAAGAGAGTCCTCAAGGAGGATAAAATCTCTCTCCTGCTGCAGAACTAAGAAAACAAACACAAGGGAGACATTTTAATAAGTAAATAATTTGATAAATGCCACTACTCTTAGGGTMTACTTCTATGTGAGGTACAAGGGTCTGCAGTGGTTTTCGGGCACAGGAAACCGATCTCCCTTAGTTAGGTAACTTGGGTATTTTTCCTTTTTCCTCTTGAGGATCCCAGCTTTCATTTGCAGATGGGACTTAGCAGAACTCTGTTGGGGAAAAAAAACTGCCTAGAAAAATGTGTTGGCTTAGCCTGGCCCCCTCTTCCTCTACTGCACAGGCAGCCTGATGTACATGTAGTAATTCTGTTGGAATAGTAATCTAAGAGTGTTCTCGTCTCTCAGAGCCGTTCAGTTTTAAAGTTCCCTTCAATTTACTATAGAGTTTAGACCATTCTTTCTGGATGAGAAATTATTTTAAATATGTATGGCATTTGTTTTGAGTTCATTTGTAATGTCATCATCACCTAGCTTGTAATCTCAAAGCAGTTACGTTAGCAATGATAATGTTACCTTCCCAAGTTTTAAATGACCAGCGTGYACAAGCCTTTGTTTACCACTAAAGAGTTAGGTTACATCACCGCTCGTAGTTTGAAGATGTCAGGGATCTCTACTGAAGGGCAATAAGAGAGCAAAAAGTCTTCAAAAATTATGTATGTCATTTCAGTAACTTTTGGAAAAGGATGTACTGTTGACAAAAATTAAAGATCACGTGTTTRAAACTGAATAATCCAAGGGTAATTCCAAGTTTCAGKTTTTTCCAAGATTTATTGTAACAAWCATATTTATACTGACTGTCTCTCAAATTCTGAATATTCTTGTTTATACAAGAATAATACATAATAAAAGCAAAGCAGTATGTTCCCTGAAGCAACTGATCTTCAGAGTTCTTGCAAGTCTTGTAAAAYGCCTTTTGTTAGTTTGACAGGGACAGTTTGACACAAAAATATGCAGYTGGGAAACAGTGATATGTGACATACCACCTGTCATTTCAGACTATGCAGACAAGTGCTTGCCATGTAACTCCACAAATCCTCTGTGGGTRAACCTGGTGGCTCAGTAGCAACTCAACCAATTGTATAATAGTCTGGATGGTCTGGGACAGTCACCTTGTCAACGTCCCCAAGCCAGACAGATTTGCTTATCAGTCAGAGCATTCTTTCTATGGCTTTAATATCCCCATGTGTACCATGTGATGTACCCATCTTCTTAYTTAGAATTTGTTGCTACTGCAGATTACCACTAAGGTGTCCTTTGTCACCAGCCTAATGATGTGCGCTGAGGTAGCAATACTGTGGTGAGTGGAGCTGGAGTTTGGGAGTGTAACACTTATTGGATCTTATTATCCTGTGCAATGCAAACCTTCTGTGTAAGTCACGTAGGAAGAGTTTTCCTGCAAGTGATGTGGCATGCAATTAAATTGTAGGGTGATAGTTATAATACTTGGGAGAGGGGGATGTATCCGTGGTTCATGAAGTAATTACTTGCATGTGAAGCGATTAGTACAGTGTTGTAAGATGCAGAAATGGAAGTGAAGACCTGGGTTTCCTTTTTTCTTTTCTGAAAGTTACCCAGTTGACTTTGGTCTCCTATCAATAAAGTAAATATCTGTTACTTTTTGCTTTATATAGCACTTAGAGTATCTATCTGTAGGTGAAAGCACTGTGTGACATACTGTAAATATTGCCTCACCTCATACCTCATTGTCCGTCCTATTTGAATCTGGTTCTTAAGTAACTGACTTTTCATAGGCATRGTTTTTGTATCTAGTACTCTCAGAAAAGAGTCTCTCACCCACTGTTAATCTTTCTGAAAAGATAACAGAATTACTACAATATATCTGCAAGTAAATAAATCTTATTTCTAAATAAATATTATTGTACCTATATATATCTGCTTTAAAAATAAGCTCAGCGACAAAAAATTCAAATGCTATAATTATGATGTCTGCATYGTCTCTAACCAAAGGGGTTTTAAAATGTCTTTTTGCTTTTTCTTTCTCACATTTTTCCCTCCCTTCTCTTCTGAAGAGTTCTAGAAGCCAGTATTGCAGAAAATAAAGCAAGTTTAAAGAGGACACATCCAGAGGTGTGGAGTGACTCGCCAAACCCCTACGATCGAAAGCGGCAAGACAAYTGTCCAGTAGGACTGAAGAATGTTGGCAACACGTGCTGGTTTAGTGCTGTCATTCAGGTAAGAATCTTCTCTTCTTGATTAACTATGTGTACTCTGGCTTGGATTTACTGTTAGGTGAGTTATCATAAGTAGGTAGCATCTCAGTGTTGTTTTCCTGGGAAGGTTAGGCCACTGAACAAGGTGTGTTTGAGCATTACTTATTTATTGCGTGTCTATCATGTTGAAGGCAAAGGGTTGAGTCTTTGAACATCCTGAATGACTGCAACTCATGAAGACTTCAGTGACAGTCGCGGATGCCTGAAAACCTCTGAAAATTGGATTATGGATGTGGAACAAGCTTTTAATATAAAAAAYCCAACATGCAAATGATTGAGAGAAGGTGGCTGACAGTGCAGGTAAAGGAAATGGAATTTCCTCAGTCATGGAATACTTACCAAAATAGCTACAAGGAGGTATTTCACGGAGTGTGGTGAAAAGAAAAAATAATGAGTAATATAGAAGAAAACCTGAGATAGGGGAAGTGAAGGATTTACACTTGTATCTGTTTGGGAGTTACTTTACCTAAATATATATATACACATATATATACATATACATAACTGACTGCTGACTTGTAAGAATAGCTTAATTCAGCTATCTAAAGGATTTTTGTTTCACTTAAGTAGAAGAATATGTTTAATGGGAAAATGAGTGCAGATGTGGCAACTTGTCTTGTGAAATCTGATGTTGTAATATCAAGCATTCCTTGTAAGTAAACCTTATGAATGCTTCTCATGAGAGACCTTTTTTTATAAGCAGTGCTTGTTAAATCTATAGGCTTCTGTGGATATCTTCTAAAGTCTCTAAATCCACAGAAAACCTTGGATGAAACTGAAATAGGAGAGGTTTTTCTCTTCTAAGTTTATGAGAAATAAATTCAGCATATTGTAACTCTTGATACAGTCTGACATTTTGAAACAAAGCAGACTAAATATTTAATACCTATTCTCAACAAAATACTGTCAAGCTGAAACACTTCAGATGATCTTATCCTGTTATTTTCATAATGATGACTCTTCAAGCACAAGCAAAGAGTTCATTCAGTTCACTGCACTGTTTCTAACACCTTCCAAAGATGGATGCTTAAGGASGAGTACAACAAGATAAGTATGTGTGATACTGCTCTCCTCAAACATTCCTGAGCTTCCAGTTACTTTTGCCTCWGGAGATTTCTTGGTCCTGTTGTAGTTTAACTAGTAAACCCCTGTGGACTCCCCTTTTAAGTAGTTGTCTCTCCTTGAAGCTGTGCAAATTTCTTGTGTCTGTAGGGTCCTTTTGTTAGGAATTGCGAGGAATTTATGTTTAAGCATGGTGGTGGTGTCTCTTCCAAGCTGAGGGACTAGTAAAGTACTCAAAATGTGAGTGGGTTATGAATTCACGGAGCTCTCTCGTAGACACATACGAGGCTCTTCAGAGGCTCTTCAGGAAAGACAGATATGGTGACAAGAAAGGCGGTCGCCTTTTGTAGCAAGAGGCAGCTTGAACATGTGCAGTACCTTCATGGGAGAAGATGAGAGTTTGTGGGTTGGGATCAGAGGAAAAGTTGGTAAAAGTGGTGTTCTGGCCAGGCTGTTATGGACCATCTGATCTGGGTAAGGAAYTGGACAAAGCTTTCTTCGAGGAACTTGAGGAAGCTCCTGTCCTGTAATAACCACCCTGACATCTAYTTGAAGGGCATTGTGGCAGGATGCCAGTAAAGACTTCTGAAGAGTACCAGGGGTAGCTTGCTGGTGCAGGTACTGAATGAATCTTCCAAGGGCAATGGATCTGCTGCTCAGTGAGAAGGRAGAACTGTTTGGAGGTGCAGTAATACAGCTAAGCCTGACTGGAGTGACTGTGGAAGACTGCAGTCCAAGAGCATGGTGGGAGGGAGATGGGGAGACTAGCAGAGTGCACCCTGGGCCTCAGGAGAGCAGGCAGTGACTCCTTCAGGAAACAGGGAGGCGGAACSCTGTGGGCTGCAGAACCCCGTGGGAGGCACTTCTGAGGGCAGAGGAGCTCCGGGAAGCTGGCAGCATCCCCCAGGTCCGTTCCAATACTCAGCAGAACAAGCAGACATATCAGAAGGCTGGCTTGGCCAGGCAGGGAACTTACGGCAGAGCGCCAGCGCAAGCAGTCAGCACAGGGTGTGGAAGCGCTGGGGTGGGCTCCTGAGGAGCCATTGGAAAACACTGCCTGACCATGAAAGACAGCATGAACTGAGTAACTGGTATAGAGGCTTGCAAGGGGCATCGAGGGCAGCAAGCAGAGCCTTTACTGTTCTACTAGTGATAAAGTGCTGAGCAAGGAGAACAGGGGCCTTTTGCTGAAAAGGGCAAATTATTTAGTGGCAGGGGACTGCCTTCTTTACTTCAGTTGTCTTCAACAAGATTATCCATACTCCTGTATGCAGGTAGAGACAGGATTCAAGTAGAAACAGTGGATGAGGGTTGAGACAGAGGTTCCTTGAAAGAACTCAACATGAGTGCAGATGCTTGAATTTTAAGTTTTTCTGAGATCTTTATTCTTGAGATCTGGGATTATTTTTCTTGTTCACGTCYCTTTCTTTTCTAATTCCCTCATATGCATAGCTTTCACCAGTAGCAGACACGTTGTCTCGCTGCTAGTATAGAGGAAGATGTTATTTCCATGAAGACATGATTTGGTAGAGCTATTTCAGCTTTAGTGTTTTACCTTTTCTGTTGTTTTTGTTGAAATCAGCTTTTCCATTCCAAAGTCCTTCCAGAGTCTCTGGAAGGTGGATCTTTCTTGTGTATTTCTATGAACAATAATATTTATCGACSAAAAAAAAAGCGCACATGTTTCAAGTGATGTTTTCTAGGGAACTTGAGTTTGAATTTATTAACCATAGAAATAAAGAACAGGCAAGGGAATATAAAAAACTATGTGAATTATGATCTCGTGTTATTTTTACCCAGTGTGCAACTTTATACCTTGAAGGTGGATTATGAGGAGGATGAGCCAGTTCTTATGATCATCACCCATATTATGTGAAAATCTGTGACACTTGGAATTACAATGCTTTGACCAAAAAAAAGATAATTTAACTTCTATATTTAGGTCTATAAAATGTAATTCAAGTAAACCATTTAAAGATTTATAGCTTTAGTTGGTTGAAAATTTAAGCTATTAATAATGTCTACCAGCCAGGAAGAATTATGTTCCAAACAACCATCCCAGGAAATTTAATGCATGTTAATTTAGAGCATTAGCTAATACCATACTTATTTATCCACGGGGCAGATTGACTCCTTGGGTTGCACTGCCTGCAAGCTTTCCTTGAAACTTTTCATATTGCATCTGTTAACTTTTAGATATTGTTGACCTCTGTCAGTCATGATAGTCATGTTTAGTGTAATATAAAGAAAACAAAACTGTAAAGGAAGTCTTCAATATGTGTTAGGGAGTATCTGTTTAAAAATGTGTGCTTGAACATACTAGCAGTTTTCTTATGTAGTGTGTTATTTTTTTCTAATGCCACTTGATGTAAGTAATTTTGTAATGTAATGTAATTTTGTAAGTAATTTTAAGAGCATACAATTCCTAAAAATACATTTGCCATAAGTGACTGAAAATGCTAACAAGRTGTAACCATTTCTTGAAATGCTATCCTATGATCTGTATTTTTGTGCTAGAGAAATACACACATGGAAAACATCCACTTTTGTAGGGAAGGGTTCTTCTCTTTAGRTAGCTCCAAAACAATTATTTTTATGACAGTTATATGTGGCATCATTAGCATCAACAGTTATATTTTAACCCAATGTGACTTTTAAAAATCTTTCTCACTCTTGAAGGCTTTTGACTCTATAATAAAATGAACTAAAAACTGAGTTCCCAAGTAAATATGTCCAAATAAAGCATTGGTATAGTGTCTTTGCATCTTGGTAATCTGCCCTTCAAGGATTTATTTCCCTTCTCCAGATCCTTCAAGAAACCACACATTTGAAAGGATACCATCTATACAGGTTTTACAACTATTTTTATAAATTAACTTTATAAGGGCATCCCTAAAACTTGAGGTACTRGAATATTTCCAGATTATTTTTTTCTTCTAATTCTCATTGTAAGTGCGTATGTGCTCGTTAAATAGAACTTAAGTTATCAAATCCTTAAAAGAATCAACACAAGAATATACTACCTGGTATTTTTTACGTTTTGCAATAGATTTCATGTGAAAAATGAATGTGAAAATTTCATGTGAAATAGATGTGAAAGATAACTTCACATCTTTCTCTTTCAGAGTTTATAATCTGAAAATGCTCTCCAAATAATAGTTTTTGAGCTTATCAAGCAACTTTCCATGACAAACTGAACGAGGTTTGCAGATCTTGAGACATCCTGTAAATCACAGGACAAAGAGACACTAATGAGTGTCTTCTGGTGTTAGTCGTGGGCTTGCTACTTRCGCAACTTGTGCGAGTTGTCTCCAAGATATTTTACTTAAGATATTGCACAACAGTGATTTCAGCCTTCTGARTTCTGTGTAGGATTTTGTCAAAATACAAAAAGTAGTGCCAGTACCTTGAAAAGGTATGGAGACAGGTACTGAATAGTTGGTCATTGAGCAAATACAGTCGACGCAATTGGTGTTTTCTTCCTCACCCGCTCCCATACCAAAGAGCCAGCTGCAGCTTTCCTGGTTGGGTTTAGGATCTGATAYGATCTTAAGCTTTTAGTGTGGAGAGGAAGTCATTTTGTCATGTGAGAATCAAGCGAGTATTTCCTTTTTGTATTAGTTGTTCAGCTATAGTTCTTGCTGTCTTTGAAGCAGTTTATGAGAAGAATCTAACTTCTGTCGTGTTCGTTTTTACCTATTTGTCATTTTAACTTAAKGGGATCACAATGGATGATGCAGTGTGTGTAGATTGTACATGATTCCCTTGCTCCCTTAGGCATATAGTGGAAGATTGTATGGTGAAGATATTCCATGATGCAGTCTCTGGTTGACTAATAGGGTCTCTGCTAGTGCTGCTTTCTTTGTGGAACAGCCTGAGGGGAGGGAGGATGTGATAAAAACCAATCTATATAGTTTCATAGAAGTGGACACTAAAGTTGGAAAATGAGGTTCTCCTTCCTCCCATCTCCATGTTGAGTAAAGTTCTATCTGTTACTTCTGCCACATTTTGTCATCTTCTAATCTCTTTTGATGGGATATTTGAAATACTCCTCCTCCTCCTTTGTGTTCTCCCCTATAGCTTCTTGTTTCCCCTGATTGCTGCTCTAATTTTTCAAACCGTTACCTTAGTTGTGCATAATCTTGAGAAACTGTTCTGAAGGATAGAAAGCTTTGACAGATGATGCCTTTACCTTTCACTACTAATATGGTTGCTCATTTAATTAAAGGATACAGAATGCAAGTGTGCAGTTTTGATTTTTAGATTTAATAGAGCATAAAAACATTAATCTGTTTAGGCATCCTGTTTAATGTTAGGCCGAAAATTTCTTTCGTAAATCTCACGTATTTAGGCAAAACCTTGTGAACTTTAGCCATGTAAGGAAATGAGATGACAGCTATTTTAGGTCCTACCATGCTTTTTTTTTCCCTCTAATTTTGAGCATATAATAAAGAGTAGTTGGCTGGATGTGTTAGTATGTGCCAAGACACAAGTCTAAAATGAATTCTTTTGGAAGTGTCTCAGATCATGCTTATCTGCCTTCTGCATTACAGTAATGTTCCAAGTTTGTTGCTATAAACCAGTAAGTGTTCTCCTAAAGTTGGCTGGTAATACCACAGTGAACTGTTTATTTAAAACTGTTGACTTAACCTAARGCTACTAAGTCGGTTTGACTTTCTCGATCAAACAGTGTGAAAGCTGTTTTCCATCTTCTTCCATGTTTCACCTAAGCCTTTTGGAAAAACAGAACATGACAGCTGAAAACTGCATTTTATACTTAGTTTTTCACCACTGTGGAATGCTGAACTGTTGACTTGTTTGTGAATAAAAATGTGCTTTTTGAGATGCTTTTCAAAGCTTTTAAGAACCATGGTTGAGTCTCACTCTGTGACTTTGGAAAACACTAAACATTTTMCTGACCTTTATCACTGTGTACCTGGGATCATTCTGAACCAATTCTAACATGAGCCGTACCATGTGCATAAACAGCCTCTAGGGCCGTGGCTTTAGAGAGGAAGAGGGAGGGGGAAAAAAYCCTTCCTATATACTTTCATAAGTAAGTTGGAGCAAGAAATTGCTCAGGTCTCAGGTTTTAAGCTGCTTTTCTTACTTCCTTTCCCTCATCCTTCTRCACAACTTTCTAAAGAGTGTGAGGATTTTCAGTAAATGCTTTGAATGTGCCAGATCTTTTGAGGGCTGGGGAAGGTAGGAATATATTTTGGGTATTTTTTCCTCTTTTCCCAAGGTACTTTTCCCTAAAAGATGAAAAACAGTATGCAGGCCTACTATATGCATGTTTAAAATATATCTAGAACTTTCTGTTGTCATATTCGTCCATATGCTATGTTTTATGCAAAATATATTTAATCTTATGAAGAAGAACARCGCAGACACCTATAGCAGTCAGTTTCCCAGTCTGCCTTGAAAGGTATATAGGAACAATTCATACAGTAGTATACTCCCAGACTCTCTTGTAACGGTGTGTGATGTGTGTGTARGCTTAAAAATAAGTCTGATGGATGTATTTAATGCCAGTTATTACTTCTCTGTTTTGATAAGCAGGATTTACTACTYGCTGTAAATAAGACGTGCACAAATAGGTGCTGTGTGGAAAGGAGCACAGTGCATGAGTAGAGTGGAGAGGCAACTCACAGCCACCTCAAGGGCTTTTAGTGTTGGAAGAGCAGGCCCAAGACTGTCAACCAAAGGGTAAACTGGACCATTGAAAGCAAGTGTGGGGAGACAGGCAATGATGAGACGGGCAAGAGTGGGGAAGTGAATGACAAAAAGTCCAAAAGACTTGAGGGATGGACAGAAGTGGACTTAGTTGCAAGTGAAGTTGCTTATTTTTTTGCAATTCTCTGCTTTTCTGGACACTGATGCTCAGAGTGAGGTTACAGGWGTGTTAAGTCACTAATAAGCCTAAGTCAAATAGTTTGGACTACTTTATTCTTGAATCCTTAATAATGCTAGTGTTGGTAAACAATAAATTCAAAATTCTTGCTGCTAATGTGTGCAGAGTTTAACATACAGTCTGTGCCACTCTGTATTTCCTTTAGTTAAGACCACCAGAATGAATAAAGAACACTAATAGCAACTGTTAACTAAAGCTAGCTCTGTATACAGTAAAATGTTGATGTTGTTGCTAAAGCAAAGTAAGAATGYGAGTCTAATTTRTCATGTTAGCAGAGGCAATCTGTTCCAAGTAATACACTTAATGAAACAGGCAACATTCTATTTYTGATCATTTATTTTTAGAACGATAACAATGTATTAATTTTTTTAAGATTGCTCTATGATTACTATACAAAATGAAGTAGATATGGTCTCTGCTTTGGTGCTTTAAAATCAACATAATTGTAAGACTGAACTTGCATGGAAGGMCCAAGATGGCCTAAGTAAATACGAATGCTGCAATGCTTTAATGCATATATAAGCTTTTTGCTTGTATAGGATCATGTATTAATTTAATATCAGTACCTGAAGTACATTCAAGAGCTCTGCTGATCCRTGCTTTGCTTCTCCCCTTCCGAAGATTGCTTTCAAGCTATGGTTAAAAAGTATCTTTAGATCTAGGTTTCTGGTCAAATTAAGTCCTCACTAAATTGTTCTTACCAAGACTCACATTCAAGTGAGTCTTTGCGTGTTTTTTTTTTTTTTTTTTTTTTTCTGTTAAATCTCAAGACTTGGCACCAGACTGGACTACTTGTCTTTTTTGCTGCTGACACATGGGTACTGTCATGCTCATCCACCTCATCCACGCTAGCGGTGGCATCCGAGTCCCATTGTTCATGCAGTTCTCTTTGGTAAAGGAGACCTACAAGCTAGCATGCCACAAGGATGGAAATTATGTAGGTTTTCTTGGGGCTGGAAGCTCTTGTGAAAAGAGAAAGAGAATCCTGAGTGATGGCAGCATTTCACATTGTGCCAGCGCTGTGCCAGCTGTCTTAGCAGCACGAATGTACTATTTTGACTGCTAAGCTTCACCTGTAACCGTGATATTTTTTTCTTGTTTATCACCTTAGCGGATTGGGTTTTCTACAGCTGTTATAACATTCTTTGAATGCATTTGTTATACCTAAACAACATAGATAATTTCTATGAATTTTTTGACATCTTGCTGATTGGTTTAGAACTAGACTTTGTTATGAGTCATTAAATGGCTTTAATACGAGTCTCAGAGAACAACTTTGAAATCATTTTTGCCTTCTGAGCTTAATGTTTACAAATTAAATGGAGAGATGCAGTGCTCCTTCTCAAATTGTCTTTTTTGTGAAACTTTCAGAAAGGTAATCAGTGTTGAAAATTCACCAATTTGYACACAAAAGGGTATTCTTTTTTCTCTGAAGATGGAAATGTATAGAAAATTGCTTACCAAATAAATTACATTTATACRTTTGTCACTGAAACAACTATTTTTAGTGTTCTGTATTTACAGAATTTACAAGAATCTCTCTAGAGTGCCTGTCTAAAGTCACAAGGGAACACCTTGATAGATCATCTCTTATCTGGGTGCAGAAGGATATTCCSATTCAAAAATAATTGTTAATGTTAGGTCATTTAGTATTTTAATATTCTGTTAGCAAAATATCAAATTATTATTGTTCATCATCAGTTATTAACATTATTAATGATCTGTTATATATCCTACTTCTATGAGTTTAAGTAATGGAATCAATATGCTAATTTTTATACTTATTGTATTAATGCAACATCACAGTCTATCAGTGTTAAGAAGTAATCCTATGATTTAGGCATCCTAAATTCTACTAAGGTCCTTAAATTTGATAATCCTTGAGGTTCAGAGGGGAAAGGACAGGTAAGGTGTCTTAAGTAAAATTGCCTGTATTCTGAAACTGTATTTTKTCTCTGTGAGAAGTTAAATACTGGACCAGTGATGAGGATCATAGTTCACCTATTTTACAAAATATAACAAGGATACACATTACACAGCAAAGTTATTGTTTTTTCTATCTTCTATTTTTGAAATTAATATTCTACCTGGTTTCCTGCAGCAATGTAGAAAATATGACTATGTCTTCACCTTCTATAGCAGATGAAAGCCACAGTATGTCTGTTATTCTTCAGCACTGTTTTTTGAACTGATGCTGGGGTATGTAGGTTGTTTTTTTATATATATATAGTGGGAAGAAGGTATCCTGAAAAATTGTTGCTTTTCATGATATTTGCATTGATATAAATTGGTACTGCTGTGATTCCACCCATTTCATGACTGTGGTGCTCATCTGTCKGCTAAGCAAGTCATTGTTAAACTAGCAGGAAAAAGGCAGCAAAAATGATCAATTTTCTGTCAGTTTAATGAGCTTCAAGAAGGCAGATGGTGTGCGGGTTGCAGAAACACAGAGAAGGGCTACTGAGGAGCAATTCAGAAACACTGCCTAGGCACGATGGGATGGTGTTAGGAAAGCATGAGCTCAACTGGGATTGAGATTTGTAAGAGGCATCAAGGACAACAAGAACTTTTGCTCCTCAAACTTTTGCTCTAATATAAAGGTTAAGAAAAGAGAAAATGAGGTTGTTGAATGTTGAATAGAGCAGATGATTTAGAGACAGTGGASTAAAGTTTGAGGTACTCAATACTGCCTTTACCTCAGCCTTCTTCAAGAAGATCTCCCATGCCCCTGTTTGCAGGTAGAGATATAGAGCTCACAGAGATATGAGCTGCCACTCAGTGCAAAGTGGACAAGCTGGGGAATGGACTGACAGGACTCTTATGAATATTGTCAAAGACAAAAGTGAAATCTTGTCCTTGGGAGGGGAGACCCCCTTGTAGTGGCATTGGCAGGTAAATGACCGGGTGGGATGCAGCTCTGCTTGGGAAGGCCTGGAGGGTCTGGACCAACAGTGACATCAAGCTGAGCATCAGGCAGCAGTGCGCACTGGTCACAATCTCCTGGGCTGGGTGACTGAGGTTTACAGATGGTGGATTGAGGGCATTTTTGGGTYACCTGCTTCAGAAAGACACTGAGGAAATGGAGAGAGTTCCATGGAGGGCCGTGAAGATGTTTAGAGCTGGAGCACTGGAGCCATGAGGAGTATCTGAGGGCCAGGGGTTGGAGAAGATTTTCTGGGGACCCAACAACCTCCTGCCCCTATCTACAGGCCAATCAGAGAGGATGGAGCCAGTCTTTCCACAGCCATATACGATGAGAGGATACGAGACAGCGGGTGCGAGTTGTGAGTTGCGATAAAGGAGGTTTGTAGTGTATCTGAGGGGAAACYTGATTATGCTGAGGACAACCGAGCAGTCGTGCTCGTTTCTTCACAAGGTTGTTGTACCTCTGTCCTTGGAGATCTTCAAGACGTGAGTGGACAAAGCTCTGATGAGGCGAGTCTACTCTGCTAAAAGACTCTGGTTTTGAGCTGGTTGGACTGGGTGAAGTCCTGAGGAGCCTTCAGAGCTGAATCATCCTATGGTTGAGCCAAAGGATATTTCCACAGGATATTTTTGTTTTCTTTCTCCCCTTTTGCTATTGTCCRAACAAAAAAGAAGGTGACTGGCCTYGTACACACACTRGTTGGATGCTTGTTTGCCTGATAGAGTCTGATTTGCAATAATCTGTGGTGTCCTGTCYTTGCACATGCTTCTGTTCTCATAAAGAGACAAATTTCCTGAAGTTGATAAGGCTCAGCAGACTGTAGCTACAACATGATACTGTCCTGATGGTATTGCTGGCAGTGCTTGACCCTGAGTATGACTGTGTATATAGTAAAATGCTATTCCTGTGCAAAAATGTGGCAGAAAAATCAGAATTTCGGCTTAGTAGTATGAAGTTCCATGTACACAGTTCAAAATTATAGRTTAAAGAAATGTGGCTGTTCTGAAAAACATCTGGACTGAGTACTGGGTAAAAATCATAAACTTCTATACATTTTTCTGTATTAAATTTGTGTATATTATGAAATTGGCCAGTTCAGTGGCTTGGCAGTGACGGCACTTGGATTAATCCTGGAGAACAGCCAGTCTTTGGACATTATATATCATCAGCTGGTTTATTTTGTGTGTAAGACATTGCTATGCTGGACTTGATGAAAAGTGCATCGGTGGAATGCTGTTACATCATGAGACATAACTTCAGTTAGTTTGAACTTCTGGAATAACATGTGAATTAAATATTAACATTTTCTACTCCTTAAGTAAGTAAACAAAGAACTCAGTGTTTTGATCCTTCATCTTTGCAAGGAAGGGTGAAGGAGAACCTGGAGTATGAACAGCAAAGCAGAAAGAAAACTTTCCCTACTTGACTATGTAGATTTAAGAAGCTCAGAAAAACCTTTTCTGGTCAGTGTTTTAGTAGGTGTGTTCTTTTTAAATGCAAAAATGTTAGAAAATATACTTTTGGTTGTCTGGATTTTTCTTAGAGATGCAGTACTTCAGGATATGGGAAGAGGTCAAACTCAGAAAAGGCTCTTTTCTGAGGRGAGTTGTGAATGCTTCAAATTTTGACAAATGGGTCTTTTCTCCACTTTAAAGTATTTTATATTCATAGAATAAGCCTAGTGACCTGTCACAATKTGAGTTTCACTGTCTTGGCACTGTGAAGTTGAAACCCTATTAAATGTGTTGCTTGTGTAGTCTTTACATGCCTGTGGACAATTTGCAGGATCATAGCATATTTCCAGGGTAGACAAGCTCTGTCTTTCAAAAATAAATAGATAATATGTGATCAGAGAAAGCTATTTATAAATTTCAGATTATAAAATCATAGATGATAAAAACAAATGGAGTGGAAAGAAGGGCAAATCTGCCATGTGCTTCTGTGGTGATGAGGATCTTGAAAATACTTGACTCTCTCTGTGATCCTTTCCTTGTCTAATTGCTGATCTGCAGGAATAAAGTGGAGGTCGTAAGTCTACCTCTAAGGACTGCTAGATCTTCGGCTTAAGAGGTAGTGCTGCTCTTACAGAAGAGCAATGGTTCAGCTGTGTAAGTGACAGGGAAAGACTTTAGTTCTGAGTTGCTGCTTTGGATTTTGTTTTTGCTGTCTGGCTTCTTGTTCTTGTAGGTTCTTGGCTTGGGTAGTTGGTTGAATGGCACTCTGATGTGCCTTAGATGTGCCTGTAGATGCCTGCTTGCCTGTCTTAGAGTCTGTAAAAGCATTTCCTTACTTGCAAAAAATTTTTAAGCCAATTTCCTTACACTGTTGGAAGGTATTCATTCCTATAATAATAAGAAGAAAAGACAGAATGCAAAAAGTTGAGATAAATGTGAGTGGATTTTAGCTGAATGTACAAAGATACATCGTCTTCATTGGAGAGTTAGATGATAAAGAGGCTATGAGATTAATCTTAAGGGGCTAAACAGGTTGTAATTTCAATTTGTTTTGAAAACTGACAATTACAGAGTTAATGGAGTATTTATAAAATGTGATTTATTCTACTTGTCTGGTGTTTCATTTGTGTGATTACTAAACTTAAATAAGTAATTTTTTACTTATTCCATTTTCTCAACAAGAAATAATTGTTCTCTATCAAAAATACATTAAGCAAATTTAAGTGAAATAAAGTAGCTTCTAAGTGAAACTTTAGCACTGCTTATGTTTACATTTATTTTGCTAAGGTGTATTTGCAAAGTTTTTTGTTGTTGTTGCAGGAGTGTTTAAACTTATTTTTATTCTTTTTCTCCTAGTCATTATTTAACCTGCTGGAGTTTCGAAGACTAGTTTTGAATTTCAATGCTCCTGCAAGTGCTCAAGATTTGCCCCGAAATCAAAAGGTAAAATTAGAAAGTAACTTCTGTAGTGGTTAAGGACATTTCTCTATTGTAATGAAATTTTACAGTGCTCTCTATTTCAAAGTAACACAAGTTTTACAGGTGCCAGTTAATGTTTCCCTGAGCTTCATATTGCTTCTGTGATGTAAAACATTATTTAGTCTGACAGTAGAGTACAGAGGAGGTGTTCAGTCATCCAAAGTTTGATCACACATCTACCGCCTAGACCAGATCCAATTGAAGGGGTTGCTAACACAGCTGTAGCAGTACTGACTTTAGTGGGAAGGCATTTMTAATATGACTGTAATCCACATAAGCAACCATGTTTTATTCTAGTCCCCTCACACTGTGCAGTTGCAGGCATGTTCTTCTGTTACCCCATATATTTTTGATCTGCATGGCTTTGCCAGCAATGCTGCTTGTGTTGGCTTGGCCGCTACTGTGTTTTGGAGGGAGATGTTAATTACTTGCAGCTCATGATCTGAGATTAAGCTTCCTGTTACTAGCTTGTCTCTTTTGGCTGCCTCATGAGGGAATTGTAAGCATAAATTTTCCCCGCATTTATTCTGATATTCATGTACGATTGGGTCTGTGGAGGGGGCCTCGTGTCTCATATTTCTTGTGACCACAGATGAATGAGGGGAAAATAGTCATGAACTGAGGGCCAAAAGAGACCAAATTTTCTATCTTCATGAATGCTTTCTGAGAAAGTATGTGTGGGGGTGCTTTGAGTTRCACGTTATGAAATAGCTACAAGTGAGGAACGGGGAGAGTGCCTGTATGAAGCTTGAGGACATTTGATGTCCCAGTCGATCATGTTAGCAGTGAAATAGCTTATTGCTTTTTGTGCCTTCCTTTCAAATTTTAGAAAGCAGAATGTGTTGTGAGGCTGTTCTCACTATTTGACACTTAGATCTGAATGGAATGTTCAAAAGCAAAATTAGGAGCTTTAAGGAAAAAAGACAAAAGAGAACAAGTATATGGAAGGCAGTGTCTGTTTTTGAAACCTCAAGGAATGTACCACATAGGGGAATTATCTTTCAACTCAGCATTTCAGGATTTGTCATATAATTAGTTCTGTTAACATCCACAAGTACTTGGCCTTGGTTTCAGGGCTTTCAGGTTGGAGAAGTAGTTGAAATTTAAGAGGTGGTACAAAATAGAGATCATCAAGATGTTGTATTTGTAAAACAACTTGCCCAGGCATTGGCAGTGGCAGTCACTTGCCTTTTGCAGTTCCAAAGTAGTATTTCTTAGAAATTCTGGCCATGGCAGACAGCATTAAGACGTTTTGAAATAGTGTGACATGGTCCAAGCTTATACAGATTTGGGTGGGAACCTTGTTTTCTACAAGCCTGCTGTGAAGAATTTTCTGCAATGGTTTGTAACCTCTGTTGTTAGATATTAGATTAACAGTAGATAATGTTAACTCTGTTTCTAATGATAAAATTTCAGAATTGAATGATATGTTAAAGCTGTGTACCCACTAAAAGCCTAGATTTGTGTTGAAATATATATTGAGGAAAATTCAGAAAAAGAGAATGCTTCACCAATTAGAATTTTGCAAAATTGAACAAATAAATATGAACACTCCCCAATACAGTGCTTTTATTTCTCCATGGAGTGTAGATTATTAGAGGTAAATTAATCTGAAATTGTAATACACATTACCAGTTGGAAAAAAAAAAAAAAAAGCCCTGGAATTTACCTCCATCCATTTTTAAACCAATATTAAATGTGGGATGCTACTGACGTGCTATGATCAGATTTTTTTTTGTGCTGATAAAGACTTGTTTTTTATAACTTCAGATTTTTAGGTTCTTGATTTATACCTGTTTCTTATTCCATTGGATGAAAAGCAGGACTGGTGCTAAGATCATGACAGTCTCTTAACATGGAAATAAAGCATGTGGTTGCACTTGAGGGAATATTGCATGATACACTCTTTTTGGTCTTTATGATCAATATATTGAATTCAGTGATAAATAATTTAGAATGTAAAATATTTTGTCTGAAAGTCAATGGTGTAAGTTTTGACTTCTTCAAAACCTACTTGTCTTATCTAATTGGACTTTGCTATTCTTGAATTCAAACTCAAGCATGTATTTACAGCCTCAAACCTTCCCCCTGCCCTAATAACCCCTGTGAAACTCATTTTCCTTCCCTAGTTTCTCTTCCGACTTTGTAGAACAAAGGTGGTTTCTGTAGCTGTGGCAGCCTGTTTGCGCTCCTGAAGTTATACTGCCTAGAACAGGCAAGGCTTCCCAGTTGTGCAGCTCCTTTACTGGAAGCAAGTGACCTGGAATTCTCTTACCTCATACTCTCATATGAACGGGTCTGTTTGGATGAACAAGATAAATATTTATCCCAGACAATATCTTCAAGAAAAGATATTTGTGTGTTACTGCCACAGGAAATGGATGGAAGGCTGTAGGTTAGCACAACCTTCCCTCTGAGCGTGACTACTGTGCCTCTGTTCTGGGATAGCAACTGATAACGGATGTTTGCCTTGTGCCAAACATGTAGGTTGCTTCAGAAGCATCTCTTAATGATAATTATTCCTACATCAGTGTGTTAAGAGATTGTTTATGCAGTCAGGATAAGTAATAAAATATAGAACATTTTAGATTTAGCTTCTAAAACGCTTTTTATTTCTAGATTGATTTTTTTAGCTGTTTTTATACATACAAGACCTTTAAAACTGAGAGCTGCAGTTACCTTTGCAAATTCCTTTCACTCTAATGTGCGTGTCCTTTGTGGACTTCTGTGTATTTTCTTGTAGACTAGCTTATGTCTATTTTAACTTTTTAGGCTTTGTTTATTCATAATTCCTGTGGTGATGCCTACAGACTCTGGTGTAATCGTAACTAATACACTAAACAGTTTTCTCAAAACAAAAAGGTAAAAACATGACCAAGACTTTTTTTTGATGCAGAGAATTTTTATACAGTTTATAGAGATGCTTGTTTTGAGTAATCCTGCTGAAATCAGTGACCGGTAGTTCATCCTAAAGCTAAAAGTGTGTGTAAAACTAGCCATGTTAGTATTGTAAACTTTTTATAAGCAGTACACTAATGGTCACTTATTGTGTACTTCAGATTTCATAAAAGGAAGGTGATCTAGAGTGTTCTATGAATGAACATGTATATTATGCATATAAATAGGTACTCACTAGTATGGAGTCATTTATATTTAAAACCTGAAACTGTTAACCTCTASTAGGTAACTTTATGGAAATAATAAGAAAAATCACTCACAATTTGTTTCCTCATTTTATTATTTAAAGTTGTTTAGAAAATGTAAATAGAAGACTAATTTTAGTCTTGATTTAATGCTGAATTAAGATGGCATTAAATAAAGTCTTTAGCTCTTCTGGATTTTGTGAACGTTGGTTATAACTGGTAGGCATTTTGCCAAATGGACTAGAAGAGCAAGTAAAATTTCTTGGGAATTTATGTGAGTAGAAGTAGATTTTAGGTATTTTGTAGAACATACCCCATTTCACTAAACATGCTTTTTAAACCCTAAGTAAAACAAACATCATATAAAGRAAGTGTTTTATGCATACTCTATATAGTTCCATAAGATAGACTGAAGTCAGTGCTTTAATCAGCATGTGCAACAGTTTCTCACCAAGTAGTACCAGTTTGACCAGCACCTGACATCTGTGCTGCATTTGGATGATATTTTATTGTTCTAAATACAAGTGTGTACTGCACAGCCGTATGTTACCAACTATGTGGCAACCCTGTGCTCAGGAGTAAGAGAGATACTCTGTCTTTACAGCAGTTGTAACATGTGGTTTAATCTCTGGTGCTGTTTGTGCTTCAGTTTATTTGCTTTTCATTATATAGGCAGGAAATATTTCTTTTGCCTGTGTTCTGAAAGTCAAAAAAATCCTCTATTCTCCATGAGCTATACTGAAGAAAATAGGCAGACTGAAGAAAGCAGACTGTTTTTCTTGCTTCTGTCAATAGAAATAATAATCTGTTTACACTTTGTAAGTGGAGAGTTTTCAGTGAAAGATGAATTTAGAAATGTGCTAGGAAGAGAATAGGCTTAACATCAATTCTGCTAGAGGCATAAAGGGATACTAGCTTCAATAAAATTAGTACAAAATATTCTAGAGTATTATGTAAGGCTTTGTAAAGCCTTTCTGAACGTACCTACTGGTCAGGCTATATGCTAATTTCTTTCAGTTTTCTCACATTGAATAATGTCAATATGCTTTTTTTTTTTATATCTAATCTTATTTCTCACATTAGTTTTTAGTAATGGATCCCTCTTAGAAATTATCTTTCCTCTATTCAGTTTCAGAGGTGCACAGTCATTGTAGGTAACTTTACCCCATCATCATTTAGCCAACCCACAAACTCACATGCTTACTTCTACTGTGTCAGATTTATTTGGTTCGTGTAGGAGTAGTTAACGCTTGATGTGTAGTGAGATGYTACAAAGAATGTCATGGGCTCTTTTTTTTTTTTCTTTTTTTTATAAAACTGGCGTAAATTCCATACATAATTCTCAGGATAGGGGAATCTCTTCTTTTTCCTCCTCTGTCTCCAAAGTTGTTTTTTGTTGGTTGTTTACATAGCTTTCATTTAATTACTGGTTTCCAAAGCTTGATGAGAAGTGATGAGCAGAATCGGGAACACCAGCGCAATAGAAACAAGAATATGGACCCTGGATGTGTAGTGCTGAGTAGAAAGTCTTGGGAGTAGCTGTTCTGTATTAAACACAACTCTMTACATCCAGTTTCTGAAATGTAACTTCATTTTCCTAGTATTTTAGAAAACCACTTTATTTTGTAAAATTTATAGTTAAAAGGCATGCAAAACTACCCTAATAGTGCTACAGGTAAGCCTACGTATTTCTGTGATGATTTTTATGAATTTTTTGTTGAATTCATTTGGTAACCTTTCTATAAAGTATATTTTTGTTTTCACTTTGTTAAGTATTTTTAATTCTTCTTCAAATGCAGGAACATAGGAATCTGCCTTTCATGCGTGAATTGAGGTACCTGTTTGCACTTCTAGTTGGTTCAAAGAGAAAATATGTAGACCCATCTAGAGCCGTTGAAATCCTTAAAGATGCTTTTAAATCAAATGATTCCCAGCAGGTAATTCTTATGGTTTTCATTCAAGTTTAAACATGCTTTCTTAGGGTCTTCATATAATAGAAAGTACTTAAAATGGACAATCAGATTCCAGTATTTCTCCAGGTATTGCTAAGAAGCTTATAATTATTGGTCTTTATTTTTTTTTCCTGTGATATTATGTGATCTCTTACAGTCATTTCTATACACAAATACTAATTCCAGAGAGTATGCCTGCCATAATACATTTTTTTTCTATTTTAGAAACCTCAAAGTAAACAGACTAACCTAATTTTTGAAATAGGTTTTCAACTTTTAAAGTTGAAATAAACTTTTATTAATAGTTTCACACTGTTGCTTTTGGAGTTTATTTTATCTTCTAAGTCAGTAAGATTTTGAATGAGGTTTATTCTTCTGATCTGAAAAGTGTATATCCAGGGCTGTATATTAAGAATATACTATTTGCTTCTCTAGATACTTATTTAGAGAGTCTCTGTACTCATATTTGGAGAATGAACCTAAATGCTTTTCTGAGAAACACYACATTTCTTCAGATGCTGTAGTTTTCCCTCCTGAGGTTATGCGGTTAAGATATTTAATTACAACAACATGATGTGTTTGTGTCACTGCTCTGTGAAAGTAAACCCCTCACCACTTGTTAGATGCCAAAAGGTTTGAACAATGGGATGCATAAGATGCCTTTGGATTACCAGAGTGTGAAAGCTGAGCCAAAATATTGAGGGTCACAGGACAGTGCAATGTCTGAGGAGCATTAATGTGCTCCAAGAGCCACCCCTGAAAAATAGCATGTCTTAAAGGCATAGTCTTAAACATAGTGTGACTTGAGGTGTCATCCATTGTTTTTTGTAATATATGCAAACGTGTACTGATGATTTTGTGTTTTTCAACAGCAAGATGTTAGTGAATTTACACACAAATTATTAGATTGGTTAGAAGATGCCTTCCAGATTAAAGCTGAAGAAGAGAGGTAAGACTGTTTTTTCCACATCTGTTGAACATACCTGACAACTGAATGTTTTGATAAGAAAAAGCAAACCAAACAACCCCAAATCCACTTCTCACYGAAAGACTGAAACAGATCAAACTCTGTAGCTTGTTTCAGTTGGCATATTTTTCCATATATGCCGTTACCTTTTGATTTTCTGTGAATTGTCTTTTTCCATCTTCTTATTTCATTTTGGAAATTTTATTGAATGATCAAAGTAATAGATAGTAAAGGTGAGAAYTGTGAGTAATCTGCTAGGCTTTTTCTCATTTGAATGAAGTTTTGTTCCTCAATACCACAGCTTAAATACTTCTGCACCTTGCTTCTGTTTCTCTTCTCAGAAAACAAATGCTCATTGTTTGTGCAAGCGAACGTCTGCAAACTGCCTTTTGAATATGTAATTGTTTCTCGAGTGTTGGWGGAAATAGTTTTTATTAAGGACACCTACGATTTAACTACTTGAGTRTTTATTTTGAATTTGAATCATTTAACTTCTAGTATGAAATACTTCCGAAACTTATTTTTTCAGAATATAGCCTTTATCCTTGCAAATATATGAAGTACTGTCATTAGCAGCAAATAGAAAATTTAGCATACGCTACTGCTACTACACATACTAATACAATGTATTAGCATACACTGAGTATTTCCATAATGAGTTCAAAATGTTCTGTATATTTGGTAGAGGCTTGTGACTTTGTGCTTGATCTTACGGTAACACAGTTCATGTTTTCAGGGATGGAGAAAAGCCAAAGAACCCAATGGTAGAGTTGTTTTATGGACGATTTCTAGCAGTGGGTGTACTTGAAGGTATGTATCTGAATTTACTTGGCCTTGCCTTTTAGTATCTGTTCAGTTTTTGCCTGAGTGYAGAGGGGAGTGATGCAGTTGTAACATTTTAGCTGTTTGCAGATACATGCTTCAAGAATTCATATTCAGCCTGTGACAAAAGGTTCGTCCTGAGAATATGAGATTGTAGGTAAAGGTAGTGAATTTCAGTGATCTGGAAAGACTGTTCTGATAGCTCCCAGGAATTGAATGTGTGTCCCTAAGTGAGGTTAGGATAAGATACTGGGCATCCCTATGCAGCAACAATTGATTAACAATGTATTATTTTGCCACTATTTGTTAATATTGTACCAAAGGCAAAGTTACTATTTTTCAGTGAGATAGTACCTCATATGCACTCTCTCCATCAGCTTTAACACAATTTAAAATTTCAGTGTACTGCATTTTGTTATGCACAGTTTCTGCTGTGGATAATTCACCCTTTTGAAAGTATTTTTCCTTTAAAACAACTGGCGAGCACAAGACAGAAGCAGGGAGTGCTAAGCAGGAAGGGACTTTGCAACAAACTTCCTGTTCTWATCTGCATGTAGTTAGCAGTTTTATAAAATTGAAGCATTCTCTTATTTCCAGGCAGCCAGCCATTGTGGAAATATTTTAAATGTTGCTGGTTCTGCCTTCCTCCCAAGAGTAAATGAATCCTGAGATASTTTTGAGTGAAATACCTATAATCTTTAAAGAGGTTTCCAGGTTGTTCCTTTGCCTGGAATGCTGTATCTAGTGCCTTGTTTTCATATCTGAAAGCCATTCTCCGATTCWTTGCTAAGAGCTAAAATATTCTCTCCCTCCTTTCCACTGGGGTACTTTTATCATTCTCAAATCTAAACTAAAGAAGTGTATTAAAAAAAAAAAAAGAAAGAAAGAAAACAATGAGGAAAGCAACTGACTCATGTTTGGCTTGTGTCTGACTTWTGGAAGAAATAAAATTGTAAATTGAAATTGCCTGCTGTCCATTTTTATGCCTATACCTAAATTTCTATCATTATACACTATTATTGTATGGCAGTGTTGTTTTCAGGAAAGGAGTCCTGATCATTCTTTTTTATGGTTTAATTATGCAAGTACACATATACAAAGAGTTGCCCCTTAATAGAGATAGTCTCTTKTTAGCAGTTCCAGTGCCTTTGGAGGGATCCTCTGAGCAGGGTTGTGTTACTGGGTTCTTATTTGGAAGAGGAGTTTTACACATGCTTTACATGCGTGATATAACCTGTACATCTGTAGTCCTGTGTCATTCTGAGTGYTGCTTGTAAGTGATAAATGTAAAAACAACGTAGAGATGAGCTGAAGAGGAAAGTGTAGTCATTTTCAATATTGTGTTCAGGCTACCTTTTTGAGTACCTTTTTTCCATGTGTGKCATTGTGGGCATGTAAATGGGAATATTGCTCCATATACTAGTTCATGTGAACTAGATTTTTCTTAGATGAAATGTATGTGCCTAAACCCTTGYCTGTTTAATCTCTCACATGAAGGTAAAAAATTTGAAAACACAGAAATGTTTGGCCAGTATCCGCTCCAGGTGAATGGCTTTAAAGATCTGCACGAGTGCCTAGAAGCTGCAATGATTGAGGGGGAAATTGAATCTCTCCATTCAGAAAACTCTGCCAAGTCTGGCCAGGAGGTGAGTTAAATTCTCCTGGGGAGCTTCTCTCCAGGCTTTCTTTACTTATGATTGTGATTTTACAGTCTGCAGGATGCTGTGCTGAAGGTCTTATGAGCTGCTGTTGATGTACTCAGTGCTGCCCGGAGTGAATGTCTTGATAGCAATGAGTGTGGCCACGGGTTTGTAAAAACACTGGTGTGCACCRTCCAAAGAATGCTGAATTTATTGGGAGGATTCCAAATAAATTCAGGTCCCAGGCCATACTGAATGATTTTTGAGAAAAAATCAGCAAGCTGTTGGTGTTTTTGGGGGGTGGAGATGGAGAGAGGGGCTTGTTTCTTTTAAGGTGACAACTGTTCATTGCTGCTGTATGGGTCCTAATGGCTGACGTGTTTGGATTGCTAGTTTTAGGGAACTGTTGCCTCCGCTCAGGTATCCTCAGCCATCCTCTCGTACTCCTGATAGGTTGRGAAGGTGGTGCTGGCTGAAAGCTGCCCGGGGCAAGTGCTTACAGTGATGGGCACAAGCTGCTTCCCGCCTATTGCGGACCCTGGTGTGCGGGGAGGCCGGGGTAGCGGCCCGCAGCGGTTGGACGCTGACCTCCCTTCGGAGCAGTCCTCCTGCTCCTGCCGTGCGGGAGCGTGCACAGCGTTGCTGTGTGGCAGGGCTCCTTGGCGTGACGGTCTGCAGGTTCCTGGTGGGGAAATACGGTCATTGCCATCGCCCCGAAAGGTCTGCAGGTTCCCGGTGGGGAAATACGGTCATTGCCATCGCCCCGAAAGGTCTGCAGGTTCCCGGTGGGGAAATACGGTCATTGCCATCGCCCCGAAAGGCTGACCTCCCTCTGCTCTACGCAGCCTCGCGTGTTGCGTCACAAGTGCTCTAGAGATGTGGAGTCCTAGAAGGTGTGWTCCGCCCGAGCAAAAAGTTTAGATACAGATCCTTTCTTGGTGCCAGTCTTCTGCAATAGTAAAATTGTGCTTCTTTTCATCATGTCAGCGTGGATATTGGTGTTTAATTACTAAGCCCAGTGAAGGATCCTGAGGTCATCCTCTAATYTGAAGTGATATTCCCAATTTTGTGTGGACAACAAAAGGTTTATATATTTTTTGAAATCCCTTTCTTTGGTGAGCTATTTTTTTACGAAATAATAATCAGCCACATTGGGGGTGTGTGCGTGTGTGTGTGTGTGTGTGTATATATATATATGTTTGTTTTAATACAGCACCTGTGTAAATAATTTACTGCAATGAGCATGTTTTCTGAAATATAACTAGAAGGGGTAAAAAAACCCCACCTCAATATCTTGGTACTATTCAATGTGTGGTATCTTTATGCAATGTGCAATCTTGTATGTAGTACCATGAAAGCTAAATTGTTCCATCTTATGGACCAAAGATTGTAGTTAAAACTCGTGTCCATTCATGCATAATCTGTCAGTTCAGCTATAAATTCTTGATTAGAAATGTCAGGCTTGTGCTTTTGTTTTTTTTTTTCCTGTTTGAGGTTTTTTTGAAGCTACAATAGTGGAAAGCTACAGGAAATGGATAATCATGTGCTCTTCTCTAGCATTGAGCTTTGAAATCTGTGAAGCTGTCTGGATTTTAATCAGTTCAGCTTCTTTGCCTGTGAATATGGAAGTGAATTAGCCGTATAACGTAGTGACAATGATGACAAAATTAGAAAGTTAATGCATTAAGTCCTAAACCAAAAACACATAACTCTCAAATTGCTGGGGCCAAGCAAGCAAGTAATATTTCCCTGGACTTCAGAATTTAATTTATGCCTCTTGCTGCTGTTTTGATTAAATGTTAATGCCCTAGAAATGTTACCATGCTTTGGAAGATTTGGAATTACTGAARAAAGCTGCATTTCTTACCCTTTCGACAAAGTCTTTGTCTTCTAAACAGAGACTTCACATGGCATTTGTGCAACGGCAGTTATCTGATAGTACTGATGTACTAATGGATGTGGGGATCATTTTATCCAATAAGGAACACTCCTTTTCTTCTTGATCCCACACACTGCTTTTAATTGTGTGTTTAGCTAGCTTAGTGATTATTTTTATTATTGCAAAAGCCMTAGCCACGGAGTAGGATGTCAGCATGCACAGAGCAGAGATAATCCATGTCCTGAGAAACTTAAAGCCAAATTGAAGGAAGGACAGAGGTCCGTGTCCGTAGATGTGGCAGCTTTCAAATAGAGCACRACAAATGTGAAAGGAAGAAGCTGGAGGAAATGGGACCTGTTTTATCCTCTGAATGATGTGCAGTGCTGTGCTGCAGCATTAGGGAAGCAAATGGTCTTCTTTTGCAGGGAAGCTGGAAATTGGGAACTTTGGAAAGCTTATGCTGACTCACTATCTTAAAACCAATATATCTCACCGCTGTCAGTATGCAAGTGTGACACTGTTATGTCTGAAATTCTGGTATTTGCAGGCATTCACTGTGGCGCTTTCTGTTCTTTTTTTCTTTTGTTCAGCACTGGTTCACTGAACTTCCACCTGTCTTAACTTTCGAGCTCTCAAGATTTGAGTTCAATCAGGCTTTGGGGAGACCAGAGAAGATACACAACAAATTAGAATTTCCTCCAATTTTGTATCTGGACAGGTACAGTATAATATTGTCAGCAAAGTCCTAGTATGAATATAAATTAAATCTCATGAATTTGGCAAAATTGCTAGCACATCTTACACTGACTTAAATCACAGTAAATTTATATTCTAGCAGGACTAGTAATAATTTTATGGGTTTCAGTCACTGTTTCAGAAAATGAAATTACAGTGTCAGATATGCTGCTGCTCTGTRGAAAAATCTGCTTACAATTCAGTCCTCAACCCAGTTTATTGCTCGCTAGTTGTATACATAGGCAAAASACTTTGAAAGCTCACACTGGCTTTCAAGGGGTGTTTATTGGTCCGTCTGGGAAAGAGGAAGAGGAGTCGCATATTCCATAGTTTTTCAGGAACTCTGCATGGTTTGAATGAAGATAACTTGAAACAACATAGAGATTCTCAACATCAATAAATGCTGTTTACAACCTCAACATCAATAAATGCTGCTTATACGCAGAGGCAAAATGTCATCACAGGCTTAAGTTAAATGCTGAGGTATTTTTGTGACCCTGAGCAATGAAACAGGCTGCTGGAAAAACACTTAATTTAGAAGCCTTCTGATAGGTGTTTCCATACAGATTTGAAAGAGGCATCTGCGATATGAACAGAGCTTTTTAAAATTGGGGTGAAGAATAGGGTTAATATTCCTTCCATCATCTGGAAGTTATGGGAGGGGGGTTAACGGGTTTATTGTTTTCTTAGCTTTGTTTTACAGCTTAACATGTTGTAGATGAAATAAATCAGGTTTTAGGGAGCTTGAGGTTTATGTAGGCAGTAAATGCCACGAGTGATGGGTGCAGACTTCRCTGTCGGTGTTGTATATCATGGGCTGACCTGTCTTTTCGCCTTYCGTGTTTTGCAGATATATGCACAAAAACAGAGAAATAACAAGAATTAAACGGGATGAAATCAAGAGACTTAGAGAATACCTCACGGTTTTACAACAGAGATTAGAACGGTACTATAGATAACTGTTCTCAGTGTAAATGCAAATAAAGAGGGCTATATAGAACAAAATAACTCGCCTATACACTCCGTGTGGGGGAGTTACTTGTTCTAAATTTCCCTACTGTCTCTCTTTTTTTACTATTTTTCTTGGAAAGTTATGTAAGAGTGGTAGCTTTGATAAATTTATTAGGAAAGATTTCTTTTACTAAATGTAACCTATCAGAAAACCATTTTTCTTTTTTTAAAAAAACTTTTTTTATTTTTTATTTTCTTTTTTTTTTTTCCCCTGTATCTGTGAGTCACGGCATTAATACATTTTGTGGTTAACAGATATTTAAGCTATGGTTCTGGTCCTAAACGATTCCCCTTGGTAGATGTGCTGCAGTATGCCCTGGAGTTCGCCTCCAGCAAGCCCGTCTGCACGTCTCCCGTGGACGACCTGGACGGCGGCGGCCCCTCCGGCGGCGCGCAGCCCGCCCAGAGCGCGCCCAGGTAACGTGTCCAGCGCCGCGGGGCCCTTCCCTCGGCGGCCCCGGGAGCCACGGGATGGGGACGGGGCTCTCCGTGTCCCCCAGGGGCGGGAGGGAGCGCGGCCGTCACSGTGCTCTGAGAGCATCTCCGGGGCRTCTCCTCGGGGGCATCGTGAAGCTTCCGCGCTCTTCTTAGACCTCGTATCTCCCGCTACGACGGGTGTATAAATATGTCTACTGTCGTTACAGAAATGCATATTTTATAAGCAACTGAAAGAAGTAACGATTTCAAAGACAAACTGAGTAGTAGTCCTTTGTGGTACTGAACACCAGCGCTTGTGTGGTGTTCTGTGGTTTTCTGTCTCTTACTTGCTTGAAATGACACCTACGTTCCAAATAAACACAGTGTCTTGTCGTGTCACTGTGTCTAGGTGGCCTGTGTTGTTGTCAAGAGTCTGAATGTGGACTGTAGAACTGATCTGTTAAGATTTTTCCATTTCAGCTTTACGGCTTAAATTGCTRTCTGAAATTGTCAAGAACTAAATGTTCTGGCTGTTTTTATACCAAATAGCCACATATCAGGGAGATGTGGTATATATGTGGTATAAAAATAAAATAACATCAACAATATTACTTGTTACTGAGATSAGGAGAGTTGCTGGCTGTATAAACTAGGATATGACTTGACTCTGTGGGCACTAACTGTTTACATCAGGTGGCCCAGTCAAGTTTTTGTACTTCTAAGAGAAGTAAACGAGTCTAAAAAGCCTGTAGAAGTTTTCAGATGCCTTGCACCAATGGAGATACTGATGACTGATMAGGAAAGACAAATCTAAAAGATAACATATGACTGTGCTACAATATTCAAAGTACTCTAGTGTGTTCAAGCTGCTCTATAGGAGCTTTATAGTGTAAATTGTAGGCATTACCACTATTTTGTCAGCTTTTAGAAATACGAAAATTATGTGAAGTGACATTGTCAGCTGTTAATGTTCTCAGGATTTTTCAAATSCTGAAGACTGCAGGTTCCTCAGCCAGGTTCCTCAAGCTGCCCTACCCAAAGTAGATGAACAGTTTTTTGCTRGAAGTATCTTGCATTCATGTTATGTGTAGGATGGCTTATAGGTCTCATAGGTGATAGAGGGAGCAAAGTTGGTAACAGATTTTAATCTTCTGCTGCTCTGGTAGTATTCTCCTAAGCTGGTTACTTTGATATTTCATTATGAGGCTTATTTAGAACAAGRTTAGCTGGTGTGGTGCTAAATTCTAGTGTGTGTAAATGTCAGAATTGTTTCATTATTGCTCTTGCTTTAACATGAGCCGTAGGTAAGTGATCACAGAAAGGAAATTGGCTAGGAGAAGGCACGTGAGGTTATTGCCAAACACAGAGGTTGTTTTGTTCAATGCATTTCATGATCAGTGGACTGTAAGACAAGGTAGTGAGTTCTTTCTCTGTGGTGTTTGGCAAAGAATGTGTCAAACCATAGTGCTTGCTTTTGTGATGTTATTTGCACGTGTTGGATAGTATTTAAAGTAGAGCACACTGAGTCTTGAGTGATCCAGTGCGGATTCCTTTTTCCTTGGTTAAAGCAATGAGAGTTGTTACGGTGCTGATAATAACAAGTAATACAACAGGAAYTTGTAGAARTTGCATAGTAATTCCACACTGATATTATAGGTACCTTTTCCAAATTGYGCTGAAGAAAATATACAGCTTTAAAATTTCAGTGTTCAGATGCAAAAGCTTTTTTGTACTGTGCAGATWTCATTTTGTGTATAGGATGACTTCACTTCTGTGTTTCATGTTTTGACTGAATGCAGCACAATAGAGCAGCAGGGGCCTTCGTCTTCAGATGTTCCAAGCACATCTCCTGTACAAAGATCAGTAATACATAAACCATTCACACAATCTCGAATTCCTCCCGACCTGCCGATGCATCCGGCACCAAGGCACATCACTGAGGAAGAGCTTTCTGTTCTRGAAGGTTGTTTGCATCGCTGGAGGACTGAGGTGGAAAACGACACCAGAGGTATTGCTACAAGCTGGAGAAGGGATCTGTAGAGTCRAGAGGAGGGTGGGGAATAGCCTTAAGTTCGTATGTGTGAGATGAGTGGTTTTGTTAGTTTTATCTCAGACTCATAGGAAAGGAAGCTAGTTATACCAGACCTTAGTAGGCTAGAAATGTATAAAATGAAGCTGCAAACTGGGCYTTGAGCTTGTAACGTGTGGCAGTGTTTCAGCACGCGTTTTTGTGTGCATGGTAAGGCATTGGCAAGAATAAGGTAGAATGGAAGTGGTATCTGTACCAGAAGCTTTTGACAAGGATGACTGGGTGGAAAGTAGCTTGGACTGCTTTGTATTTTGGTAATCTGTGGGGGGCGTTTAAAATAGCTATCTTCTGTGAGGGAGGAGTGAAAACATTTCAGAGCAAAGGGTTTTTGCATTTGGTAGAGCTTATGATCTGTTGTATTGCTCCTAAGAAATAAAGGAGCACTAGCTGTTTCCTGAGGCTGGGATTGGATGAGCTCCCATGAGCACGCTGCAGCATCTCATGAATCATGCTGCTTTTTAGTTCAAAAAGCTTCAGTCTTTTTGACCAGCAGATGCACCAAATGTAAAATACATACCCTTGTTAAAACCTTTAATAAGGACAAGAAAAGATGGATCACTGTACCTGCTACTGAGTGGCTTCACTTATTTTTTTTTTTTTTAATTCCATTAGATTTACAGGAAAGTATATCTAGAATACATCGGACAATTGAATTGATGTACTCTGACAAAACAATGATCCAAGTAAGTAAACTTCCTGCCTGAGATAACCAAAAGATAGATTCTCTTTGTCACTCTTATTACAACTCCTAGCTGCTTAAAAAAGGAAGAAATATCCAGCTATGATAAATAGTTTGAGAAATTTGTTTGAAAAATCGTAACTGATTTTGCAGGCCTTCCGATTGTGCACAATTAAATGAAAGACAACTTTAAAGTATTTTACAGGTGACATAAGGCAGACTTAATGTGCAATTTATGTAAGTTAAACCGACTTTGTAGCAAAGARCCAAAATAGTGTTCGTCTGTGATCAGCTATTTTACTTGCCTGCAAAACATCAGTTTTTGTGTAGCACAGTCAAATTTCCTGACTGTGATTTGACCAGATTGCTATAGAGTCTGATGATTTTTAAGACAGAAAAATGTTAGAGAAAAGAAGTCATTATTTGTATATTTTAGTGCTTATTATCATTGTATTTTGCAACCTCCATGTTARGATGCAGGATTCAAGGCTTCTGTTTTAAATTTGTAGCTAATAATTCTAGTGATTGTTTCAATTTTGTCTYGACTTAGTGCTAATTAAATCTTTAACAAGTTTGTGAGCTATCCTCTTGGAAAATTGCTGTGTTCTTTAAGCTAAACATCAGTTTTAGGTTGCTTTGCCTTGCACTCATGGCTTCTGTGGTATGCTCGTGTTCACTTCCTTAGGCAAGTATCGGGTTCAGGTTTGTTCCCTTGTTACTTTCTGTTAGCAAGAGGAAATATTTTMCTTTCAATTAGAATCTATCTGTTCACCCCGTTCTCTTCCTTGAGGTACGTTTTGGTTTTGTACATAGCTTGTTATAGCTTGTGGCAGCTGAGCTCTGATGCTAAGGGTTTCAGGCCGAGTTGACTGGATGGCTTGCTTTAAACTTTCTGCAGGCATTTTTTTCCCCCCAAAGACTTGTGTTGCAGYGAGGAGGCCACAGGCTACMTCCATCTAACAGTACATTAAATAAWGTGAGGACTTAACTGCTGGGTGCAGCTACTCATCTTTTTGGACTATTATGCAGCTCAGGGCAAAGGCACTTAATTTTTCAGCTTTCGAAGTGATCTTACATGCTAATAATATTCTTTCGTTATAAGAGGAAATGCCTCTTGCTGACTAGAATATTAGTGAGCAAATGTTAAACTGGAGAAAGGCCATTGGTAAAATATAGCACTTTTTTCTGGTATGGATCTAGGTAATGATGACTRTGCTTATTTGGATTCACTTTTGAAATGGAGGATTACAGAAATGGAGGAAGAGAGAGATAGCACAGAGACTCCTGTAGAGGGGATTTTTGTACCATGCC
>PTEX01000201.1:1083316-1207269 GCA_003342815.1 Eudromia elegans
GGGAGGGAGGGAGGGAGGGGAGGGGGGGATGGGGGCAGAAGTACAGAAGAAGCTCGTAGTAATCTGTTCTTTGTGTGTTGTTTTGATACTAAGGAAACAATGATGTCCATAAAACCCTTGTCAAATCCAAATATGAAATATATTTTTGAAATCCTTATTTTGTCTCATCTTCATAAATGAATAATTCCTTAGTTGCTTATGTGAGTCCCCTCTTTTCTTTTCCTCCTTTCATGAGTTTGCTGAGCAGGATGAGAAATAGATTATCTGTTGTTGCTGTGGGAATTCATCCTGCTTTCAAGCTCTAACCACAGAAAGCTTCATGACTTGATCTCACTCTTGTGTTAAAAGAAAKGTGTTGTATTTGGAAAGCAGAGTGTTGTATTTAGAGACCTCTGCAATAGCCCATGTAAAGGATTCTTGTAAGACCCTAACGTAAAAAGCAAAAGGGTAAAAAATGGAGCCAGGATACTTGTGATGCTGGGAAGGATTGCTAAAGTGACAACTAGTTTAAAGCACTTAGTCTGATTGTACTGTTGTACAGTACTTGTACAGTTTGCTGTACMTACTCAAGTCCACTACTTACCAGATGGGGTGAAGTCAGTGAAGACATCACCAGTGTCACTTGAAAATATGATTAATCTAAAAGTTTATTGTTCAGAATCCTCCTGGGCTGTTCAATGTGAGGAGTGGATCAGTGGTGAACCCGTGCAGTAACTTGACTGAAGTTTTTGTGTCATGGAGGGATGCTCTTCGTGTCGGTGAGGTCATAGTTACAAGGACGCCTTCCAGTTTTCATTACTTTTTCTGTTTGGTTTGTTTTTGTTTTGGTGGTTKTTCTTTTTCATTTTGCTCTAGTGGGTCTGGTCTGTGAGTGCTTGTGAAGAAAGTGGGGAAGATTCATTTTTGTTTTATGAGCAGTTAATTGTGAGCTATACCACTTATCACTATTTACCTAGTGTGTTGCCACATGCCACTAATTGCTGTTGATGTAACAACGTATTTTTAAGGCTTCTCTCTCAGCACTGAATTCACCTGTCAGTATTATATGTCCCTCCAGTCACAGGGTAATAGTTAAATTTTAGATGATAAAATTGACTACTAAAGTTGTCCGGAGCTAGAGAAAGAAGATGCAGGCCTTGAAGTTGACCCAGTTACTATGGTTTTAAATAAAATTATTTTAAATCACCTGAGGTGTTGGAAGTTGGAAGTTTTGTTATAAAGCATAAAGAGATTTCATTTGCCTATATTTTAACCAGGATCTGCATACGCAGGTTCTGCCTGTTCATGTGTATATACATAGACTTGCAGTCACGCCAAAGAGACTCTCACCCTGGTTTGGTAACTGATGTAAGAACCGTGGGGCACTCAGACTTAAGGTGTTGCTGGGATTTCTTCTGCAAATGCTTCTGTCTGGGGACTTGCAGAGCGTGAGGTTCAGGCCTTGAGGTGGCTGGTTTCAGCTGCTGTGCRGTCTCTACAGCTCAGGTTGCAGAATCTCGACCTAGCTGTGTACAGCCCAAAAGAGAACAGCCAGGTTAAGAATACCTTCTAAAGCATTTCTTGAATCGATATCCTACATATTTATGGTTAATGGTTGTTGTGGTGGTACATGATGATTACAACYGTAGTACACGCTGTGTTAAATAGACCATGTATGTGCAGCCCAGATTGTGCCGGTAAGAAAGGATGGTTTCAGGTTTTTCRTCCTAGTTAAGCTGCTTGCCTTCAAATTTCCAAGAGTGTAAGCAGGAGCTAAGTATTCAGTTCCTCCTCCTGTCTGGTAGGTGGCATCACCAGTGGTATCACCAATGATAATTATTGCCTTGCTGACCCTAGATGTGCTGCTGCTTTCACTTAGCACTGCCTTTCTTGGAATGATGCCGAACAATTGTATTCTGTTCTTGAGCACTTACAGTTTCATTAGCACTCTCAGGATCTTCCATTTTTAAAATAGAAGCACTTATTTATCAGATTCTCCTTAAATACAATTGCTTAATGGCCATAGAGGCAAAAAACACTGAGTTTGTTACCTTGAATTTACATATGTATTTCCAGACTTTAGGATAAATTTATCAGTCCAGGACTGGGACAAATCACTGACACTAAAGGCTGACACACTTTTTTTTTTTTTTTAGTTTTTATTGAGATGCAAGAAAAGTAGAAATAACACAAAATTAAGAAAAGACAAAAAGAGGGTAGCTACCAGAAAAGACAARGGAGTAGACATTTATGCTATATCTTTTCTCTCTCCTCTCTATCATGTTTTGATTCTCTTAACTTTATTTTGATACTTATTATGAGAGTTTGATACTTTTAGGAGAACTGAGTGCTGATGCAAGGAGAGTTTGACATTTTGTTTTATTGTCCTTTTTAGGTTCCTTATAGATTGCATGCTGTGTTAGTTCATGAAGGTCAAGCTAATGCGGGACACTACTGGGCATATATTTATGACCACCACCAAAACAGATGGATGAAATACAATGATATTTCTGTGACAAAATCAACGTGGGAAGAGTTGGAACGTGACTCCTTTGGTGGCTACAGGAATGCCAGTGCATATTGTTTAATGTATATCAATGATAAGGAACAATACTTGATGCAAGGTAATGTCATGGATGTGTTTTCAACATGAAGGAGAATAGCTGAATGTAGTGATATAATTTCTTTCAGAATGATTTCCAGAGTTTTGAAAGGCTTTAAAAATTTCTGAAATATTCTATTTATGCTCATAGTTGTCAATCATCTAKGTTTTTTCTGGGGAAACATCTTCTCATCAACTAGGATGCTCTTGAGGAAATGTTTGGAGTGAGGGGAAGGCCTCTTAGTGTGAGATTCATGAGCCCTAGTAAGGGTGACTAGCAGGATGTCTCTGTAAGTGACTAGTAATTCAGCAAAAAGTTTTGAACTTTGAGTGAAAATCTTCGTATGCCTGCCTCTTCGTAGGGCAAAAAGCTAGAAATCTCATTTGTCTGGTTTTAAATGTGACATGTTATTAACCTTGGCGTTTCTAGATTGACAGATTCTAGCCATAGGGCTTATGAGCCTTGCAGGATTTCTCTGCCACTCTCATTATGTTTGAAACCTGCTGATGGGGACAAATACAGCCAATTCGGCCCTCAGGAGCCGGGATTCTATTGCTGAGACTGTCCTCAAAGGAAGAATGAAGGTTATTTCATGTWGCTGGCATTCTTATCATTTGCCTTTGCAAACGCACATAGGCCTGCTCTCCTTCCTCTTCCTTCCTGGAAAGTTGGTGAAGTTCCCAATTCTGTGTGACAGTAATACATTCAAACGTACAGTTTTTTTTCCCTTTGTTGCAAATGTTCAGAACCATATGATATTCACTGTCCAAAAGGCTTACCTCTCAAAATGATAATAATCTGATGGTGCCCAAGTATGTATACTCTGTAGGTTGAAAGAGCAGTGATAATACATCCCCATAGCAGAAAAATTTCTAACAGATAATAAAAACAGTAAATGTAATATGATTCTTGAGACTGGTTATACTGCATGCTTTCAGTAATTCATCCAAACCTTTTTTTTTTATATATATATATTTATTTTTACCTATTCTTTCCTTTTCTGTAATAAAAAACTATGCTACCACAGAGGAGTTTAACAAAGAAACAGGACAGGTGCTTGTTGGAATGGACACACTGCCTTCTGATTTGAGGGATTATGTCAAGGAGGACAATAAGCGTTTTGAAAAGGAGCTTGAAGAATGGGATGCAGAACTAGCTCAGAAAGCACAGCAGGAAAAGTTACTATCTCAGATACCCAGGGCACCAGCACCCTCCCCTGCTCCAGGTTAGTTGTTTTCTGKTTTTTTTGTTTGTTTGTTTGTTTTATTTTTTGCAAAAGAAGCAGAACCAAAAGTAATTGGTTTGTATATACATTATTTCTCACCTTAAGAAAAGAAGAAAGARATATTTTTTTTAATCTTGTATTATAATTTATTTGCCAAAGGTAACTGCCCTTGAAGCTTAACCTGTTTTTATTGCATTTGAATTTTTACTTAAAGAAGTTCATGTTTCTTCTTTACCACTCCCAGCTGTGTTTAGCCGGTACTAAATTAAATGCCTTTTGTGTTTGTTTGTTTTTGATGTGGAAATTGTGGCCTTTTTAACAGAAAATTAACAGCTCTCAGTTGTCAGTTTTGAGAATTTGTTAGCCTTTCAGTAATGTGTGCTCCCTTCTTTAAAATGACTAAGTAGAAAACGTACCTTTTGACTGTCTACCACTACAAACTGAATATAGAAAGTAAATTGTGGTGATTTAATGATATTTTTCTTCTCGCAAACTCGGAAGAGAGTGACTTGTCTGTGTTTTGATTTCATAATCACTTTGAGACTRGTTTTAGTTTCTTTATTAGCAATGAAAAATATTAAGTGAATGTATGTAATTTTCCTTTCTTCATAGGTGGAACATAAAACACKATTTATGACAATCAGGTTTATTTTCCCCAAGTGACGGAGACACTGAGATTTCTCTTAAGTCAGAAGATTGTAGTGTATAGATTATTTTAGAAAAATTAGATATACTTGGAGCTGTAGTAGCTGATCATTCCRTATATTTGGAGCTCTAGTAGCTGATCATTCCTTATATTGGCCATGTGCCSTACTAAAAGTCTAAGCAGAATCTCATCTTTGTTCTCTGTCCTCTGTGTTATTGCTGATAAACACTCCCTGKTTGAGAGCTTTGATAACTCTGTAGACAGGATGGGTCAGCTGTTCTTAATGTAAAATTATGAGTCCATTTATTTTAATATTTTAAGCCCTAAGACAAAAAAAAGGCGTGTAATGTTGGATTTGTGGATGATAAGATCTACCATGCAACTTCTGTTCAGGTTACTTTATCTGTGAGATGCTGATCCAAACAAATCTATCCAATTCAAAATTTATGCTTATTTTAACATATGGATTTGTTATTTTATTTCTGTCACTAAGTTCAAGCAGGAGAACCAGAATATTTAGAGCAACCATCAAGAACTGATCTTTCAAAGCACTTAAAAGAAGATTCTGTACAAGCAATCAATAAAGCTTTAGCTGAACAAGAGGATAGAGGTCCGGAAGCCGTAATGGATACGGTGAGGATATTTTGAAGCTTAAAATAATTTTTCCCTTTTAATTTTGCCAATGGAGGAATGGAAGCTGAGAAAAGGGAGGGAGAAAAATATCTTTGAACAGAAGGTTATCTGCCTAGCACTAAAAATCCACCCCAAAAGAGTGTAGTATATTAACAAGCACAATKTAATAAAAATACTAAGGTGTATGTCCTGTATGTGATTATGGTA
The DNA here is from genome assembly GCA_003342815.1 of Eudromia elegans. Taxonomy (NCBI): domain Eukaryota; kingdom Metazoa; phylum Chordata; class Aves; order Tinamiformes; family Tinamidae; genus Eudromia; species Eudromia elegans. The sequence goes on from PTEX01000201.1 coordinate 1,088,610, forward strand.
TTTGTCTTGAGTCTAGTATGTTATTCAAACAACACTYGAGCCTTTGTACCCCCATCAAACAAGCTTTTCCTAAGCAAATGGAATCATGTAACTTTTTAGGAGTGACTATTGATATTCCAGATAAAAGGCTTGAAAAATACTAGTTGAGTTTTTATCTAAATAATATAAAATTATAACTTAAATTTTCTTGAAAGGACCACAGAAGCTAAAATAGCTTTTAAATATGAAAGTTTTTTTGAATGTTAAGTCTGTAGAAAGTAACTTTAGATTTTGGAAGGTGAAAAATCATAAAAAAAAGGCACTATAGTTGAACTCTTTGTTTAAGAGCTTTAATGCTTTAATGCAAATTCTGAAAATTAAGTTTTGTGATTCTGTAAGAACTGGTGTAAATTCTCATTAAATGAAACTAGTCTAGCAACAGATGTCTTTGTGGCCAAAAGTCCATTTAAACCCCTTGAAAATGATGTGACAACTTGCTGACTCCTACTACAACCTGAGGGTTATTGCATCTCTGTCTGCTGAGAGCAGAGTCTCTGCTGAACTGCAGTTCAAGCCAACCCTGGATTAAATGGTGCTCTGCCACGAGCACTTAGGCTACCGCATATCCGGCTTTTTGAGTCAGGACACAGAGTGTCATGGGGGAATCTTGTAGAATGTGTCCTCTCCAGCTGAGAGTYACCTGATGGAACCCCAGTCACCGTTATATGTCTTGCCTGATGCGGTCCTCCTGATAGAGGCTCTGGCCACTCATCCAGGTGGGAACCTGACAAACTTGATTCCGGGAATCAAGTGATGTACTTTAGGCTAGTGACCCACAGCGGTCAGCCTTAGAGCTTTGCAAGATTATGGCCTTTGAACCACGTTTTATTTAGCACTTAAAAAACACTCAAAGGATAAAACACCATGACAGGCTTAAGAAGGCAGAATTAGGTCTCTTTATTCCAGTATTTTCATGGCATTGTTCTGCAACAAGATGCATGTCTTCCCCCTCTTCCCCACCAAAGAAAAGGAGACAGAACATGTTCTTTTATTAGAAACCAAAGACTTTCAGCTGCTAGCCTATAAAACCAGTTCCAAACTAGTGCAAAGGTACTGATGTTTGAGARCTGCTGTCCATATATGCAAAGGTAACTTACACTGAGAAGGGAGTCCAATCCAACCTCCCTCTTGTTGGAGATACTACTTCCATATGCATTCTGACATCTAAGCATGAATCCCTTTTCTCAGCTTATTTTTCATCCATTTGAAAAGAAGGACAACAGTTCATCAGAACATGTGACAGGATTGTGGGCTTCTCACCACATGAACATCTGTGTCTGTTTTCTGTCCATATTTTTTCTTTTTTTTTTTTTCCCCTCCTTCTCCTGATTGCACAGTCTTCCTTTGTATTTGTACAATACTGGCTGAATATATGCCAGTCTTTATGTGTGTTTCCATAATCTGCTTAAAAAAAGGAAACAGTTTTAACAGTTGCAGAAGAGCAGTGTGCCTTTTTTTCCACACTGTGATTGCGTAGATTAGAGTCAAGGTTTAACTTCTGCAGACTGACTATCAAATAAGGGTAGATGGTTGGTATTATTTAAAAGGTTACTTTAACTTGATGAGAATTTTTAGTGACTAATTAATCTTTTCCAATTTTTTGTGTAGTTACTTTAAGAAAAAAAAGTGCCTGTTGAATGTAATGCAGCTTTAGATGTTCTTTCAAGTATCTTATCTGCTAGAGGAATTTTTATATTTTGTCCAGGATACCCGCAAACAGCAGGTTTTGGCTTGTCATTATCCCTTAGTAAGGATTCCCCAGGTAACTTGGGTTCTGTTTACTAATTCCCTCATGAAATACATGATAAAAGGTGGTGGTTCAGAGCCTCAACCTTTGACAGCAGCTTTGACTTTGTGATGGATCCTGCCACGTTGCAGCAATGGCATCCTACCCTCTGCAGGTGTGACTAGTGTATAAAGGGGAAACCACACAATCCCATAACTGTGGGTTAATTAAACTCCATCAGTGCACATCGATGTGCTTGACTAGGCTACCAGYGTGTGTGTGTGTCTGATTTTTCTCTATTTCTGATCCCCCCGCAGCTCCACATACTGATAACCATTTTCTTCTGCAGAGCTCTGATAATGCCCCAGCTCAACCAGCTCCTAACCAGCGAGTGGTAGAGGTGGCGATTCCCGATGTAGGGACTTTTGTGATTGAGTCAGAGGAGGGGGGTTATGACGACGAGGTACATTGGATTGCGAGTGTGTGCACCGCTCGTCCTCGGTGCTTTCTCATGCTGCCTGATGAGAGTTTGGTGCATGTGCGCACATCGTGACACCTAACGGGTTTCTGCATAACTAAATGCTCAGTGATTTTGTAACCGGAACGGTCTCTTACGTTGCGATGAGATACGGAACGGCAGCACTGGCTACTCTAATGGGGCACGCTTTGCATGGTGTAGTTTACACTGGACGTGTCTGTCTCGCCAGCTGTGGGAGTTGATTCAACATGTTTGTGTCAGGCCGGGTAGGGCTTGCCACGCTGGTGCTAGGTGCTGGGCTCCCACCGTGTTCTCTGACAACAGGCCAGGCCAAGAGCGATGCTCTGAGTGCTCGTGTGTCCCTGTGGGTCCAGTAGAGCTCATGCTCAAGTGTTTGCCGAGGTTAAACTCCTTAGACTCAGGAGGGTTAATTTGTCCGAAGCAATAAGTTAAAACTGATAGGGCTGRTGGAGCTGAATGGGAGGTGTTTCCTGGCCTTTCCTTTCAGCCATAGAGTTCTTAACAGCCTTTTTGTATAATACCGCTTCCTACAGTGCAACGCTTTCCTTAAAGACATACAAATAATTAGAGAAGCCCCTTTCTCCCGAGTCAGACCTGAGGTGGTGCGTTTAACTAGGGCCAGTGGAGGCTCCTGCGGGAGGGACGTGTCCCGCCGAGAGGCAGTGCTTTGGCGCGCGGCGCCTGGGGCAGCCCCGGGAAGCGCGCCGCGGCGCCCTCGCCCCTGTGCGGGCCCCGCTGTGCGGGGTGGCCGCGCTCGCGGGGGGCCTCCCCGCGCCGGGGGCTCGCTGCCTCGGTCGTGCTGCCCTCTGCGTTACAGAGAGGGGCTTCTCGCGAGTGTGGAATTGCCACCTTCCACCCAAACGTGGGCATTCAGCCTCCTCTGACGACCGGCCTCGGTATTGCTGGGATTGCTGTCCCCATGCCATTCCCTCCAGAGCATGCTAGCTTTCTTCCCCATTTTTTTTCCTTTTTGTTTGTTTCTTTTGTAAAAAATGTATTGACTACTTTTCTTGTTTTAATTTTAAKGCTTTTATTTTGTTTTTATTTTAAATGCTGTTATTATGTGTTCTCCCATGACTTTTAGTCTTCTACTTCTAATAGAAGGCTAGTTTCTGCTGCTGTTCCAGCTAGACCTTGGGCAGTGTAGCAGAGCACATTCATCTTTGCTCACAGATAACAAGGGGAAAAGGCCTTCTGAGTAACCTGGAAATATCATCCTCTGTGTATGGAGCTCATGTATGCAACTATGAGGACTTTATGTTATGTTTGGCTTTATGTTTGCGAGATTTCTTGCTTTTATTTTAARAACTTGGTTGCAAATGCTCTGTGGACCAATTGTCTTCTACAGCAGTGGCTCCCCTACATTGGTATTGAAACATGTAAAATATAGGTAGTGTAGTTTACTGTGCTTTGCAGTTTAGTTTAGATCCTTGTATTTGAAAAAAATTGTTTTATCCTTTGGCCATGGGTTCTTAAAGTATTACTTGTTCAGTATGCAGCTTCGGATGAATACTAATGTTGAATGATGCATGTTCCTCACGTGGAAAGTTTTGACTTTTCAAGTGCATTTTATGCAATTCTTCAATTTTTTTGTAAGCTTCCTTTGAAATCATACATTATAAAAAAGATAAGTACACATGTTGTGATTGATTTGCAGAATACACACGTCAAAATTTGTATTGAAATGTGCCATTTCAATGTATGCATGCGTTAAGTTGCTTTTTATCTTGCATGAGACTAAGAACATATTGAATTTAATCATTAAAATATTAATCATTCAAAACTTTTACCTTAAATCCCCTATGGCAGGTCATGCTGACCCCGAACATGCAAGGTATTATCATGGCTATAGGTAAAGCCAGGAATGTTTATGACAGGTGTGGGCCAGAAGCAGGGTTCTTTAAGGTACAACTAACATTTTCAACTTCTTTCTCCTCTGACTTTTCTTGTTAGATTTACCTTCTCACTCTGTCCTTTGATACATTTTAAGATTTYTTTTTCCAGCATTTATAAGTACTCTCCTGTGACATCAGTCTTCCATCTAGGTATTTCTCTCTAGGAAGATATATAACTATTTCCCTGCTCATTTAGCAATACATTGTTTTGTTTGTTATCAGTAGCTTAAATACCTTTCTGCATTTTGYCTTTCTAACAGTAATGGCAAGTACCTTGAAACTTGGCTGTGGGGTTAGTGGGAGTATGTAATTTTACTTTTTAGTAACACAAAGCATGCCTTCACCAGGCTGTGGTTGGGACGTCAGTGTTCTCCCCCAGGGACGTCAGTGTTCTGTCCTGTTTGTTATTTCAAAGAAACCTTGTTCGTGTTATGTCCTCCTTGTAAGATTTTTAGCAATTATAAATTGTCTTTCTTCGTTTAACTGCCTTAATGTCGATGCTTTTTGTTCGTATGTGAGAATTAGGGCCTATTTTTCATTGTAACTCTTCAGAATAAGAGCAGACTTTTTTTTTTTTTAAGTGTTAGTTTGCTTTGAAAACCCAAACTTCCAAGCATTTTTAGTGGATAAAGCCTTTTGAATTTTCAGAATATTTGCAAGAGGATTACTTTGACACGATGTAAAATCTTCTCAAATGTGGGTTTGTTTTTTTGTTTTTTGGCAAGTTGAGGAAGAAGCTTCTTGTTCGGCTTTGTGTAGCATTCTGTTTCTATCTTAATTGTTATGGTGTATTTACACTAAGAAATCCTGTGTGATACAATTATGTCTTTAGCAACTTGGTCAGGAAGCTGAAACTTAAGTTTTTGTTTGCTTGCTTGCTAGCCTAAGGGGAGGCTTTGAGAAGTTAGGAGCGGAGCATTTGTTTCCAGGTCTGTTTGTTAGCTCTGACTGCTCCCAKGGAACAGAGGGCTTTGTTTAAGGTGGTCGGTGTTTTCAAATTCCAMTGAACTTTTTTTCCTTTGAATGAAAAGTGTCCTTATTTTTCTAAAACAAACAAAAACTGAATTCAAAATAAACTTAGGACAAATGCTTTGGATTTATCAAAGCATTGTTGCTTTACATGCGTTTTATACTGTTTTAATTTTAACACTGAAACAGCTTCACTGCGTGGTGGGGGGAGGAGTTTTCTTTGAGAAAATGTTCCAATACTAAGTTGGTGAAGCATAGATAAGTTTCTCCACTCATTTTATGTTGAATCATGTGTAGTGGATTTGGACAGGTGGAACGTGCCGCGTTTCTTGAGGAAAAGATTAGTACGTACGTATTAGTATGTATGCAAATAAGGTGTSGCTATTCAGTAGTGAATTTCATAAATAAAAATGAATCATGTGAAATTTCAAGTTACTTCAATACCTTACTTAAAAGCTTCTGTGGTATTTTTCAATACCATTAGACTTTTCTTTTTCACATGGCTTTTTTTAAATAAAGTGTGTATTATAAAATGATTGTGTTTATTCTATATTTTTTGCATTAGTATACGCCAGGCAAAACCCATTCCACATGGGTCAGTGTTTCTACCAAGGTTTGGTTCCCTCTTCAGATCACCAATTTGAGGCCTACCTAACCCCAAACTGGTTAAGATATTTATTGATCAGTGCCTCTTAGAGCTGTCCTTCTCTAAACTTTATMGCCAGTTCCTTGCAGAATGTTTACCTTAAGACCTATATATTTATATGTATACACATACTTATTTCCATTGCCCCTTTTTGGTTTGCTGAAAAATGCCATTTTTCACTGCATACAGAGTTTCTAAATTCATAGATACCATTTTGTTTCAAATAAGTAGGTTGTGTGTTGGATTTTTTTTTCCTGTTTTAAATAATTCTCTGGAATAAATAATATTCCCTGAGTATTCTCTGAAATGAGTAATAGCAACTATTTTTGTTTCCAACCTGCTGTGATGAGTGGGGTTTAATTGTATAGCTATCTCTGTTGACTTTATAACGGCAGAATTTCTTAYGATAAAATACAAACTGTTACCCATGGCTTCTGATATTTATAAGCACTTCTCCCAAACTTCCTGTTAAATRGCAGTACCTCTGAGTAATACCTTGCAGATACTAAGACAGAATGRTCTCCGAAGTTTTCAAGTTCTTCACACTCTCTTCATTTAAGRCTGTGTGAATAGTATCCTACCCATGTGTCCAGGGCTTTAAAAAGTAGTATATATTGGGAGAGGGATGGGAACTTGACATTCTCAGAGTGAAACCTCAAACAGTGTGCCCCTTCCAGGTATTTCAGCRTAAAGGAATATGGAATATTGAACAGGATATTTTTCTGCCTGCTTTGGAGCTTTATTTAGTCTCTTTGTTGTRCTGAAACTTTGGTAATAGTTTTCCACAGTATTAATGCGTGAAGCTACTGTGTTAATCATTTGTTTCAAACTGACACTTAATATTAGCAAACARTCTGATCTCTTCTGTGTTTTGAGAGATAAATTGTGGAGCATATTAAGATATGTTACCATTTTTCTAATTGTTTTTCTTGTTGTTGTTGTTCTTGTTCATGCTGCATAGTTTCAGAGATGCTGTTTGTTAAAAAGCTGATGTGCTGGTCAAGTTAATAAACATTTCTGATGGAGCAGAGAACATTGAGAGAGAATCTTAGCATCACGTACAAATCCCYTAAGGGAGAATGTTAAGGGGATGAGGCCAAACTCTTGGCCAAACTCTTCTTGGTGGTGGCCAGTGACAGGACAAGGGGTACCAGGTACAAGGTGAAATCCAGGCAGTTCCATCTCCATGTGAGGAGGAACTTTTTTCCTGTGAGGGTGACAGAGCCCTGGCACAGGCTGCCCAGAGAGGCTGTGGAGTCTCCTTCTCTGGAGATCTTCCAAACCCGCCTGGATGCCACCCTGTGCCCCGTGCTCTGGGTGTCCCTGCTGGAGCAGGTTGGGGGGGTTGGACCAGATGATCTCTAGAGGTCCCTTCCAACGTTCAACTCTTCTGTGATTCTGTGACATCTAATGACATTTTAGAGAAAGGGGGTTCATCCTGGCCTACAAGATGCCAATACTATTAATATTGAAATATGTTTTCTTTAGAAATCATGCTTTTTTTTTTTGTAAGACTAATTCTGACTTACAGTTTTGTCAAAATGATGTGTGCCCATTAAAACATCTGTAGAATTTGCTTTATTAATATATTTGCCTTTCTCAGTGTGTTAGAGGYGCTCTGTTAACTTAGGAGATTTTAGAAGATCCGTTCAAGGAAAATGCCTGAAACCTTATATTGCYTTTGGGACAGTACATGATTCAGTGGGCGTCTTCAGGGATAGGATCAACTTTACCTCAGATTTAGCATAGGATTTGGGRTTGCTTTTGAAGCAAAGGTCTGTCTAGGGTATTGGCAGAGTTAGTTTGGGAGAGACAGGAACATACTTGTCATGTGTCTATGTGTGTGGATTTKTTTGTTTGTTTGTTTTGTTCTGTAATTTAGATTTTTGAGAGGGGTAGAGAACAGGATTGTTTTTAAACAAAAAAAAAAGCTATGTGACATGAATTATATTTTCTTTCTGTTTGTGAAATTTACATGTTGAAGTTAACCGAGAAGAATAAAGTATGTATTTTTTAAATTGTCCAGGCGATTAAATTGGAATACACACGACTACTMAAATTAGCGCAGGAAGATCCGCCACCTGAGTGTGATTACCGCTTGCGTCATGCCATTGTTTACTTCATCCAAAACCAGGCACCAAAGAAGATAATTGAGAGAACGTTACTGGAGCAGTTTGGAGATCACAAYCTTAGCTTTGATGAGAGGTAATAAGATCAACATGTCTCATTTCCTGTGCTCATGAACCTTCTGTGGAGGCTAGCGACACCCTTTTATATTTACAGGGTGTGTGTAATAGYGGGTGAGAATTGTACGTTTGCCTTCTTGGTAATATCCTCTAAGTTGTAGGYGTATGGAACAACAATTATATAAAAATAATAATCTTTTTAAAAATATCTGAAATAAGTAAGGAAGAAGTTGGAGTTTTGTCAGTGGGAAATAGGAAAAAGTACTCAGTGTTAGTGTCCGTAATTGTATAGAGATTTCTGTACCTTCTTTTGAATTACGGTGCAAGGCCATGTTCTTTGCCTTCATGACCTGCCTGTGGGCCAGCAGTAGTCTACGAAGCCTTGCATCTCTTGAAAGGGATATTTAGCTAGATAGATAGCTTATTTGAATGAAAGACAACTTCTGTGTTCTAATCAAAATGCCATACATTTACCTATTTAAAAATAAATTGAAAGAGAGAGAACATTTGTGTAATTTCTGTAAAGCCTTTGGTTCTATTCCTTGGTTGTTGGAATGTGCTGATGATACTTTTGGAAAGTATTAGGATGTGCCAAACCGTCTGAACTTTAGTGTAAAGAGTGAGCAGTGTGGCAGTTGCTTATACTGCTTAAGGCTGCTCTTGTTATAGAGATATTATTTTCTATAGAATTTAGCATAATCACCCATGACTTGTTGCTTTTTACAAGGTGCCGTAACATAATGAAGGTGGCTCAAGCTAAACTTGAGATGATAAAGCCAGACGAAGTAAACATGGAGGAATATGAGGTCAGTATTTCTTATGCTGTAAATGGAACTATAACATGCAATAATTATAAATACRCTATAGTTCTGAATTTATTATAACAAATGTCGTCTTGTCTTAACTTCAGAAGTTAAAACTAGTTATTGAAAGGCTACTTATTTTCAGGAAGGTTGCTCAGAACAGTTAACTCTCAGCTATAGGGCTTTTTTTCTACAAATGTAGAAAATTTAGTCAAATTTGACTTGAGCCCTAAATGTATGTCATGTTTATTCAGTCTGTCCTTACTCCTTAATGGGTCCAGATGGCTAATAGTATTTCATAGAATCATGGAATCGTTGAAGGGACCTTCTGGAGATCACCTAGTCCAAACCCCCTGCGCCAGCAGGGTCTCCTACAACATATGGCACAGGGTGGCATCCATACGGGTTTGGAAGGTGTCCAGAGAAGGAGACTCCACAACTTTTCTGGGCAGCCTGTTCTAGGGCTGTGTCAAGAAGCTTTTCCCTAAGTTTCTGTRGAAATTTTGGTGCTTCAGTTTGTGGCCATTTCCTCTTGTCCTGTCGTTGGCCACCACTGAAAAGAGGCTGGCCCCCTCCTCCTCACTCCCTYTCTTGAGATATTTATATACATTGATCAGGTCCCCTCTCAGCCTTCTCTTCTCCAGGATGAACAGGCCCAGCTCTCTCAGCCTTTCCTCATAGGGCAGATGTTCCAGGCCCCTAATCATCTTTGTGGCCCTGCGCTGGACTCTCTCTAGCAGCTCCACGTCCCTCCTGCACTGGGGAGCCCAGAACTGCACACAGGACTCGAGGTGTGGCCTCACCAGGGCTGAGTAGAGGGGCAGAATCACCTCCCTTGACCTGCTGGAGACGCTCTGCTTAATGCACCTCAGGATCCCATTGTTTTTCTTGGCCATGAGGGCACACTGCTGCCTCATGGTCAACTTGTCGTCCACCATGACGCCCAGGTCCCTCTCTGCRGGGCTGCTCTCCAGGAGGTCGGTCCCCAGCCTGAACTGGTTCCTGTGGTTACTCCTCCAGTGTTGTGCCACCTCCCGTGTTCCCCAGGACCTTTCAAAGATGATGGCGAGCGGCTTAGCTATGACATCCACCAGCTCACGCAGCACTCTGGGGTGCATCCTACCAGGGCCAATGGACCTAAGTGCTCTCTAACTCAGTTTCCTGGCAAGTCTTCTTCTCTTCAGGCTTCTTCTCTTGTCTCTAGAGTCTGAGTTTCCAGAGAGCTGTCCTTGGTAAAGACTGAAGGAAATACTTCCTTTTGCCACTGTGGTATTTGAAGAAGCTTTTTTTGTTGTCTTTAACATCCCTTGCTAGATTTAATTCCAAGTGTGCTTTAGCTTTTCTTGTCATATCCCTGCATTCCCTGACAGCATTCCTGTATTTCTCCCAAGGGGCCTGTCCTTTTCTCCACATTCTGTATACTGCCTTCTTCTGTTTGAGTTTTGCCAGGAGCTCCTTGCTCATTCACGCAGGCCTTCTGCTCCACTGTGTGACCTCTTACTCACAGGGTTGCACTGTTGCTGGGCCTAGAGGAAGTGCTTCTTGAATACTAACCAACTCTCTTAGCCCCCCACTTTCTTCTGGAGCCCCAGCCTATGGGATTCTTCCAAGAAAATCTCTGAAGAGGCCGAAGTTGACCCTCCTGAAATCCCTGGTTGCAAGGCTTCTTACAGCCCTGCTTCCTCCTTGTTGGATCCTGAACTCCACCAACTCATGATCGCTGCAGCCCAGGCTGCACATCTCCAACATCTCCATCATTGCATCTCCAACAAGTCTCTCCCTATTTGTTAGTACCAGGTCCAGTTGCCCACTTCTCCTCATTGGCTCTTCCACAGCCTGTGTCAAAAAGCTGTCATCAATGCTCTACAGGAACCTCCAGGACTGTGCCTTGCTGTGTTGTCTTTCCAGACGATATCAGGGTGGTTGAAGTTCCCCATGAGAACCGGGGCCTGTAACCGTGAGACTACTTCCAGCTGTCTGTAGAAGGCCTCATCTGGTCCCTCATCCTGACCATGTGGCCTGTAGCAAACACCCACCACAGAGTCTCCCGCGGTAGCCTGCCCTCTCATCACAGAATCACAGAGTGGTTAAGGTTGGAAGGGACCTCTAGAGATCATATAGTCCAACACCCCTGCTCCARTAGGGACACCTAGAGGACGGGGCACAGGGTGGCATCCAGGCAGGTTTGAAAGATCTCCMGAGAAGGAGACTCCACAGCCTCTCTGGGCAGCCTGTGCCAGGGCTCTGTCACCCTCACAGGAAAGAAGTTCTTCCTCACATGGACATGGAACTGCCTGGGTTTCGATTTGTACCATTTACCACTTGTCCTGTCACTGTCCACCACTGAGTTTGCGCCCATCCTCTTTCCATTTTCCCCTCAGATACTTATACATATTGATCAGATCCCCTCTCAGTCTTCTCTAGGCTAACTAGGCCCCGTTTGCWTAGTCTTTCTTCATTCAGTAGATGCTCGAGTCACTTAATCATCTTCCTTGCTTTACACTGGACCCTCTCCAGCAGCTCCACGTCCCTCTTGTACTGGGGAGCCCAGAACTGCACCCAACACTCCAGATGTGGCCTCGCCAGGGCTGAGCAGAGGGGCAGGATCCCCTCCCTCGACCTGCTGGCAACGCTCTTCCTGATGCAGGCCAGGATCCCATTGCCCTTCTTGGCCATAAGGGCACATTGCTGACTCATAGTTAACTTGTTGTCGACCAAGACTCCCACATCCCTCTCCATGGAGCTGCTTTCCAGTAGGTCAGCCTCTAATCTGTATTGGTGCCTGAGGTTATTCCTCCCCAAGTGCAAGACCCTGCACTTGTCCTTGTTGAATCTCATGAGATTCCTCTCTGCCCAACTTTCCAACATGTCCAGGTCCCTCTGGATGGCAGCACAGCCCTCTGGAGTGTTGGCCACTCCACTCATTTTGGTGTCATCAGCAAACTTGCTCAGGGTGCACTCTGTGTCCTTGTCCAAGTCATTGATGAACAAGGGAGCAGTCCTGGGCCCAGTACTGATCCCTGGGGGACACCGCTGGCCATAGGTCTCCAAATCCTTCCCACAAGCTCTCAGCTCACTCAGGATCCATTCCTAGGCTAAGCTCCAGGCATTGCAGTTGCTTTCTCACACAAGGAGCACCTTGTCTCCTCTACCTCTCCTTCCCAGCCTGTCCTTCCTGAAAAGCACATAGCCCTCCATGGCAGCACTCCAGTCGTGTGAACTATCCCACCATGTCTCTGAAATTGCAATGAGATCGTGACCCTGGCACTGCACACAGATCTCCAGTTCCTCGTGTTTGTTCCCCATGCTGCATGCATTGGTGTACAGGGAGGTAATCGAGCCAGCAGGTTTTCCAGGAGGGGTGAAAGAGGACCCTCTATCATCATATCCTATCCTCACTTCCCCACTACCATACTCCCGCTGGACACCTTCTGACTTTAGCTGTGTKACACTGATTGCCCTGAGTATGTAACATTTCCCTTCCCTCTTCTTGCTTAGTTTGAAGCCCTACATTTCATAATTTAGCACACAAGAGCTGGTTGGCTTCCTCTCTCCAGAAATTATTAGGCAGTAAAGAAGTGAGAGTGGTCTCAGGCCAGTCTTATGCATCTTGAACTGTCAAAGGCATCAAGGGTCACATTTGTGGTTTTTCTCCAGCTGTCTTTGCATTCATTCCCATTCCCTTATAAGCACCAAATTTCACTTGCTGAGACCATATTTAACCACCTTATGCTTTTAGTTTTCCCACCTATACTATGTATTAAGATTTTGACTTGTTGTTCAAAGAAACAAGCAAATCTCCAACATTAAATTATTAAATTAAATGATCAAAAAGACTCCACTTCATACTTAAAGATAAGTGTGTTGGCTTTATATCGCTGTCAACTCATAATCCTGTATCTTGAGGCCCCTGAACTGGAGTTAATTATAGCCTGGGCACATTGCAGGGATTCACTTAAATTTTAATATTATGCTCATTGATACAAATAGTTTTTTCTTCAGTAGGACTAGGGAAGTAGTTTTTCCCTTTCCAAAATGAGTGAAAAATACATACTCAGTGTTCCTATTTACTAGGTATGGGACCTACAGTAAGTGCTACTGCATTGCACTGTGTCCTGCATGGCCCATGAGGGGAATGGATGAAAGCCTTTTGCAATGATGAGTTTTCTGTTGTACGTTCACATTGAGCTGTGCCAGGCTCAGTATCTCACCATATTCTCTATGGCATTGCATGGGTAGAATAAATGGCTCTGGATTTGGCTTTAAGGAGGTGGGGAGTCTTTTATTCCCCAGCAGAGACATGGCACCTTGCTTTGTTTTTACTTCTGGAGCAGGCAGCCAGTAATTTCTTCAAAGACTGTATCAGTGTTTGACCCRTATAGCGAGCTGCCATTTCATGGAACGTTTCTCATGCTCTTTGTGTAGAATCCATTAATGGCTGTCCCTTAAATATCTGTTATGGTACCTTACCCTGTGTTTTATCTTTAATGAGCAATTGGAAGTTGGCTACTAACCAACAGAAATAAAAGYACCTTTCTTTAGAACACTTACGTATAAAACATACCATCAGTCACTTTGTGTAAATGGTGATGAAATAAGGTTAATGTTTTGCCCGGGTATAAAAACTGGTTTTATTTCCAGTCTGAAGTGCTTAATAAGATATTGTGGTTTTCGTCACTTCCCATTTAGCATGCTCCATCTTTTTCTATCTCATTCATATATTGAAACTTAAGCTTAGTATATAAATGAACTTTCATACTTACTGAATAAATACTTGAATGTAACACAGGAAAGAAAGTAAAAAAGATCATTAGCTTCTCCCTGCCCTTACTGTGAAGAAAAAGAGAATTTCTTATAATTTGGACTGCAGTGCTCCAAAGATGGCTTGCATTTCTTTAAAATGATAATGCTTTCTGGTTAAAAATACAGAAAAAAAMCAGAAATCTTTTAGGTCTTTAAGAATGTCCCTTCTATTTAGAGTGGGGGAATTCAAACATACTTTTCCCACATGCAAGCTTATTAGGAGTCCTTAGCATTTATTATGAGTATTATTATTTATTATTAGTATTAGTATTTATTAGTATTTATTATTTATTAGTATTTATTATGAGTATTATTATTCAGCACTAAGTATGTAAAAACATTTGTATTTCATGTTTGTGGATGAAATTCTATATACTTTTTCTTATATGCAGAGATGGCATCAAGACTATAGAAATTTCAGGGAAACAACCATGTTTCTCATGGTAGGATTGGAGTTTTTCCAAAAAAAGAGGTAAGTGGCAGTATAGAACTCAAATTTGGTAGAGCAATTTCAGGACTAAGTATAATAGTGTTATGTAATGCTATTTATAAAATTAAGAACTGTTTAATGTAATCTTCATTTCATTTTAATGTTTAGTCAATCCATTAATTTCTTTCAGTTTCACATCTACATCGACTTCCTACTCTGAAACTTGACCTTTTCTAACCAAGTGATGGAATTTTTCAGAGTCATCCTGCACATGCACCCATAATCTGCCCATAGGTAGATTATTACATCTGACCTGGAGATTCTTTCCTCTCCTGCACCACACATGTGCACATGCATTCAGCTACTTTCATCAGACATCATAGTCAAGTCTCCTTAGTTAGCAGTGGGGTTCTTACCACAGACACAGAGTTTGGCCTTTTGCATTTGTTGGGATCAAAATTCAATGCATGGTGTTTTTTAAAGGACAGAAAAAGAGAAGGTGATTGAAAATTGCCACACATGAGTGTTCTTGTTCTAGCCAACTCCTCTTAGCTACACAAGGCAATGGTAGTTCATTGCCTTCTCTGTTCTATCCAGGTCAGGAATTATGGATATATAAACTGGTGACATTAATGTATGCAATACAGCTAAACTTTAAACTGATTTACYGCATGCAGCAAGAAGAATGATAAATGCCTCAAAGCATTCTGCAGAAGAGAATATTTGAAAGAGGATTGCTTAAAACTACTTTTTTCTCCCATGTCCAGGCAAAGGAGCAAAATGACTAGCTGCTTAAGCCTTCAGGGGCTGTTATCTGCTCTTTGAAAATTAAGCCATCACATGATAGAAATTTCTGATTCTGCAAATAATTGTTACGTCAATCACTGATTATMATGTATAAYACAACAAGCAAGAGATTAAACTAGTAATCAAACAGTTTTTCATCTGTATGATCCGTAGGAAATGGCATTATCTTTCTTTCTTGTTCTTTATGCTTCCTAAGCAAAAAAGACACCAAACACAACAATGTTTAATTTTTTTTCTTAAAAAAAAGATGCTTTATCTTTGTGACAAGCTATATTTTTGTATAGCAGCTAACACCATAAGCCCGTAATCTTGGTTTGTCTTCTCAATGCTACTATTTAATAAATTTTATATTAATTTTTAATCTAAATTTGCATATTCTGCTTTGTCAGTTTTAAACAGCTTATGTACATACAGTCAGAGGATTGCCTCCCTTATTTGAAAAATAAGCACATTCATATTGTAGGATCTTTTCAAGAGGCAAAAATTTCCCAGGCGTACAGGTGCAGCATATAGGAACCCTCCCTATTTCCCTCCGGCTTTATTCAAAGTGTGTGGTCAGGAAAGGAAGGTCTTCACATAGTTTGGCATTGAGACTCCAGGGTGGCACCTCTGGCTGCAAAGTATCAGTGTTTTCACTAGTCCRCACTTGCATCTGATTGGACTGGGAGAGGGAGGGGAACCCGGTTCCCTCTCCAGTGCTGCACAGTATATTTCATTTGAGTTTCCAATATTTAGGTTAATTTGCACAGTAAGAATGAGGCAGTTATTACCAAGCATCGTTGTAACTGAGCAAGCAAGGCTGGGACTCTTGACTGTGATATTGGTCAGAAAGACGTGTGCAGTGTTGTCAGCCTCCCTGAGCATTCAAAGAAAAAGTGTAGCATTCATTTTCTTTGGCAAAAAAATTTCATAAGTGCTTAAAAAATTGTTTAATAAGAAGACTAGACTTAAGCCTGCATGGAGGACAAGTGGTTATGTGGGTATCTGTTGAGCTACTTTAAAGGCACCTCTTGCAATTACAGTTCTGTGTTTCAGCTACAGGTCCCCTCATGTCTGAAATACTCATTGCATTTCACTTGCACRTTGTAAAGGACCATTCTGAAAATGAGACTGAGGCTAACTTGCTGAATTCTTCCATGTCCCTTTGCTGAGTCCCTCTTTAACTTTGACATTATAAAAATGTAACTTAAAAAAATATTTATAAAAAACCATAAACTTTCTTAACTGAAACATAACTTTAATTGGCATGACTTTTTTGAGACTTCATTTTCTGAGCACCATTTCCCTCAGTTGATCAGTGTTTCTTAGTTTTAATAATGATGATGCTCTGGAACATTCTGTTGAGTATCTGGACAGAGCCAGCAATTGGCCTTTGCTCGGGTAGTCCCCGATTTCCTTAAACAACTGTACTGTGTTTGTTGAACAAACACAAAACCAGCCCRGAAAGAGCAGTTTGAAGTACTTTTTTCTCCTGGAGTTTTGCTCGCCCACTTTTCTAGGGCTTGGTCTGCAGCCCAGAGCATGCAGGATTGTACTTGGAGGCAAAAGAAGCAACAGTTCCACAATAAAAATTTACAGTTTGTGTTTAGGAGATTGTTTAAACAGTGTTTTGTTTAAATAGTGTTTAATCTTGCTTGCAATTCTGTGGATTGCTAACAAGTTATAGGACACCAGAAGATCAAACCTAATGTGATAACTGCATGCAGGAGAAAATAGGTTTTCATGTATATTTTGGACTAATCCAAGGATGTTGTTGAAATGAATGGGAAGGTGTACTTTGAGTTACAGAGTGAGTTACGGATCAGACTTGTGCAAGTGATCTCACTTAAAAACAAAAGCATAAAAATGCACAAAATAACAAATTGTGTGGTATGATACAAAGCAATGTTATGAGGAATTTGAGGGGGAAGGAGTGGACTTAGTCAAACAAGTCATCCAGGTCAATCCTTTGAAGAGCAGAGGATTTAGCTTGAAGCAAATGGTGCCTCAATGCTGCATCTAACATTTTTCTTTCTTTACTTTAGCTATATGGAAGCCTTGCTCTACCTTATCTATGCTTACCAGAATAACAAAGAACTGTTGTCCAAAGGTCCRTACAGAGGGCATGATGAAGAGCTGATATCTCACTACAGACGAGAGTGTTTGCTAGTAAGTGAAAAGTGAACTGTTTCAAAAAGTTGAACTTGCTACTTGAACTAGCGTTAATGAAATGAACTAGTGGACAAAGTGTTGCCATTATTCTTTTTAGAAAACCTTCATTAACAAATTAATGTGACACAGTGTCAGGCTTGTGTAAGAATAAGCAAATAGAAGAGCTTTGCAAAATTAGAAAGAAAAATGTATTCCCCTTGTTCAAATCATTTTATTATTGTAAGTGACATGCTTAGTGCCATTATGTCTGGTGTAGCTATGAGCAACAGCTGACAGTGGTTTTTTTTTCTTGTTTGTGTCACTTTTTATAGCCTTTAAAAGAAGAGGCAAAAGCAAGTAGTAGGGCACAATGTTCAAGAGAGACAGCTACAAAGGTTGAGTTGTCAGGGACTTGAACAACCTGAGATCGTTTAGTGCAGTGTGTGGATAATTACCCCAAATGCTAAAGCTCCAGTGTGACTGTTCCAAATTAGCAGGCAGTGTTGCAGGAATGCTGGGCTTTGAACCAAACCAAAGCTGATGCATGGTAAAACGTGAGATGCTATGTACTTAAAGGCTTTCCTTTCTTGTGGTGGTATGTGAAGAAACTAAATGAACATGCTGCGGCACTGTTTGAATCAGGAGATGATCAGGAAGTAAATAACGGCCTGATCATTATGAACGAGCTTATTGTCCCATGCTTGCCATTACTACTGGTGGATGAAATGGAAGAAAAAGATATTGTTGCTGTGGAAGATATGAGAAACCGTTGGTGTTCCTATCTTGGACAAGAAATGGAACGTAAGTGATTTACTCATTAAGATAAAGGCTCTTATGCACCTTAGATAGTGTTTTGGATGTCTCGAATCCAGCCTGTGTCTTTTGTTCGCTGGTAATGTATTTTGAGATGCTTAAAAGACATTTAAATGTAAGCAGTTTYCTGTGCACTGCAATAGCATATCATACCTTAAAGGAAGTAATTTTGGGGTGTTGATGGGGGGGTTCGGTTAGCGTTTTTGTTGTTGTTTGTGTGTGTTTATTTTTTGGAAGAGGAGAATGTTCATGCTGATTTRGAGGGGCATTTATATTTGCATCTTTCTAGGAACCACTCTGTTTAGTTGATGCTTGGAAAACTGAAGAAAGTAGTTATTCCAACTGAATCTCCTTAAAATAAAGGATGAGTGTGAGCAGAAAAAAAAAATGGAGAATTCCACCTGCGGATGTAACGTTTAATGTTTGGCCCTCTTTTTCTTATTTGCAGCTAACTTGCAAGAAAAGCTGACAGATTTCCTGCCAAAACTGCTCGATTGCTCTACAGAGATTAAAGGTTTCAATGACCCGCCAAAGTTACCTTCCTTCTCTACACATGAACTGTGTGAAAGATACGCCCGAATCATGTTGTCACTCAGTCGAACTCCAGCCGACGGGAGATAAATCCTGCAACCTTCCTAAGCACATTGTATAAACTTTTTTAGTTCTTAAACCTTGCCTTCCTGTCACAGGGTTTGCTTGTTGCTGCTATAGTTTTTAACTTTTTTATTTTAATAACGGCAGAAGAGAAATGACTGTACAAACTTTAGCCAGACTGCAAACAATTAAAGCTGAGAATCGCATGGGGCTCAGTCGTTTCAACCAGAATTGATGCAACATTGCAAGTCTGATTATTATGGCAAAACTGCTTTTTTGCCACTTATCTGTTACAGTATTACTTTGCTTTTATCATAAGATCCTTTACTTTATCAACAGCTGTCTGGATCATTTTGTGACTGCAACTACTTTAAGTGTCCAGTGCTGTGTAAATACATGGTACTTGGTAGCTTGTAAATGAAATGAAAGAATAAAATTTTATTTATGGCTACTCCTGTGTTTGCAAGCAGATACCTTGTATATTAGTGTAAAATACGGGTATTTTTAGAAGAGATATAGTTTACTGATGGGTTACGGCATTTATACACAAGGTTCTTCAGGATTTATGGCCAGTTTAGCTACAGGTAGCTGGATTTAACTGTATGTAAATATACTGAAAAACTGTCATGGCATTATACACTATGGTTTTTGTATATTATTTACTGGTATATGTGACACTGCACCTCAGCACTTGTGTCTGTGTGGCCATGGCAAGTTACCCTGATGGTAGGGACTGGCGTCTGAAACTAAATAATAATAGCACCTTTCTTCTATTCTTAGAGAAAACCTTTTTAAGAAACAATTAAAACTATTTTCAGTCAAAATATATTATACAGAGTCTCTCAGCGAGATTGCTAGACTTTTATTTGAGTAAAGAAAATGAGAGCTTTGTTTTGAGAAAATGAGAGTTTTACAAAGTGGGCTTTGTAAAACTTACAGTTCATAATTTCTTAATGGCTATTTTAGTCATGTAAATGACCCGAAATAAAGCCTTCCACTAATTCCTTATTTGGAATGGATCGCTGCTGTTGCACCAAAAGATCTATGAAATCTTTTATCTGTCCTAATAGAATTTCTGAGAGAAGTGAAAAAAAAAATCTGTAGAGCTTGCTTTGTAGCACTGAAACACTGTCTGATTTTAATGAAAAATCTTATTTTGTGAGAAAAAAAAATTATGCGTCTTTAGGTAATCCTGTTACCTAACACCATTTTGATTCTTACTCTTTATATAGAGATCATTTTGTTTTAGAACAGTAAAATATGTAAATATTTGTTTGTATGTTTTTATTGGAGCGGCACTTGACTTTTTATTGCAGGCTTTCAAGTGGATATTTTCTGAAAGAARCAGCACAGAAGAAGGGTTGATTAAGGTAAAGACCAACAATAAATGTAATGGACCTAATTGCAGGCCTCTCACATGCAAGAAGAGGCCAAGCTCAACCTCAGCATATGGTAGTCTTGAARGTTTTCACTTTTTAGATGTATGGATTATAATATATAAAAAGTAGATTGTGGGCTTCGCTTTAAAATTTCTTAAAGGATAATTTTCCCTTCTGTTTTCACTCTCACAGCCCACCCTATTTTGTCAATCCATACACTTAACTAGCACTTAAAAAGACCGAAACTCTCCCAGCTGCAGTACTGTTCAGCAGGAGTGCGCTTTTGTGTTTCTGGGTTTGTTTTGTTTCCTGTCTGAAACGACTGRTTTTTGAAATTTCACCTTCTCAGAAAGAAAGGAGTGTTTATTGTGAAGAGGGTATAGATACATCTTAAAGAATTCTCTGTCTTGTATCTGTTGCATGTTTCATTTGAAACTGAATAATACACATAACTRTTTGCTTTTAAACTAGATTTGAACAGATTAAATTTCTCCTTTGCCTCTTCAGTAATGCCAAATGCAATTAAAAGAGGACCTTTTATATTGTTAGCAGGTTTTTGAATTCGAATGTCTACAAACATTCGAATGAATTTGAAAAAAAGAATTAAAAAAGAAAGAAAGCAAAGAAAATCTCCCCTTTAGCCCTGCAGATCTTCCATATAATCTTTGTAATCTTCTGTGGAAAAACAGGAGGAAAAAACAACACACTTTCTGAGGTAAAAACAAGAAGAAAAGATTGTATTTGGGAAGAATGTGTCAGATATTTAGATTATAAGGAAGCATACAAGGACAAGGGTATTTGTTCTTTTAGTTTCAGGATTTAGTCACTTTTCTAAAATATGAAAATAGTTGGTAAGTTCATTGTACTGAAGTAAATCTGTGTTCATTTGCAACTACATGAATTTTGGTCTGTACAGTAGAGTAGGTTTTTAAAAATATTTTAATATCTTTTAAATATCTCATATTAATTTAAACGTACAGCTAAATACCTAACACACTGGTTTTAAAATGCTTGCTTTATTTGTTGGACTGAGATATCTGACATTTGCTACCTCAGCGTATCGTCTCCTCAAGTGTGTCTAGATTCATTTGGCTGACTAATAAGATGTGGCATAATTGCATAACTAGATATTTTCAGTGTTGGAAACATGAAACTGTCAGGGCTTTTCAGTCTATAGGTCATAGAAGGAATAAGAATTTAATGCAAAGTCATTTACTMAATCATCTGCACCATGAATTAAATGCAAAGGGGTTTTTTTTTCTGCTTCATAAAAACCACTATGGAGTTTTTTTGTTGTTATTTGCTTGGGKTTTTTTGCTTCCTGTGTCACATTAACAGTAGGCTGATCGTATTGTTGCGATTTCACTGATGTTTTGGCCAGTATCAGAAGTCCAATTGTTGCTAGTTAGAGATGTCACAGCGATTCTGTTGGTTCCAGTCTGGCAGAAGACCATGATCAGCAGCAGGATTAGCTTGAAAAAATGAAAAGGATCGGATATTATACTTCTTAGAATGGTCATTGTGAAATTTTGCTAAATTCAGATGGGTAGACTAGAACTTTATTATTGAGTTGCTTTTCCTGTGTGGAAAATCTGTACCTTAACAGCAGTGAATGACTGATGCAAGGAACAAATTTGTGCTAGAAAACATGAAGTATGGAAATATTTAAAGCATATGTCTCATGTTCCAGCATTATRTCTGTTGATGTCTGTATTATACCCAAATATTTTTCAGTGTATACTTAATTTACAACCATGCATGTGAAAACTGCTGCTCCAGAAAGGTAACTGGCAGAAAAAGAAACACAAGTGAGATGGTCTGATGCTATTGAAAATATGTGAAAGCCCCGGCGAAGCAGGGTGGTTGTGGCTGATATTCCTCATATTGTGCTGTGTTTCCTTTTCTCAAAATCCCATAAGTCTAAATGTCTGTGGAAGGCTTTATATAAACATGAGTTAAGATTGTTGATGAGAAAGTGCACCACTCAAAGTATATCATAAATCATCTATGCAGCATTTTCCAGCATTAATATCTTTTAAATATACTCTGCCTTTATATCTAGAAGGGTGCAGGAAAAATGAGCATCAGTCATAGCAATGAGAGGAAAGTGCTTGCAGCTGTCCACTACTTTTTCTTAGAGTGGAGATTAATATAGATAAAAGCTTTTTTTTTTTTTTTTTTTTTTTTTTTTTTTTTTAATCCAAAGAGGTCTTAGTAAAACGCACTAGGTAGAATTCAAAAGGGAAGCGATTCAAGGGGAGTGTTCCAATGAAACAGAATTGTTTTCTATGGGATGGATGTTCAGTTTTCATTTATGTGTTGTGTCCTTGAAGATCTTTTAAAATCCTAGACCTGATGATAAGCTTTTAACTGAAAACAGTCTGATTCCTTAGGAGCTTCTTTCTTTGTAGGCAAACTGAAGCTATCAGCATTCACCTGAGTTTCCATCAGCAAATTATTTCTGRTTTGTTCAGCTCTTTTATTTCTTGAGACAGTCAAGCCACAGAACTTTTGCAGCCTCTGCCATTGCTGCCGAACACTCCGACTTTGCTGTCATTTCTCTAAAATCTTGGTCTTGGCTAGGAACTTCTTTCCTTCTTCATGAATCTCAAGTTTTCATAKTAAGTAGCTAGAAGTAGCATGGTAAGTAGGAAGAAATTTGAACTTGGAAGACCCATCTTCTTGAGGCAACACTTCCACAGGCCGTCTAGACTTGATTTCCSGTGGTCAAGAGCACCCCAAAACACCTTCTTAGTACCTGGAAAAAGGCTTCTTTCTAGGATGCTAGTCACTGGTTGGATCCATCATGATTATTAATGTTATGATCACCATTCCCCTGCCCTTAATGTCTTATTTCAAGTATCTTTTTTGCAGGCCTTGTTTGGTTGAGTTTTGCTTTAGCATCAGCTGCTTCAGCTTTACTATCAGCTGGTGCTAGTTASCACCAGGCCTTCATTAGCAGGTGCAGCTAATGATGCAGAAACCAGGTCACTCCCACTGTTGTCTTTAACAGCAGGAAGGTCAGTTCCCCCCTGTATCAGCACTGTSTTGCTTCTGTGTATGTGTGCAGGACTTTGGGCTGAAATAACAGAGTCTACATTTGTGTCTGGTAGCTGAACATTGGGGAGGCTCAGTGAGGAAAGGTAAGGATCCTTACTAAGCTAAAGCTGCAGGTGTTATCTGGGCTGCCTCTCAATGTGTTTTTTTTAAAAAGAAGTTTTGATTAGCTTGCTGATATCTAAATWAACTTAGTGCTCTCAAAGCTGAAAGTGTTTTAGAAGTGTGAGTGGAAATGGGTGTGCTCCAGAATCTGAGCACTCTCTGGGTTTGTGAAGGCCACAGGAGCTGCTCCTGATGTGGAATGGTCCTCTCTACTTCCTCTTACCCARTTCTCACACTTTATATGTTACTGAAATTCTTGCCCAACAAACTCTGGCAAAAAGTTACCTTRTCTTGCTGTGCTGGTATCTAACCTATTATCTGTATATCCCCTGCCTGTATCTGTGTTCTATGTGYAGCTGTTTCCTATCACTTTATATCTTCTTTATTATCTATGTTATAGTTATCTGAAAAAGGTGATGTTTTCTTAGGGAGAAGTTGGAGAGTTAGTAATTTGTCTGAAACCTTGACCTATGGAATATTTTTTATTTTTTTAAATAGGCCACCATAATTCATTTTTCTAAGTTGTTCATGAAGCTCTTTTGTTAGGAAAGATTCTCTCATGTTTTGTTTCTCCTGACAAAGGTTTAAGAAATAAACCTCTTCCCTGCCTTCCCCATCTCCCTGTTCCCTGCACTCTCCTCCCCCCACCCCAAAAAAAAAAAAAAAGAAAACAAACAAAAAAAAACCCCAAAACCTCTATAGAAAACTGAAATCAGATGGTCAAGAGGTTTCCTATCTCTTCCTTTCCATGTTCAAGTATCTTTTTAACAAGTGCACCATGTTTTGGCATATCTAAAGTTTCCCTGGGGGTTTTTAATGGGAAATGTGCCTTCAGGACCTTCTRGCTTGTGGCTAAGAGCTGCTGTTGCATTCAGTGCATGCAGCTGTGGCACAGTCSGTGATTTCAGTTACTTGGTTGCTGAAAGGTTCTTGGACGGGTGTTAGAGACAGGTCATTGCTTGAGCATCTCCTCCAATTTTGAAATCTAAGTGGCACCAGTAAGTTTGGGGAGCCCATGTCCCCTATGGGTGCGGTGGAGCTCCTGCTGTGCCTTCTCCTGCAGGCCAGATTAGAGGGAGCTGTGGGGCCATGTAAAACTCGTTCAAGTTGCCTTTCTGCTGCCCAAGATGCAGAGCACCTGTGTGTAAATCAAKCCTACCTTTACTGTCAAGGTACAGCTCCTAAAATACTTCTCTTCTGGCTCTCCTTTTCTGATGAGCCTTACCAAAATTGGAGGCGCTAAAGACAAATACTGTTAGAGTGGCGGGATGCTGAGTGGATAATTGGCATATGCTGGACAGAGCGGCCTTCAGTTTTTCTTCCCGTTACAACCCTGAGATCTCCGTTCAGATTCTTCTGTTTCAGCGAGTTGCTCGATACCCAGCCGTGATCATATGCATGCTGCACCTCAGGCCTGAGACCGTGCGGTGACAGCAGCCCTGCTGTGACTCCTCCCTATACAGCATCTTGGGCAGCATCTTGGGCACTTGGGGCTGAGGGCAGGACCAAGGGAGAGAGGTTGAGACTGAAGGTTCCCCAGCCAATTACTGCTGGGGAAAGATGTCCGCTGGGAACAGGCAGTCTCCTGAGCTGATGGAAAAGGGGTTTTGTGTGTGTGCGTGCTATGGGTTTGTTTGTTTGCTTGGTTTTTCCTACCATTGAGGTTTGGGTGGTGTGATATTGCACTTCTGCTTGGTATCTCAGTCTTACTGTGGCTCACTTGAGCTAGGTGTTCTCAACAATAACATGATAATGCAATGAAATTATTTGGGGGAATTCGAGAATTTTTCCGAATGTTGTTTTGGTGATTTAATCATGCTTGGCTCTCTCTCACTTTCTGTGTTTTGTTTTTAATGCCCAAGCTCCTTATAGTTATTTCTGTAGATTGCGCATTGCATACAATAGTGTGCGCTGCTCTGTTTGAAGAACTGGACTCATTATTACCCCCCCCTTTTTTTTTGGCCCAGACTAATCCTATTACTCAAATTCTTTGCACTGAACAAGGAAATGAGCACTGCACTGGTGTGCAGTCCTTCATATCTGTCACRCTGGACACAGTGACATAATGTGGTATTTTAAAAGATTTTTAAGTCTTTTAAAAAGATTTTTAGTGTTTTGTACTGTGTGAATTTATCTGAAAGAGAAAGTGAAGCTAATTATATGCTAGTTGTAGTTGACAGAGTCATAATTACGTTTTTTAGTTAGTAACAAAATTAAATAATTTCTCTGTTAGCACAGTGTCCCACCAGACTTGGAAAGTTGAATCCTCCTTCTAATGAAATAAGAGCCCCTAGGAAAGATCTAGCAAGTGTTAGAACTGGCCATAATCTGTTAGGAAGAGATGATAGAAGATTCTCTTCTCTTTGGTTTTAGTTTTTGAATAGAATATACCTGAAAATACTGACTCAGAAGTATTTATGATGGACTTTAAACTRCTCTGTGGTAGTATTACAAGCATTTTATATATGTTTGCTTTCAAGAAGCTTGTTTTGCAACTATGTGATGTCAGTTCTTGCTTATAAGCAATGAAGGACATGATAAGCTCAGATAGAGGTATCTGCCTACCAAAAGCTAAGTTATAAACCTTGGTAGATACCTCTGTCTTGTGAGCTGGCTTGTGAAATTAAATAGTGCACTCATGGCAGGGTATAATATTTCTCCTTTTTTTGTTTTTGTTAGTTAGAAGGTGCTTTTGGAGAAAAGGGCTACGAGAAATCAGACTAGGGTACCTAAGAAAGAATGGTGATCTATAGTTGAGAGCAGTCTGTAATACAGGCAGAGTTAAAATTGATTTATGTTTTATTTCTGCTATTAAGACTGAATAATTTGATTTTTGGGTGGTGTGCAAATGGTTAAAAATGGTGTTTAGAAGGGTTGCTCTAAAGACTGCTTTACCAAGGATCTCTGAAAGGAGGTGCCAGACCAAGAACAGCTGTTGAGACCCCAGCATYCTGTGGTCTAGAATGGGTGAAAGTACCATGGAATTTCCTTCCAGCCAAGCTCAGAGTGATGCTGGAGGTCTTGGACTCGGCTGATGCTCTCAGTGGCCTGTGCAAGGACGTGGCTCTTCACAGGATCTCTGCAGACTGGGAGAAGGGAGAGCAGCTCTGTTCCTGCATCTCCCACTTCATCAGCTCAAGGCTTCTCAGCTGTGTAGACCAAGCTGAGATGAGCCCTCAGAATTGGAAGAGCAGGGCTCCCCACTGCTGCAGAGGCAGTAAATAGGGTATTTCCAATGGGAGAGTCAGGCCTGCTGCTGGGAGGAGGCCTCTCCTGGGGGACTGGCTCTCCGTGCGTGCCCTAGGGCAGTCCCTGTGGGTCGGCAGCGAGACCAGTGGCCCCAGGGAGCCTCTGTGTGCGGGCCGCTGTGCTGAGCGGTGTGCCCGGGCCAGCTCGCTTCCACTCGCTGCCCAACGGGGCCTCTTCTGACCCCTCCTTCTCCAGGGCACAGCCTGGTCGGGGGTGGGGGGGTGTGAAGGGGTGCTCCTCCTTCCTCTGCTGAGGAGCGGAACAGCAATCTGCCATTAAACCTGCACCCACGTCAATCAGCTCCTTGACTAATCTGAGCAATTCTGAATATTGTGGCCTTTTAAAAACCTTGCCAATTTTTCCCCTTCCTCCTCCCCTGTTTTTACGTCTCAGTTCRTTATTGCGGATGAACCAAAAAGAAAGCTTTACAGGACCTGTCTTCTTTCTCCCGTCTCCTTTTCACTAGTAATGCTTGTGCCGAGAAGTGGTTCCCACTAGCACAAAAGGAAATCCTCCTTCATGGCTGAACAAAAACTTGCAGAATATGTGCAGAAAAACAGCTAAGCTCTCATCCCTACAGATGAGTTAGAGCTATGAGACTGTGCTAAGCTAGCCCTTCTGGTCGCCTCTTGCCTSTGCCCTTAGGCAGTGACTAAGCTCCCCATACAGACTTGCTCAGTTAGACCTTGCAGTAGGTGCTCTGGCCCCAGCGCGGCTGCATCCCACAACTGTAACATCTCTGCATTCCTGTAGGTCTTCTACACCTGGGAAAGATAAACAGTGCTGCTGTTACAGATGGKGTAAGACAGTCTGCCAAGGAGCACAGGTGTGTGGGAAAAAACCTTTGCTTGGGGTGAAAAATCCTACAGGACAACAATCCAGCAAGTGTGGAAGTGTGGGCAATTAACCTCCCTATCAGCTGAGTTTTGAYCATGCTCTCACCTACTGTGCTACAATCTTGGAAAGGCTTCTCTCTACCATTTCAACTGGTTTCCCTCCAGAAACTAGCTGAAACGGGAGCTCTGGGAGTTTTCACTAGCACTTGCACTGATTTTCTGTTAAGTATCTTTTTTTTTTTTTTTTTTTAAAAGCACTTTGAGTATTTCAGCCGACCTACATAGGAAATCATTTAAAATGGATTCATTAATTTGAATAGCTTTTCCTTTTTAAGTAGAGAAAACATATGCATTATTTAAAACGCTTTTATATTCTACGTTTTACAGTCCCTATGAGTTTTGTCTGGGCTGGGTTTGCTTTGTTTTTATTCCAATCATACTCTTTATGTTATCTTTTCTAGAGAGCTGTGATGTGTGTGATTTGGATTCCAGATGATATATTGTTTCAGGGAATAATGTTAAGGCATATATCAATTAAAAATGGGAATGATGTGGGATTTTGCATCTGAGATGGTTATCTATGGGAAGGCCATGGAGTTTTCAACCTCCAGGTGAAAAACCTGTGARTTGCTTCGAACCGCTCCTGTGCGTGCAGGTTTACAGCACGCACCGAGGTCTGACGCTGAGCAGCGTGCGGATGGTTTCGGCAGCAGCCGCCGGGCGCCGCTCGCCCTCGAAGCGCGGCTCCGTGAAAGGCGTCAGGGTGGGAAGGGGGCCTGAGCTCTGCCCCTACAGAAGGCTTTCGACCTCGGGGCAGCAGACGGCCTCACTTCTTACACTGCTAACCCAGGGTCCAAAGAGCTTCCAACTGGGTTGTGTCAGCATGCCGAGGTGCTAACGTCTTGTGGCTGTTTGGAATCACTTGGTTGWGCTGCCAAAACACACGTGGTGTACATGAGTCCCGTAAGCGGGAGCTCCTAGGGCTCCCACTGCACGACGGCGGTGGGATATGGGGCCCAGATGGAGTCATGGCCCGTGTGGAAGCGTAATTTTGCTCAGGGTCTCGTCCCACGAGTGAGAAGGGCTCTTGTGACTGCGCTGCTGTGGAGCAGGAGTGACATCTGCTGGMGAATAAAAATATCCCATCAGGAACGTGGCAGCGTTAACCGAGTGTTCAACATCAACCGAGTCACTAAAAAACTAGAGACGTTTTATAATAACTGTGAGTAACCCTGTGTTTGCCATGGCTGGGCAGAAGGGTGTATTAGAGTTTATGCCAGCTTGGATTGAACACAAGGTCCAACAAGCTATTGGACCTTGATGTTGAACCAGGCTGTTCAATGCAGGAAGCCTTAAGTGATTGGATTATTATGGAAGACCTTTTTTTTCAATAGTTTTTCTGATGGCTGCAGTTTGCGTAACTACTCATACCAGATAGCTTGCTGCCTTTAAAATAAGTGGTGCTGTATTTGCCGTGATGGGTGCTTTTCCTGTGAAAGTTGTGTTTTGAGTTATGCCAATTAGATAGCTTTGGCAGAACAGGCAGGTTCCCAGCAAACTTTCCTAGGAAACTGATGGGGCTTTTTGAAGGCCTAGGGTGCCTGACAAAACAGTGTTTGTCAAGGTGAAGGTTAGTTTATTAAAATACGTTTCAATCTGACACATYGTGAGTTTAACCTGTCCTTGAGGTTAGGCACTAATGATGCTTATGGGAAAACTGCTACACTGCAATTTGGGGAGTTTTTGTTGGAGTCTTCACGTTTTTTTATGCAGTTAGATATTTCAGTTACTTTATCTGATTGCTTTTAATGGCTAAAAGGAAAGTATGTTCTACAAAATGCTGGAATGGCACTTAGTGGCTTAGTAACTGGCTAACAGGCTGTTCACCCTATTTAGAAGTGTAAATGTGTGAAGAACTAATTGTGAAAAGAATGTTCTGGARCCTGACGTCAGTCATGAAGGAAGGCCTCCATGGAGGTCCTTCAGTGAGGAAACGATATTGCTGGAGTTTTCAACACCGTATTTTATCTACCTCTCTTCCAAGCAAATGATAACTTGGATCCAGCTTGCTTACCTTGCCAATGCAGCTGTCCCCAGAATGGCCATTTAGCCTCTTGTCTGGCATGCGTGACGTGTCCTTACCCATCTCCCAGGCGCAGTGCCACTGCAGCAGTACTCGGGGTCTGGGACTCGAGCTTTCTGCTGTGCTTGAACGTGCGCTCAGGACGTTGTGGCGCAGGAGCCGCGGCCCGTCTGGAGACAGCGTGCTCAGCAGCCTCTCCTGCTGCTTGGTGGTGCCCAAAACAACGAAGGGGAGGCTAATCGTTATGGTGCTCACCTAGTTTGAGACTTAGGCAGGTTTTTTTGATTACTTCACTGTACAGATTATTTTAGCTAATTAGACTCCTTAATTGGATTTTGAAAGCTACTAACTTTTTAAATAGGSTCTGATGTCGGCGTGTGCGGGGCTGGTTTCCCACCTGTGAGCTGGCCAGGCAAGGGCTGCTCGGTGAGGCGGGGGGCGCAGGGATAGTGCTCGGCTCTGCTCTCTCTTCCTGGGTTGCTTTTGCTGTGGCACCTGTTGTGGTGTTTGGGCATCCCTCGCACAGTAACCAGCTCCTCCTGCAGCAAATCACGTGAGATGCGAGTTTACAGAGGAATTCAATGTGCCAAAGTTGTTAGTGGTGCAGGGGAAGGCCACAAAGCAGGGTGTGTTAAGCAGGATTATTTGCTGCTGGTACTGGAAGGTAAGAGTAATCATTTTTGATCATTGGACCAGATTTTTCAGCAGCTTTTTCATTTTTGATGATTTTTAGTTATGCTCAAATTTTGATCACTCAGTTTGATKTCTGATATGGCCCTTCATAAGTCGGTTGTGACAACAGTGGAGACAACTTGAGAGGCGATGAGATGTGTTGGTGATCAAGATCATACAGATGGATGGAATTTGGGGCAGCCGCRACATGTCCACAAGAGTTTCTGTAAGCATTTCTTCTCACCTCACATGCCCTTGGAGTTCTGAGTATTTTTTTTTTCTCCTTCATAACTTCCCACTCCATGAAACCATACGGACAAGAAAGCAGATGCMTGTTTATTCACTCAAACTTGCCCCCATTAAATAGAAGGCAGGCTTTAATGCACAAGATCTGTCTGATACTGAATTTTTCATTTATCAACAAGATCCAATAAGAAAACAAAGACACTTTTWAGACCTGGGTTGCTGCATTTTTGTTTTCTGCAGAAATAAATATCCTTCCCCTGKTTGTAGGATTCTTGGCCAGGATCTGGACTGCAGTATGCAGCCATTTGTGGTGGTGGGGCTCAAGAGCTACTGTTTGATAGATTTATTTAGAGTAGCCATGGTTTTGCACTTGCTAATTTGTTTCCTGCTTTTCCTGCTTACCTGCCGCTCTGCATTACTGGGTTACCTTGCAGATTGCTCTCAACATCATATGGTGTCAGTCTGGTGAGGACAGATTTCTGTCACGTTGCAAATRGGAAGTTTGAGACCTTAGAACATCCTTATTCCTAGCGTGCCCTATTGTAAACCATGATTTTGAGCTCTTCTGGTAGGTCCACTGCCAAACATTTTGCTGAAGAGTAGGAGTACAGTGTGTGTTTGGCTTTGGCACAGTTCTTTCATTTGGAGAAAATTTGCCAAAATTCAAGGACAGGAATTAGTACATGTATAGCAAAATTCTGTTCTCTTATTACATGTATCTTTTTGTGGTTTTACTTCTTGACCTGTTTTCAGCAAGTAGCTGTAGCTAGGACTATGTAAAACACGTTTGGTTTCGGGTGAACAGATTTTTAGCGCTTCCCCTCTTGGAGCTTACTGAGGTGCTTCTGAAAAACTGGCTTTGATTTTTTCCCTTGGTGAGATGCCGAGGGGTTGTTTGTTAGATTTACTTTTTTGTGCCAGTTGGCTGGGTTCGTACTGGAATGAGCAACACTTGGCTGTGGAATTCTGGGTGGGGGTGCTGTCTTTTTGCTGCTGTAGTTGCGGTAGTGGGTGAAGTGGAAGAAAAGCAGAGCTGGTTGCAGTTTACAAACAGTGTTTTACCTTAGTTGCTGTTATCACTAGATGCACATGTTATTGCAACCTTYCAGTTTTGTGACTTGTTTATTATCATTATGGTCCTTATACTTACTACTGTTAAGGTCTTTCTAGACTCTGCTTGGAGGCTTCTTTATTGACTCACTATCAACCCAACTGCATGTGTCAAAACTTCCAGGTCTCCGGCCTGTGGCTTATTCAGCACAGCTTAAGCTGTAATAGTAATAGGTGTAATTCAGTGGGAGGAATACGTAGTTACAGCCTGTACAGCTTAGAGTTACCTGTGGGGAAAAAGTTTCATGTCCTATGTTGCAATGAGAGGTTATAAAAGTATGTAARATAAAACTCACCTGTGCTGCAGCTTCAGTCCTAAAGATTGGCATCATCAGGTATTGAGTTGTCTTAGAATATATTCTTGAAGCCTCCACCAAGAGGGAAAATTGAGCTATGTTAGCATACTCAAATAAAAAGTGGAAGGAATGAATGTCTGTCCTCAACATGATAGGATTTTAAAAGATGTGGAGAAGAACATAGGGATTCCCTGTACCGAGGGTATGGAAACTAAGCAGAAAGAAAGACTAAAGTCATATGTTTAAAGAGTTTTTTCTGGCCAGGGTTTAGAATCTCTGTAGAAACTTATAGAATCACAGGCTGTCAGAGAAACTGGTTGAACGCTCCCTCGGAGTCTAAAATATGTGAAAAAGCAAAGCTCAGTTATGTGCTGTCTACTCGGTCTCGGTTTGTTCCTTTTATATATTGTCARCAGCAGAGTTGCTGCCCAGAATCTATGATTCAGTGTAAACGCTGTCTGTAGCTTTTCTTACATTTCTAGTCCATTACATATGTGTGTGTRTGTGTATGCACACACCCCTATAAAGGTATATATTTGTAAGTATTCTGATACTTCCTTCACAGAGGAGAAAATAGTGTGTACTCTAGTGYGTTCAGCAAAGACCAAAAACTTCAGGGGCTCACGTTGTAACAACATGTGGATGGCTGTAGGTTGCCCTATAAGCAGGCTTGTTTTAAGGACTAGTTTTAAATCTTCTACACGCATTGACCCAATCTATCTAGAGCTTTGTAAATATGCAGTCTTAAAAAAAGTCAATTTTTTTTGCTTTTTTTGAAATGTTAAGTGATATATATATTTTAAATTGGTTTCAAAATGTAGCTAAGCACATGAAAAAATGTTAAGAAATATCTATATATAATAGAAATACAAGCGCACAAGTTTTGGAATGTTTTATGGAACAAAGGCACATTTCAGATTAACTTTTGCTATCTAATATCATATCATRTATACCATATGTTGAGTGTAATCTGTGTTCTTGGCTCTACTTATCTATAGAACTTTAAGCAGAGTAACATTCATTCTTGATTAACCATAATATCAAAGTAAATAGTTAAAATTCAGTTTGAATCAATTATGCTATTGTTAAAAGTATTGGAGTGTGTGTTCCTGAGCAAACTATTGAGCTATTGGGTGTTTCTGTGCCATGTGGAATTGCAGCCAAGATATTGGTTCTGGAAAATGTGGAAGGCAGAATTGGTACTTTAAACTGGAAATCTGAGTTTCTAGTTTCTTGGTCTTTGTTGGAGCCTCTGTGTCCCAAGCAAACTGTYGTATTCTAGAAGTGAGAGCTCTTTCATACAGGGTGCTTTGCATGACTCTGAGAGATCACTGTTTGTATAAATAGCAGCAGCAACTCGGGTACCAGTGCAAAACGGCCTCGTTGAAATGATGATTTAGTGGCAACTGCTCCTCGGATTTTGCTTTTAGTGTTTATTCAGTTCCATCTCTCTTCCTCCCTCAGAAAAAAGAGGAAAGAAAAAACACAACCCAAGCAACGTGTGCTRTCATTGCTAGTGTCAGAAGCTGCTGCTTGCCATTCCTCGTGCTCATGGTGGACTGGAGCGCWGTGCAAACCCCTCTTGGGAGCTGAGGCCTTAAGGCAGTTCCTCCTCTGTGAGCCCTGCAAGGTTTAGAGGAGGCAGAGCTGAATCTAGACACACTGATGCCCTCCTGGTGGTCCTTCAGAAAGCCGGCGGGCTCATGGGGCAAGCAGGTTTTTGTGCTGCTTTTTTGGAATGTCTTCTATGTTGGGCAGTTAGGATATGGAATCGGGCAGTCTGYGTGTAGTCTTTTAGTCCTTTTTTGTAAAATTTTACCTGTTTGGCAAATTGAGATCTCAGTGTCTCATGCTTGCACATTTTCTGATTAACTGAAAGTGCTTTGGAATAGTTAAGAGTGTATAAATGAACAAGACTGTGGTAGGAAAATTGCACTTTTAGGTGCAGCATCTCTTGTAAACAATTTGATTTTTTTTTTAAGGCTTTTGGAGTTATCATGAGATTTAAGAGTTTGTATCATGTAGCTGTGAMTTATTTAACTGCTGGCATTATGAATAAATATCTCTCTAGCTGTTTTATAAGGTGTCCCACACTGAGGGACGGCTCCTAGGGAAAGATTCTCCTCCTTTAAATCATGTTTTGAGATATGCGGCTATGTGATTATCCRATCTTCTGCTTGCTTAACTCTTCTCCCCTCCAGCTAAATCCTTTGCTGTATTGGGGCCTCTCTCCTGCTGTTGGGGTGGAGCTAAGGGAGCCCTATAARTCTAGGACGAGTTTAGCATAGGCGAGCAAGGAGCTTGTGCTTCTGGTAGCCTTGAGAAGTGTGCCTCTGGTTCAGTGCACGCCAAGGCTGCCRACTGCCCGAAGCTGGAGTCTGTACTGGAGCAGAGGGGGAAAAACGATCCCAAAACACTTGCTCTTGAGTCGCTTTCCTTCCCGGTGCGGAGGAGCCTTCCTGCCTTCCCACCTCCMGCTCCGTGAGCCGGGCTGCAGGGGCAGCCTCCCCGCCACCTCGCGGGGTCCCACCAGCAAGGTGTGGGGCAGGTGGCCCTGCAGCTCCTGCCATCCTCTTASAGCCCCCTCTGCAGCCGCGCTCCGGCCTTTGGGCCGCGTTTACCAGCGGTGAGAAAACCTTCCCTGTCAACCGCTCTGGTTGGGAGCGGGGTGAGTCATTAGGCTGAGAAACGGTGCCTCGTAGGGCTGCTCGGCGGAACGCTTGTGGTGTCTTTGCCCTGTCTATACCGGGGCCGAGAGTTAATTGGAATGTCCTCCAGCCATGCAATACCCCTGGGAATGTATCCTGTAAAACAGCCCATCAGGCCTGAACAAACTGTAGACCTGTTTAGTCTGAATGAGCTTTAACTTCATTATGTTAGTACAGAGTAATTAGTAGAAACCTGAAATGCAATTTTGTCTGAAGAATGGCAGTTCTGGGGCTTTTCCTCACCTATAGCCTCGCGYGGCTTTCAGTGTCCTGACAAGCCATCTGTCAGGGCAGGAATGTTGAGTGCATTCATCTTTTACTCCAGCTCTTTTCTTACAGGAGCTCAAGTGACTCCACTGAAACTCTGGCATTTATCACAGACTAAATTAGGTCAGCAGAGAGTGCGGAGGCACTGAACTGAAAAGAGAGAAATTCATCTTTGGAGGGAAAAGAAAAAATCTCAAGCTGCAAACTTTAATTTGCCACCTCTGCATAAGGTAAGAGTTTTCCTAAGGGACTTTCCAGGCAAGTTAACCACATCTTTGATATAGCYGTAGTACCAAGTTTGATAGGAGTAATATTGAATATGTGTCATTGAGCTATATGATTTCAAGTAGGTGAAGAATAGAACAGAGTGTTTTCTTTCTTAAATGTAAGTGAAAAGCAGGCTTGGTAAGAATCTGCTCCAGCTTGGTTAATGTCCAGTCGGACAAGCTGCTGAGTGTGTTCAGGTAGCAGCAGCGGTGGCAGGAATAATTTGCTGTATTATTCTGCAGGACCAGAGCGCTTGTGTTTTAATCTCAAAAAGCATGATATTAGAGCTGGTTATATGTATGATTGTCTAGTGTGATAACTTCCCCTGTGAGAACTTGTAGCTTTCTAATTAACAATTAAGGGAACAAACATTAGTGTCTTTGCTATGGAACGCATTCCTCGATTGCATGTACTGTGTTAGTTTAGATAGGGTTTGGAACTCTTCACTGAGCCTTCCTGGCTACAAATATACACACAAATAGCACAGTCCATATCCTGCTCTTAAGGAACAGCATCCCAAGTAAAAAGATGCTACTGTTTTTACCAATAGGTCTCTGAGAATCCATTGCTGCATTTGCTGTTTGTTCTTTGATCCATTCTGCAGGATCCTTTTCTTTTTAAAGCAGTTAATTCTCCTGCAGATCTGCCTGGATAAGTTCAGGTGAGTAACTCTGTGTGTCAGGTGTTGGTTTTTTTATATATATACATTTATATATCTCTAGCTTACAAATAACCTGCAGCTTTCTGCAGGAGGGGAATCTTAGGGTTCATATCCAATGGTGCTACATATAACACGTAA
This sequence comes from Eudromia elegans, assembly GCA_003342815.1. Classification (NCBI taxonomy): domain Eukaryota; kingdom Metazoa; phylum Chordata; class Aves; order Tinamiformes; family Tinamidae; genus Eudromia; species Eudromia elegans. The sequence goes on from PTEX01000201.1 coordinate 1,124,024, forward strand.
TAGTCCCAGTGAATCAAAGTTTTGGTTTTTTTTTTTATTTTTTATTGGAGGGATCTAGGGAAATAAAAGTACTGGCAAGGGCAGGCAGGATGACATAGGAGCATTTCTGAAGGTTTTGCTGCTGGTTGCAATGTGTTATAGCATGCCTCGTAGTACCTGTCCTGATGTTTGTCTTTATGATGTGCCGGAATTGCTTGCGGTGGCTCAGGTGAGTGYTCCTGAGCACAGGTATTTGTAGGCTCAGTGTCACAGTTGGAGGCTTTGCTCTCAGTAAGAACGGATGGGTGCTGGATCCCATYCTCTGCAAGCAGGAAGATAAGACAAAACAAAGTAATCCCTGATCTGGGCAACAGAGAAGGGAAAAAAGCTCCATAACCTGACTGCCAGGCTTTGAATGTGAGGGTAGAGAAATAGGGTGGCCAATGATGCCCTAAAAGACAGAAATGCAGCATGAAGCAAGTCAGCAAAACACATGAGGTTCCAGATCCTTCCAAAACTCACTCCTCATAACCAACTTCAGCAACGCGTAGCAATAAAAATTTAAAAAAATTACCTAGCTCAATGAAGATCTGGGTATGGAGTGGTGTTCTCTTCTGTTTTGTTTTCCCCTAATCTCTTTTTTTTTTAACAAAATTGCATAGGGTGTGTGCTGCGGCTATGCCAAGTGCTAACACAATTTGCTAACGCAAGCAGATCTTTAACACCTTATCTTTTGATATTTTTGATGTTGCAGATTTTTTTAAGAAGTAGTCAAAAATTTATGTAAGACAATTGACTGCATTTTTAGGTATATCTTGAGTTGCTGGATATTGACCTTTTTGAAACTAATTTATCTTAGGAAGTGTTACTCTAAGTTAGCACATTCCATACTAAAATCAGCTTCCTGAAAAGTGAGGATAGAAGGTTTTATAAGGTTGATAAAGTTATTCTGTTAAAATCTTACTGTTATTGCTAGAATGTTTAACGAGCATCTAAAGAATTACCACATTTGCATGTGAAAAAGAAAAAATCATTATGGTGTCGAAAGCAAGACTTTCTTAATGTCTTTGTAAATAGCAAGTAATATTTCCAGATTTGACTAAGACGATATTATAAATATATATACATATATATATATAAAAAAATCTAGTGTAATGTGCTGACCTGATTCTGTTCCTTCCTGCAGCCTTGCTGTAAGATTTTTAAATCAGGTGGAGCATAACTGAGAACTTAAAGCAATATGAATAAKGAAATGTTTAAAAATGAAATGCAAAAGAATATTGAGAATTGTTTTCTCCAATATGGGAAATGATTTTGGAGCATACGCTTGTACACACTAAAGTGTGCCTGCACAAGTTATCACCTAAATAAATTTTTTAAAAAGTGTGCCTATGAACATGCACATACCTGTGTATGCACATATACATATACTTCATTAAGATGAAAAATAGCAATTGTTTATAGAATAATAATTACATCTTGCCACAAAATTTAAGAAGCTAATGTTCTTCAGCTATTGCTGCCCAAACTGGCTGCAGCTCTTGGGTACAGCTTTGGATTTGAYGGGGGGAAGTTAACATACCCTCTCCTGATTTTAGATATTGGCTGTGGTAGCCACCACGGCTTGAAGATAAAACTGAGAAGATTAAGCTATATCTATAGCTAAGCAGTATTACATTTGCAGAAAATATGACAATATGAACTGCAGACCTCAGATTAGCTGCTGTCTTTGACACCAAGTGAGCAAGTTGCTGGAGTATCTCTCTGAAATGTTCCCCAAGCTGCCGTTGCTCCAAGGGCTATAAGGGGCAATCATGTGAGATATTTGACTTATTCTTGTCTTTCTTGGAGTGCCAAGCTGTATTTTAGAGCAGTGTCTTTCAAATGGAGCATGAAGTTCAGGGTGTTCTGTGAGAGTTTCGGAACARTCTGTTCTTTGGAGGAAATTCACTGTGATTTAAAAGACTTTTACTGCCCTGATTAGAAGTTTGGGACTTCAAGGTTCAGTGTTTGCCCTACTACAGTTGCTGCCTTCTGACATCTAGGTTCTACGTTTTGGTGTTTTTATTCTCAAAACTGCTGATTTTGTCTYGGAGGTTGAAATTGTGACGGGGTGAGGAAAAGAAAACAGATCTCCCTAATGCTGAGTTGTGTTTATTGTTTTGTAAAAACAAATGTAAACTTCTGTGACAGATGCAACGTATTTGTGTGTACATCCCCAAAGAAATCGGGTGTTTAGGTTGTAAAGGCAAACTTTTACTGCGTCAGAAGTGCTAGACTACCTGCACAATTTTTAATTTGCTCTGCTTCTAACTTGTATAACTGGAGCTATTAGGGAATTTTATAATTAAAATGCTGAGTAATTGGAAATTTTCTTGAGAGCCTTGTGGGTGGGTGGGAGAGGAAGTGGTGTGAGGGAGAGGGGTGTGTGGGGGGGTGTGTGTGTGTGCGCGTGTGCAATAGTGAATGAGGCAGTTTGGAGGCACCTGCCAGGAAGCCACGATTGCTCCCTTCTGTTGGYCTCAAGGGAGTCTCCTGGCCACCAGCTCTCCAGACAGCATCTTCTCCATGCTTATACAATATGGGGTATCTCCAGCTCAGGGGCAGATATCTCTCCAGAATAGCTAATAGCACAGTGACAGGGATAGACCTTGGAGACCAGTGTTCAAAACTGCATCCTGAAGAAAATAAGTTCAGAATGGCTTGAATGCCATGTGAAAACCCACAATGAAATTTATTCAGAATTCATTCAGAATAATGACATGAAATGCTTCTCCCAATTTTTTAGTCTAGTTTTCAGAGATAGTGTGTGATMATGTGATTGTACGCTTCTCTCACCTTCTGCCCCACACAAAATACTTGCTAAATGACACATGTAGCTCGGATCAACTGCAAAGAATGAATCRGGATTGTGTAGTAAATTTGACCCAGAAGATGCCAGGCTTCCTGTGGGAAGCCTCTAGATAATGAGGGAGTGAACTACCAAAGGATGAAAGTGCAAAAGCAGGCAATGAACASGTTGTCTCAACGATGTCTCAGAGACAGTGCCGTTAATACGCACTGCTTTACAAAGTAATTGCAACCCTCATGAAATGTGCTAAGAAATGGTTGGGTTGGCTGARTAAGAGATGACAGTCTGGTGGTGGGTTCCTGTGACCTGATTCTTACTTCAGGGATGCTTGAATGGCCATGACTGAGAAAACCACTGTTCTAGATCAGTCTGTTTTGGAGACGTCCATGGAGTGTTTTTCATCCTTGTCTCCTCGCTTCTTTCCTCCCTGTCTGCCCCAGGCCTCTCATCAACCTGGTGCCACTTCCTCCTTGCCTCCCCATCTGCTCCATGACCGGCTCTGAAGTGCTGGGGGAATCAGACTGCTGAAGATATGTTGGTGCTTCACCCAGGTGAATGCTCAAACACTCAAATGCCCCAGAGGGGAAACTGGTGATGTCGTGAAAATGAAATAAAACCACCGCAACTTTTAAGGTGCAGGTAACTTTGAGCCCGAGTGGTCTATAATGAGCAGCGTAGGGTTCTTTTAACAAGTTGCCTTTAAATACTATTGTACACCAAGATATATAGCTAGATCAAAGTGTGTCATTTGTGCTTGGGTGAGGCAAAGCACACTGGAAAGATATGTGAGGTAACTTTTACCAACCCTTTGGACATTGCGAAGAGTGTATCTTCTTCCCATTGTAAATCTAGTCTTAAAAAGTAAACAAGTTTTCTTAAATTTTGTGGCCTTGTAGTTCACTTTATAGGTGAATTATTTTCCTAGCATGTTTAATCCATTATGCAGKCAGTAATGTGGTAGTAAGGATGGCGAGTTACTCTCCTTTATGCAATTTCATTATAGGAGCTGATACAGATTTCCAGAGGATGTTTTCAGATAGAGTGAATAACWATTCAATGTAAATTATCCACATAGCTCTGCCTCAAAGTATATTTTGGGAAAAATATATATATAATTTTTTTTTTTAGGATTTTGGAATGATGTGTTTTAAGTGGTAGACCAAGTAGACTAGATCACTTTTTCAAATTTTAGGTTGCTATCATGTCAAAGCAAACATAGAAAAATGAGATGATAATTTTGGAAATCTGGAAAGGCAGCTGAGGAAGAATCTGTTTGGTAACTCTTTTCTAGAGCTGGAGCACCTCAGGAGAGCTGACTTGGCTTATATGGATGTTTCCTATAAGAAAGGAGCCTTGTTCCAGGCTCTGCCAGTGTGACTGTTTTTACGTGAGTGTATCATCACACTGCGGATATAATGGAGCTGAGATGAGGAACCATCTGGTCTCTCCCCYATGGTAAGAGCAGAGAGTGAGCTCACCCTCCTGGTGAGCAGGGTGGTCACTGGGTTTGGGGAGCTACAGGAGATMTAATTCTTGTTAATGCTAGAGCAAAGGTTCCAAACATTCAGCCGCTTACAAAAGGAGATGCTGACGCCTTCCCTGCCCCGCTCTGACCTGCACATGCAGAGGTTCAGGTGTCTACACAGATTTGCTTAATTAAGCTGGTTCCTGGGTGGGTGGATTTGACCTCTAGTCCTTTGGCCTTGATAAATGTTGTTAATGGGCCATCATCTGTCAGACTCCAGCRTCATCATGGGGGCTATGTATTGATAGATATAAGTGATTGATTTATTTTTAATTCACATAATTAATATCCTTTRCAGAACTTAATTTCCCTTTGGCTGTCTTTGTAGCAATTTTTTTTTTTATGGGAGAAAATGTACATTGATAAGGAAAAGCCTTTTCTTCTGGGGCAGTAACATTTGTGGGGTAGTAAGGTGATTCAGATGGGCTGAGGCTGTAGTGCTCYGATTGCCCCACTTATTTGCCAATCAACTATCTTCTCTAATTGCAGTATGGGAGCTCTGGCCGTTTATCATGAAGCGTTGCAACATCAGTCTGTGGCCTCTTCCTGAACTCTTAAGAATTGTGACTTTTCTTTGAACTCCCAGCTTTTACTTCCACTGACCCTATTGCCCATTTATAACTGCTGTGCTGTTTATCACTCTCAGACTTAGAAATACGGTTGGGGGAAAGACTCAAGTGCAATCATTCACACCTAGAGTCTCTTTGTATTTGGACTTCACAGTTTCTATGTAGTATAACTGATAGGGAGAGATTAGCTACAAAACTGTCCTTCTGTTGAAGGATTGTGATGATACCGTGCCACAAACTGCGTGCGATGCTCAAGAGGTTTGGCATATCGGAGAGCTGAGATTAAGTTACAGCATCTACTATGAGTCTGCGTCGGTATCGCTTTTAAAGAGGACTTCTGTTTARCCTCACTATAAAATGGATGTTTTTAGGTTGGAAAACTTGTTCTTGTGTTAATCCTTTTGATAACATGCTCTAGTTTAGCTGCTGTCATGACACGAGATTTGATACAAAAACACAATTTTTTGTATGCTGCAAAAAATGTTGCTGTGCTGGCCACTGACAAGATCTTGGCATATCAAGCTGAACTGGAACCACTTTGGCATCTAAACTGTTATGTGCTATAATATGAATAAAAGAAAGCAGCAAGGAAGCCTATTGGAGAGAATTACTGGCAAKGCTGGAGTGTAACCCTAGGGGGGAAAAAATAATAATCACAGAATCCCAGAATGGCTGAGGTTGGAAAGGACCTCTAGAGATCATCTGGTCCAACCCCCCTGCTCCAGCAGGGACACCCAGAGCACGGGGCACAGGGTGGCATCCAGGTGGGTTTGGAAGATCTCCAGAGAAGGAGACTCCACAGCCTCTCTGGGCAGCCTGTGCCAGGGCTCTGTCACCCTCACAGGAAAGAAGTTCCTCCTCGCATGGAGATTGAACTGCCTGGGTTTCACCTTGTGCCCATTACCCCTTGTCCTGTCACTGGCCACCACTGAGAAGAGTTTGGCCCCATCCTCTTTATATTCTCCCTTAAGGGACTTGTACATGATGCTAAGATTCCCTCTCAATGTTCTCTGCTCCATCAGAAATGTTTATTAACTTGACCAGCACATCAGCTTTTTAACAAACAGCATCTCTGTGTTAAATAGATTTTAGACACTGAATCTATGTAGCATGAACAAGAACAACAAGAAAAACAATTAGAAAAATGGTAACAAATCTTAATATGCTCCACAATTTATCTCTCAAAACACAGAAGAGATCAGATTGTTTGCTAATACTAAATGTCAGTTTGAAATGTGTAATTTAAAAGCAAAACAAGTTTTCTTTATGTCCCTTTTTCCTGTATGCTTTTGGCCACTCCACTTGTGTTTTKCCTTGTCCCCATAGGAAGCTAGAGCTTTGCTCTTGTTAGACTATTCCTCACACCTTTATTATCATTTTGCCTCATGTTACGTTTTCCTGGTTTTTTTTTTTTTTTTTAATTTAAATGTTTCCATCCTTTACATGTGAAATGGTTGAATATGGTGTGCTTTTTTTGGCTAAAGAATATTTAGTTTTTTGCTTTATAGAGGAAATAAGGAATCAATTCAAAACTCTATCAAAGTATGAGACCTTATTAATAAGGGCAAGAGCTCTTTGCACAATTCAYGTGAAGACGTTTTTCTTCCTGCCCCTGCCCCCACTCCTTAATGACAGATTATAACACTTTGGAAAACAATGATTAAGAGAGTTGTTATGCTTAGTAGTTTTAAATCAAATACTCATTTTTATATATATATAAAATGGTTCCAAAAAATGAAGTTTTATTTTAGCACTGTTCAATAATATCATTTACTTTTTTGCCATTCTTGCTTATGCCTCTCTTTGCCTCTAGTGTCCAGGCTTCCTTGGTGGATTGTGCCTCCTGTGCCATATCGCCCTCTTCACACAGTTCCCATGGTGGTTGTGGTCCCGGAGGGAAGGATGCATTGGTGACCGAGCCCTTTTCCTAAAACCCGCCTTTAGAGTGAGTATCTTGGGGTTTCTGTTTGTTTGTTTTTGTTTTACTGTTATACTAGGGAAATATCAGTTCCTGTGAAGCACTGAATTTAGGACTAGTAAGCAATAAAGGAAAGATTTTGAGAGGCTTACCAATATGTTGTTGTGAGCTTATGCCACACTTCCTAACTAAGAATATTGCGTCTTTAAAGCTCTTTATTAGGTGACACAGCCCACTCTCTGATGGTGTCTGTTGTTAGTGAAAGTTAATTTAAAAAGTTTAATAGAAGAAAAAAAAWAAGTGAAAGAAAATAGCCAAAATAAGTGCTCAAGCTGCAGGAAAGGACTCGAATTGGAAAGTGCGTAGGCATCACTTTTTTTTTCCCCAGCTTTGGATCCCTGGTGGATATGAGCACTTCCTTGAAATCCTAATTAAAAATTCTCAAGTCCAAATGAAACATTGACTGAGGAGTTGTTTTTCCTTCATCCCCCCAATGTTCCTTATTCCCTAGCTCTGAGTGGCTGCATGTCCACGCCATAAGTGTGCCTTGAATCTTTTACTCAAGTGCCTGGCTCTGCCATGAGAGCGCCTCCCTACTGCCCAGGTGGTTCTCAATTTCACACAGTTTTGTACATCTAGGCTTAAGTGGTACCTTGCAGCAATCGCCATTTCCAAAAAAACCCAGGAATGTTCTGATATCCCCAAACWACTGTTGGTTAGGGAATGGTTAGTTGGTTAGTAGCAACTGGTTAGTAGGTTGGTTAGTACTAATTATGTTTAATTAGTAGAGCATTATGCATCATTAATTGCACATGTGTATACTACAAGCCTCGCTGACAAGCATATTGAAAGGATGAAAAAATACGATTCYGTATTTTCATTCGTTCTGGATTAGCTATTTCAGCCATTTTGTGTTTTTACTCAAAGTTAGTACTATTGTGGAGTCATGTAAATCTTTTTTGTCGCATAGAGAGGGATGTAAATTAAATGAACCAGGGGCCTRATCACACTCTTGGAGTTTAAACAGCATTTCATAAATCAGGTGTTTTGTAGTGCARTTTAAAATGCTCTATTTGGTTTAAAAATAGAGGTAAAACTGAAGCAGAGGCTCAAASGAAAGGTTATTCTGGTTAAAATATAGATAAATCAGTAAATTGTTTAATTCTTGCATCATTTGCTGGGAGTTTCTCTGGCTTTAGAATATTCCCTACAACGATGCTCAGCAGTTTTGAATCCATATTTAAATTATTTTTTTCACAGAAGATTAAGACAAATATTTCAGTACAAGTTTGCGCAGACTTATTTTGGAGCTTTGACATTATGAACAAARCAGGGGTAGCTTAGCATTCCCCCTGGTTTTCAAGGAAAAGGCCAGAGCGGGCTATCACAAAAACAAGAAAATGAGTACAAAAGTGCTACTTCAGGAGGTTCAAGAAGGGACCTCCCTTTCTGTTTGTGGACAATCCACCCGGGATTTGCTTTGGTTACATAAGAGGCACTCTGCAAGAGGGCTGATCTCATAACAAGCCGCCTCTGTAGTAATAAATCATCCTCTGCTCAGAGAGCGTGGGCAGGTGTTTCGGAGCCACCTTGCTGATGTGAGATTTGTCTTTCCTTAACACCTGGGAGAGCCCTGCAGAGCGGCGCCCAGCCGGGGCGCGACAAGGCGCTCGTGGGAGGCACCGGTCGGCACGCGCGCCCCTCGGCTCGGGGGCTCCAGCAGCTTTTGGCTTCCTGAGGAGACAGATGGACCCTGTGGAATTCCCCTCCTGAGTGTGCAGAAGGGAAAATTAGGACWATTTCGCTGCTTGTCTTTTTAGTTGTGTATGTTCTTTTTTTTYYCCCCTTCAGTGGGTTATGAAAAATTAAATAATTAAAATTGGGCTATAAATAATGCACTGAACTTGCTCTGCTGAGAGGTGCAATGTTGTCCTTCTCMGTAGGAAGATGATTTATACTGTAAATAAAACGGGTTCTTTCTGTTGTCCAGAGACTGAAGAGGCAAATGGGAAAGGAGTGACTAGCGCGAACTGCACCGCGGTAAGAATGAGCTTTAATTTATCAAACCTAGCTCGGTTTCTGCAGCTCCATACAATTTAAATAAGGTTTATTTTGGCACATACATGTGAATTTAACTGAATTAACTCCCTACCTGGTGACATGTTTTCTGTACATGCTTTATGTACATGCTCTCTGTGTTAGACGTGCTCATCCCTTCCCCAAAACTGAAAAAAATGTTGTAGCTGCTGATGCTATGGGTTGTTTTGTTGGCTGGTTGTTTTTTTAACGTGCTTTTTTAACACAGTGTTCCCTAGATTTGAAGTTCAGGGAAAAAATCTCGCAGTTTAGTGACAGGAGAATGCCTACAGCTCCRGTGCTTGGAAGAAGTGAAAATGCTTTGTGACATGAATGCAATTTTACCCTCTTAACATTCTCCATGCAGTGTGCTCTGATCTGTTTGCTTCCAATGTACTTTCAACCCCATTGAAAATGCCTTAAGGTCCCTCTTGATAACACTCGCAAGCAGGAGTGCTCTGAACCCGTGGGAAATGTGCAGAAAAGTCTGCAAATTGATGCACCTGAGCGTTCAGAAAGACCTGGGAAAGATGGCTTTTTCCTAGAGCTTACTTTGTAATTTCAGAGTTGGGAATCACATGTGGTTAGTAAGGATTCACTTTTGGGCAGATATCTCCTCCTCAGTATTACAAGAACATGCAAATTTGGAGACACAAATATCTCCTTTCAGAAACATATCCTGATGTTGTTGTTGAGTAAAGTTACTGTGTGAGAGCGGAAAGGAGAGCTGTAACAAGTATGCAAAAATAAATGTATTGCTTTTATGGGAGTCATGTGGGAAGTTGCAAGCAGGAGACACAATTTTAGCCAAAGAAACCCTAACAGCAATGGTTAGGTTGSTAATAGTTGAAAATGACAAGTTATTTTTTTCATAGTGACATATTCTGAGTGCCAGGTATGACTGATTTTTACTTACAGTAGTGGTTTGTTGTTGTTTTGCTTTGCTTTGCTTTTCTGTGGAAAACCTGGATAATTTTCCTTTAGTCTAGTTCTATAATTGGAGCTTCAGTTGTGTAGAAGCTCCCTGTTCTAGCTTAGCCTAAAATGGGTAGGAAATGAGTATTCCASATAGCCTGTGGGCTGTATTACATCAGGAAAGACTAGGTAGTACTTGTAATAATATTATAAAGAAATAATAGGTTAGTCATTTAACTTGAAGCCCTGGGCCTTGTGTCTAMACTAAGTTGCCTGCGGATTTGTTGTTAGGACCGTTTTATGCTTACATTGAAGGTCCCTATAGCTAATTATAGGCTCCCTCCTGTGATCTGTACTGAAATCCACGTTGACTTCATGATTGAACCTATTGACTTTGAGTGCTTTAAATTAGATCTGCACATGTCTAAAGCAGCTTGTGTAGTCAAGGGCTTTGGAAGTCCCCTGTGACTCATGCAGGGACAGAGTATTTTGGACTAGCCCTCTCTCCAKTAGGAGGTTGGAGGTCCATGTCTGTTCTAAYGTAGCTTTTGGACRAGTAGTGCTRCACAAGTGGTAATTAAAAGACATGRCTGTGAATAAAATGTTTAAAATTCTTTGTGCTAATCTCTATGCTATTAACTATAATATATATATTCCTTAAAAACTCCATCTAAAATGAGGGCCCTGCTGTCTCACTTTCTATAAAAGRCAAAGTTTGAACATCTAACAATCTAATTACATGAAGCTTCCTTTGAGAGAAGTAGTACAGTTTCTTTTCCAGAAGTAGAAAACAGAAACATAAAAAGGTTAAGGATCAGATTTTCACGACCTCAACACAGGTTTAGAGATTTGGAAGACTGAAATGTTGGGTACTGCGCAATCTAGCCCTAAGTGTCCTTATGACAGTAGGCAGCTCATGCAAATCTACTCCGCATTTTCTTCTCTAAATGGGTTCTCAACAATTTTGTGGATGATRGTTTTGAGCTCTGGATATTGGGGGAGGTGTTCCTGGTTAGTTTAATAAAATCACATCAGAAGTCTCTGGCAAGGTGGAGAGAAGAACTTCAGCTGACCTCAGTGCAGGGCTTTAGACCCATCTCTTCTGCTTTCCCTAGGTTTTGTCTAGTTTAAAACTATAACATTAGTGCATTTTTGGAACTCATTTAAGCTTGGCAGTGCTGCCAACTGAGGATCACTCTAGGATATAACCCTTAGTTTAGTAGCTAATATATGTCATTTTTGGTATGTGGAACTGTGGCTTGGCTTCCYGATTTGGGTCTAATTGTTCTTCTTAGAATGAATTTTTTATATTTAAACATGATATGCTATTTTTTTTCCAGATTTGTTTGTCACTGGCTCCTAAAGTACAAGTGCTGCTGTTTCATTAAACTGGCTTTGTTTAGGATGCACCTTTCACAGCTCTTACTGTCACAGAGATAAGAACAAAAAATAGAGAGAAAGATAAATCTTTRGTAAAGACACAACTTCAAATAAATTGTTTGCTAGACCTTAAAACTCATTATGTTAATCTCTYTGCCATTAACTATTCATTTCTTCACTACTGGATACAACTTTTGTGTCAAATCATAATTGGTAGAAGGATTTTTATTTTGGCGYGCATAGACCAAAAGTATTTTACCTCCTAATAACCATATTTTTGTTTGCTATTATGTCCTTTTCCTGTGTAGAATTCTATCTTGCAGACTGTGAGAATTTTTTATTCACAATATCCTTGTACAGGCAAGTTGGTTGTGTCACATTTTGCCAATTGAGAGCAAATCTCATGATGCAGGATTTGAATCTCTGGAGCTTCTGTCTCTAGTAATCTGATCTTTGACCATCATCTCTTTTTATCATTTATGATTTACAAGATGTTCCTATTGCATTTGCAAATTTCCAGAAATKAGAAAAGATTAAATTGAAAATAATTTGGGTGTGGAGCATTTTGAAGGTTAAAATAAATATTTTCTAAACWATAATTGATTTTTGTCAGCASTGCATGCTTTTTYCTGATCTTAAATATCAATAAACTGCTGTCCAAATAAGTACTAATTGAATATGCTGCTCTTCAAACATCTATCAAATTGCTTATTAATTTTAGCTTCTTGCTGACCGGCAGAAYAAACGTCCTCATTTTGAAACTTTGCTCCCGTGAGCAGCAGTGACTTGCTTGAATGTGATATTTACACATTCTTTAGAGATCATATTGCAGTTCTGCAGCTGAGCCCTTCAAGTCAAAAGTCAGAAAGGTAGATGTGAGTGGTCTCCTTAAACTGTTTTTCTGTACTTCAAAGTCTTTTCTGATTTATTTAACAAAATCAGATAGTATAGTTCATGCTAGAATTGAATATAACATGTAGCCATACCTGCTCTACACATGAAATATAGTTCAAAAGCACTTGCAAATGCTGAAATTTGAAACTTTTCCKTATTCCTCTGCCAGGTGACTTCTGTTTTATAGCACTAAGTTTTTGTCAAAATACTTCCCCTACTTTCTAGACCAGAGCTACCTTTAAGATCTGAGTCTATACAGGCTGTAGCATTTTCAAGGTCTCTTTAGAAAACCTTACTGCCTTTTCTATSCTGGGAAAAGTGACTCTGAAGTGGCATGAAGTATAAAAATTAATGAAGGAAGGAGGAAAGCTGTTGCATTTTCCAAAATGTAARTACTACACATTAACCTTGAAACTTGAAGACTGTTTTTTTTTTTTTTCTTCTCCAATAAAACCATGACTGGGGGTAGGTTCTTGATGTTCTTTGACTCAAAGCCTGAGAGAGTGTATGAACCCTTTTCCTGATGGGGTGGTGTCTCCCTGATAGTGCTGGCATGTCCATCACGGGAGATACTTAAACAGCTTCCACTAAGTGTGAAAGGGACCATTGTAGACACGTCTTGTACTCGAGAACCTGCTTGTCCCGCATTAGGAGTCTCCTGCTGGCGCACGACACACGTGGCTGCCACCTCGTGCTGCTCCCAGAGCTGTGGCAGCCCCAGGGCCGYGTGCTCCCACCCCTTCTCTGCCTTGTTGCACCCAGTGCCAGATGCAGCTCTTCAGGCTGAGCATTTCCCATTCTGTGGGGCTTTGAGAAAGACGTGTAATGTCCCCAATACCTTCGGCTCAGGGTAGGGGGGAAAGGGCACCTTCTCTCCTGGATCTGCAGAGGGCTGAGACACCTTTTGGGGCAGAGGGCAGGATGGTGCTAGCTGTGATGGTGGTGCTGCTGCTGCTGTCATTTCCCAGTGAGATGCCGAGAAGAGGGAAAGGGGTGCAAACCAGATTATATCCACCATGACACTATGCTGTGTAGGGGTATTTTGGGACATAATTTGATGTAGGAAACATCTATTGTGGATAAGACTAGCTGAAACTAACACTGAAAGGAAGAATAGAGGTGTGTGGTGTGTGGGGGGTTTTTTTTTTTTGTTTGTTTTGTTTTTTTAAGTCATGTAGCATGTTTGGAAGTGGTTTGGTGGTCTCCCATTATTAAGCAATGTTCCAATTAGAGAAATAAGAGATCCTCCTTTAATAACGTTCATATTCRAATAGCAATTTATCTCTTCCATTATTTTTTGTCCTTTTCTATGCTTTTAGTTTTAGATCACAAATAGGAGTTTATTAAGTGCAACACAATGACTCTTAAGAGTTTTGAGAATATTCTCTTAAGGCCTGTGTGAGGTAACTAAATATTATGTTCCCTGATGATATGATGGAGGAATGGAGTTCCAGGCTTGTCTAAAACTGTAAAATGAGTCAGTATGGTGTAAAGAGTTAGAACACAGAAGCTTTTCTGGCGCTATGCCCCAACCACCATCCCGTAAATAAGGCTGCTTCTCATTAAAGTTTAAATATAACTTTAGCTTTTGATCTAGTACTGAAAGAGAATCCTGCCCTTCATTTAAAAATGTATTTAAGAAGCTTGATTTGATGTATATCAAGTAGATTTATCACCTTATATTCTGTAAGAAGGAAGGGGGGATGTGAAATGCTGCATAATTTGTAAGGGCAGGAATGACCCCTCTCTGCCCCCGTTCCCTTCTTTTCCTTCCAAGTTAGATGCCAGTCATGTTACATCTGGATGTCAGGAAAAATGCAGTGTTTTGGTAATCACCAATGTGTGTTCTTCCAGGTGTGAGCCATTTAAATACCAAATTACATCCAGACCTTCAATTCTATTAAAGTTATGCTGTTCTACATTCTTTGGACAGATTCAGGTGGCTGTGATTAACTCCCTTGTCTCCTGCAGTATAGGATGTTGGTCCTTGGTAGTTGAGTGGCTGCATCAATACATGCTGTAGTTTTTAACAGAACCACATCAATAGTTGAGGTTGGAAGGGATCTTTGAAGATTATTTAAGCTATCCACCTTGCACAAGCAGGTTACCTGGAGTATATATTGCACAGGTTCAGGTCCAAGCAGATGTTGAGTCCAAAGGAGGTCCAAAGGAGGAGGCTCAACAACCTCTCTGGACAGCCTGTTCCTATGCTCTGTCATTCTCACAGTCAGGAAGTTTTTCCTCAACTTCAGATGGAACTTCCTGTGCTTCACTTTGGGGCTGTTGCCTATTGTTCTGTTGCTGGCCACYACAGAAAATAGTATTGCCCCATCTTCTTCACACCTTCTGTTAAGGTGTTTGTACATGTTGGTAAGATCCTTCTCTGCTGTCTCTTCTTTAGGGTGAACAGGCTCAGCTCTCTCAGCCTGTCCTCTTAGAGATGCTCCAGTTCCCTAATAATCCCAGCAGCCCTATGCTGGACTCTCTCCTCTAGCCACGTGTCCTTCTTGTCCTGGCAGACCTAGTAGAGGAGGAGGATCGCCTCCTTTGACTTGCTGACACCACCAGCATCCTATTGGCCTACCTGGCCAAAAGGGCACACTGCTGGCGCAGGGTCAGTCTACCAGGATTGCTGCTTTCCAGMAAGTCATCCCCTGGTTCATAGAGTTATTTTTCCCTAGGTGCAGGACCCTGCACTTGCCTYTGAGCTTTGAGGTTCCTCTCTGCCCATCTCTCCAGCCTGCCTAGGTCCTTCTGAATGGAAGCGCAGCCTCTAGTATATCAGCCTGCCATCCTGGTTTTGTGTCACCAGCACACTTGTTGAGGGTACACCCTGTCCCTCCATCCCAGTCACTGGTAAGTTGAATGTGACTGGACCCAGTACTGACCCCTGGGCCCAGGCCTCCTACCACAGTGACTCTGTGCTACTGATTACAAMTACTTTGAGCTATGCCCTTCAGTCAGGTCTCAGTCTAACTCTCCTCATCTAATGTACACTTCCTGAGCTTGCCTTTGAGGATGTATGTCAAAGTTTTCTTCTGTTGCTCCTTACATTCATCTTCCTTGATTTTGCTTGAGTTCAGGCAGAAATTTAAAAGAGGGAATTGATTGAGAGGCCACAGTATCCCAGTTGCCCAAGTGTGCCAGTCRGTGTAATGTGTTAGGTTATGCTTGGTCAGTAAGGTCCTGATCGTTTTCCCAAACGATGCATGTAAATTCCGCAGAAGCAAAGACTCTAAGTACAGTTCTGCTGCTTTGCCCATTCCACACTAGCCTTAACTCACAACGTTGTTGATATCCACCAAGAACGTGTGATGATGCTGCCAAGGAAGACTGTATGGCTGCTCACAGAAGTCTCTATAGTGGCGGCACTCTGTAGCTGGGATCTGCCCTGTCGATTTTGCAGAGGAGGTTCTGGCTGCAGTAGATGGTTTTCCACCTGTCTGTTGCTCGTAGAATTTRAGAATTGAAAATTCTAGCAATAGCACATGCCAAACCATAGGACAGTTTTACAAGACTCTCACAGGCTTGTTACACACTCTTTCTGTACTTGGAAGAACAACTGACCCTAAGCATAAGTTTCAAGATGCTTGACTCTCACTTTTAACGTGTTAGTAAATTAGARGATTGAGTAGAAATCCAGAATGATCAGTGACAAGAACCAAGCTGTCAGTTTCCTGACCACAGTATTTGCCATAGCTTTGGTAGTTTCTGATCTGAACCTTGAAGGRTGAGTTACCCTTGAAGGGTAAGTTACAAATATTTTTTTTCTGAAGGTAATTTTCTTGCCTTTCCTTGACTATGATGCTGAACTTCAGATTGACTCTTTAAATAAATTAAGAGCTTGTAGGTGCTTATGATAAGATTCAACTGTTGTGACTAAAATTCYTAGTCCCTTATACTTCTATTACCTTAATGTACATCAGATTAAAATCAAGCATGTCTGTTAAACACTAAATATAGCTGTGGAAGTGACTCTACCCAAACATTTTACATCACCTTTGGTTTCTGATGTTACTGCAACTCCTTGCTGTCCCCTGTAGCATTTTTGTAATTAGCRTTGGAAAGATACTGGTAAATTCTCRCYGCATCCCTAAAGGRTGGATGTGGTGATGCGGGTTTACGGTTATTGTTCTTTTTCAGCCTGTGAGTGCTGAGCGTTTCCAGTAGAGGTCAGGATAATATTGTGAAATATTTTGTAAACGTTTGCCCTGAATAGGAGCCCTCCAACATTTTCCTTTATTCACAGGCAAGGCTTTTCGGTGGCTTTTGTTTGTTTTATTTTTATTTATTTCAAACAGGTGCAGATATGTCATTTCATAATTGTTTTTGTTCCCGGTGGAAGCAATCAGTAATTCTGTGAAGTTTGAACAAATCTCTCCAGTTGCTTGGGAAACTGTGAAGGTTGGGAATAGAGGAAAGGCAGCGTGAAGGAGGTGGCTCTGAAGAGTTACGACTGCCAGTGAGTTAAAGCTCTSTTATGCTGCATACGTTAGTGATTGGGGACCTGGAAAATTCATTTACGCTTCTTTTGGGTTATTTTCCTCTTTATATATAATTCTTGTATAGGTGTGCATCCACAAGCACGCCTGTGTGCTACACAGGTACTTATGCAGGCGTATACCCAGATACATATGCACACRTATATGTAGCTTTTAACTAATATTGTGGTACACATATGGAGTAGCGCTACTAATGCAGCCTTTGCTCTGGCCATACATTGCTGCATTGTAGTGCATTGTGCATCAAATAAGAGGGGATGCAGCCGAAAAAATAGCTGTACATAAATGAACAACAGCAAAAAAAAAAAAATCCAGCCACATCAATTAATCAATTTACAGCAGAGCCATGCAAATAAATGTATTAACACTATATCCCTCAGAGGGACTACTTAAGGTATTAAGATGATTGGGAAAAAAGCTGAGGAGCACAAAACAACTGTTTGTAATTAGGTGGTCTTTTGTCCTCTGGAATATTGTTTTATGTTGGATTCTATAAAGCAGAACCACAGAATGCATGTAGCCTTTTGTGCACATGCTCTCCTTAGCAGCAGCTTTGCTGGTGCACATGCATATGCAGATCACAGAATATCTCACTTCATTTATTTTGCGTAGCCCACTGGTGGCTAACACTGCCATGTGTATTTGTTTTCGTCAGGCTTATTTTGCATTACATACACCAACACATGCATGCACACACACTTGCACAAAAGCAGCTCTCTGTGGGTCATATCATGCTTTTACCAAATCCTGGTGTTCATGCTCTCRCAGGCACACCATTTAGTGGCACAGCAGCAGATTGCACGTACACATGCACAGMGCTCTTCTGCAACCAAGCACGTTCTTCTCCAGATGCGCGTACAAGTGAAGTTTTGTGACCAAGTTTTTAGAGCAGRCATTGCTTGTTGGCACCCGCCTGTAACCTCTCTATTCAGAGAAACTGGTGTCTCTGTAAACAGAGCTATGAAGTCCCAGCTACCAAACGTGTAAAACTTGTGCTCCCAAAATGCAACTTGTTTGTAAAATGAATAGTGGGCGATGCTCACTGTCTGCAAGTATATAAAATGTTGTGGAAGAAGATAYATAACTGAGGGTGGGGTTGTAATAGGATGAAAATAAAATCGAATTAGCATTCCTTGATGCCTGGTCTCAGTTATTGTGACAATAAGGGTTGTATTAGACCATGAAATGTTTTCCTAGGGGAAGCAGTGAAAGTTCATATTGCCAGTGACATTAATAGAGAGATGTAGAAACTGCTCTGAATGCCTATGATTCAAAAACCTCATGAGATAGATGAGAGAGCTCAGTTGGTCCTTTTTGATCAACTTATTGTGGTAAAATACATGAAATATCATGCTTAATCTCTCTTCTTTTAGTGATTATTTCATGTCCACGCAGATGTTTCATCAGTGGAGGCAACAACAGTATGGAATCAAGTAGTTCTAACCTGAGATGGCTGTCAATGGAATTAAACAGTCCTGTCTTGTATAGTGTGTTCCATAATTTATCACAGGAGGCAAGAATAGTTTAAAAATGAGTAGTACCTTACATTTTTGTAGGTTAAGGTTTTTACCAAGAATGGTGTCTCTTGTTTTTAGTGATTCTTATTGTTAAAGAAGCYGGGCAAAGTAGGCCATGAATACACACTTAGTTTCACAAAAACCCCCAGGGGAATGATTTACARTCACCAGGTGAAGAAAGGCACTATTTCTGTCAGACTGAGGGATGTTCAGTCCATTAAGATCAGGCTCTTTCTTCTGAGCTGGAAACTCTTTAAATGCTTGAAATTCAGGCTCATTTTCRCCAATCAATCATAAAAAGGAAATTTGGTAAAAAAAAGAAGTGGTAGCTTTATTTCTGKTTTTTTTCCTCTCTTGCTTAATTGCATTTTTAAGATAAGTAGCAATATTAATAGATATTACCTGGGACTTGGGGGGCTTGGACTATCTCCAGCCTACCTAAGACTTCTAAGCCAGTCCTTTTCTAGTTGTAATGTGTTTCTCCCTAGCATTTCCCCTCAGTGAGGGCATGGACAGTTCTCATAACTCTCTYCAGCTTTAACTCTGTTGGTTTTAAGCAAGCCCAAGCCACATTATTACAGATCTATTTCAGAAGAGGGGCTACCAAGGTGAGTGGGAGAATCAGGTATCACTGTTCCACTTCTTCCATCACTTCCTTAACTTTAACCTCTTTTTCTTTTTTTCTTTCTTTTTTTTTTCCCTTTGTAAATGGGTAGCCAAAGTCGTACCCAGGATTGCAGCAGGTCTTGCACCATGGTGCATCAGTGTGACTAACRCTGTCTTCTCTCAGGACTGACTAGTGCTGAGCAAAACTCCTCTCAGCAGCCCTCTCCAAGCTGGGTGCTGCTACTCAAGCCCTTCTGGCCTTTCCTTTCCTTCGCCTGCTTTGTTGATTGACTGGCAGTCTTACATTAGGTTGGAGTAACTAACTCCGAGTTTGTCTAACTGTAAAACTAACACCCAAGTTTCACCAGGAGAAGATCTGGGTCTCTTACGTTTTACATTGTGAACAGTGTCCTGTACATCTCTGCCACACCCAGCAGTGAGGTGGAATATTGTTTTGACTTTGATGACTTGTAATTTTCTGGCCACTCCTCAAATATTATTTTACTTATTTTGCTTTGTCAGAGATAGAAAAAGGATTTTTTTTTTCCTTTTATGTCAGTAGGTAGAAAACAGCCATTTTTTTTTCTCATGAGGATGAAGTCAAAGGATACATTTTCCCCTCAGAATACAAACGTTTTTAGCAGAGAAGATATTAAAGAAATAAAGCACAGAAATGTTCATAACAGARTGCTACTCCATTATGAGGTTGGAGGAAGAGTACACTTTCACAAGAAATAAARTGTCCTTTTTTCCAGAGTAGTGTTTCAGCAATGTGCTCCCCTGAGGAAAAGGCCTGCAATAACTATAGCTAATTCTCCTTCTCTTCCATAAGAGAATTTCAAAGATCTCATTTATRCTTGGTTAATTATTGTGCAAATACCATTTTTACTCAATATACCTTCACTACTTAGGTTTGCTTCTTTTGTACACAGGTAGGAAAATTTGTGTTTTTGTTTGTAGTGAATATGTTTGAAATACTGTTTGAAGTTTAAAATGATTTAAAATGGTACAGCATGTGAAGGGTACATGCACAGTTCCCATCTCCTTGTTCTTTTTATGCAGATCCCATGTCTATAATTTGGAACATGACCTTTTGTATTTCACAGCTCCCAAATGCTCACCCTTTTGACCTCTGGTATCTAAATAACTGGAGTGCTGGTATCTGATCACTGAAGCGCTTTAAAGACAGATTTCTTCTGCTTCTGAAACAATGTGGCAAGTACCCGATACAACAGTCTTTTCTTTGTAAAACCCGTCTTCAACTTTAATTCTGCTAATACATCAGAATCACTTAATACATAAAATACTGAATAAGAAAAAAGTTTTTAAGTTTCAGCGTTTTCCTCCTGAGTTCAYTGCAGTATTGAAAGAGCTTCTGTGTATTCTCTCAGATCCATGCTTTGGGCAGGAAATGTTTATCTGAGTAAGTTTCTTTGGGAAATCTTATGAGTATAAAAAAGATTAAGTTCTGTTGTTTTTAAATCTGTGTTGAGCTCTGTGCTATTGTGTTTACTGTTGCTCCTTTCCATATGCTCCTTATTTATGTGCACCTGCCTCCCAATTAAATCTTCATTAACATGCACATCTGCAAAAGCTCTACTTGCTTTCATCCCTCTCRAAGCGCTGCATGGTTTACACTATGCACACTCTCAGCTTCCTTTTCTTCTGAACTTCCAAAATAATCAGAGATGAAAAATTTAAAGGGGAAAAAACAACTATCTACGAAACTTGGGATTCAAAATCWTGTTAACTTTTGCTCTAGCTCCTATTTTATTTGTATTCATTACTTTTTTTTTTATTCATTGTAAATCTGGAGGGATATGAGAATATTCATTATATAATTTGGAATTGRTTTACTTCTCTGGAATAGTTGATTTGCTTCCCAGAAAGCTCTTATTTAGCTACAAGAACCACCTCAAAAGTCTCCAAATTGTGCGACTGATTATAATGGGATACAAGTTATCCAATTCACTGCAATCCTCAAGGAATATAAATTTACCTCTGCCACCATTATGTGCTGTATATAATGTGGTGTAAGTTCAGATGACTTTGCACTGAAAATTTGACTGCATAAGAACATAGAGCAAACATAACTGATATAATGATTGGTCTGTGTTCAGTAATAGAAACTCAGAACTAATGCCTAGAATTCAGGAACTGAATTACTTGTTACTCATAAGGAGAAGAAAAAACAGAAAAAGAAAGGAAAAAAATAAAAGAAACATAACCATTACATCAGGTCACCACTGAGGTCACCAACAGCACGGCATGGGGGATTCAAGTATAGCAGCATGACTGCAGCTAGCTGATGGCTGTGAAAGAGATCTTTAGTCCCCATTGCTACTACACACTTAAATTGGAAGAAGTAGGAAAATATTCTTTGAAAAGGTGGGGGAGGGCAGAAAAACCTTAAATAAATAAGAATCCTTTTTTTATATAAACATACTATGCTGGAGCTGCAGCATGATATTCCATGAAGRTGATGCCTATTAAATTAGTAAAATCAAGAGTGGGTGGGTTGGTGGGAAGACCCCTCTGCAGTCCATGCACTGCTTTCTTTAATAATTAGATATGGTCCTGATGTCAAACTGTAGTCCAGCTTTTATCATTCTTGGCAGACAGAACAGAACAACACTCTGGCACTTGACCTGCCCATAAAAACTTGAACAGGAAACAGCAATAAATAATCCACTCAAAAGGCCCTTGAGAAAAGCATTACACTTGGTTCCTTATAGGAATCGCATGCTATTCCAGGGTAAAATATGGGACTTTTTCAAAACACTGGCTCTGTATTGTTTTCACTTTTTTAAAATTGCAATTAAATGTTTCAGTGGTGGCGAAAGTTAAATATATTTTGCATACCACAGAACTGAGAAACGCTTCAAAATTGTTTCTGGTTTTGTTTCTTATAATCAACATAGAAAACAACTTATAGGTTATAGACTTCCCCCTCCCCTCCTCCTCAGTGTCTTAAGCAAACAAATCCTTGTATCCCTCTAGAACTGATCCCAGCATCTGATCCTTCCTATACAGCTTTACGTGAGACCATTCATGGMAAATAAAAGTTGGACCCAACACTCATTAGTTTGGTGACTGGACATTGAAGTGGACCTTAGGTTAAACACCTACTCTAGTTWGTAAAGGAGCAAAATGGAAAGAATATTTCAATTTCTAGTCTATGGAATATTTTTTTTATATATATATATATTTATAAGCTCTGATTATGTACTCAGTTTCACAGACATTTCCTTTGATTATTGGTCTTCACTAAAGTGAATTACAGAACTAAGGGCATCATTTTTAGTGTTTTCTTTATGATTCAGTGGAGGAAGTTGTTCAAAGCTATACAATAATTAATAGCTTATGTTCGTTTTAGTGCCCTGAAAGAATCTATACCAGTATGGAATAGTCAAATCTCTAATATTTGCCATGAATAGTTTAGGAGGCTTACATAGAGAAACATCACATTTTTCATCTTAAGTTAAAATCAGTAATTAATTAAGTAAATGAAGATTAKTTGTTAAGTGTTGTGGTTCCTTATTTTCCCTGGTACAATCTTTTGCTAGTCTGCTAGTAGRAGCTGGTAGTTCTGCTAGTTTATAACTAGATTAAGAAATTTTCTTTTACAAGAAAAGAAAAAGGCACTTTCTTCCCTTTATTTTCAATGAGATTAAACATTTTTTTTTTCCAGTTTTGGAAGTGAAAAACCACAGAATGTGATTTCTTAGACTAATCAGTTTTATTAAAATTATTCATTTGGCTTGTTGAAGATAAATATATATCTATATAAATGTTGAGTCACTGATTGCTCAAAACCAGTAATTTCATGAAATATTTTCCAATTTYACAAGAATGCTCTTCGGAAATAAACAGTATGCTACATGAAAAGCAGACTGATGGAGTTCTAGCTKTCCCTAGCAGATTTTACTCTTACAGCTGGTCTGAGTTCAAATGTTACAAAACTAAATGCTTGAGTCACTTGAACGTGAAAAATCTTATCTTAGAGAACTGCAGAAAAGTATCTCAGTTTGGTTGCATTTTTTYCCTCTTATTTTTCCTCTTTATACCTCTTTCTCCTCTCTAGAAAAAAAAAAAAATACAAATAACTAAAAGCAATGGGTGTARAAAATTATTTGGGACTGAGTTAGCCATGTAGATGCTAAAAATATCTGGGTAAGAAGACTCATTTCCTCAGTGCTGCGTTCTTTTATGGCACATACAGAGGTATGTTCAAGGTGATGAGACCTATACTCCCTTGGCAAAAATGAACAGCAGTCTCAAGTCTTCATCTGGCAACGATGCCCATCTTCCGGCATGTCCTTTAGACCCGATGGAACCAGATGCTGATGGCCACCTGCTTGAGCTCGTAGTGACCCCTGGGSCATGGAGGCGAGAAATAGGTGTTGAGTGGTTGCAAGGTGGTGTACGGTGCCACCCGTGTCCTCCCCACGCAGCCTCAGCCTGGCTGTGTGCCTGCCGATGGCTGTCAGTGGTGCCCTCTGAGCATACAGGCAGGTTGTATTGGTGCTGTACTGCTCATTCTTTAATAAGAAGCATCCTCTGTGCCATTGGAATATCTCACATTGGTAGTAATTTTCCTGGTGTGCAACCAGACCAGAATACATGGACAGAAGATGCCCGTGATAGGTGAAACCTTTGCATTCTGCCTAGTAAATGACTGCTGTTAAGCTATTAGTGTTATCTGCTTGCTTTCTTGATTTTTCATTAAAAGTTCAAAAGAGTTAAACTTGTATTATGTGGCTGCAGCAAACATCCACCCTTGATGTATGTCATTTTTTTTGTTGCTGTTGAAAGGTTTACCCTTATAACAGGTGTTCTTTTGTCTATACAGAATTCCTAGGTTGGTGGAGAACTCATTTATTTATTTACAATTTTTCTCCATTATTGACTATGCAAAAGTTTCCACTAATGAGAATTYTCCCCCATTGTGAATCGTTAATACATTAAGTACACTTCAAATTCCTGCCGTAATGATACAATGAGAATTGCTTAGCTGATTTAAATGACACAGATGTAGTACTAATTATACATTTTAAATTGGCAACAAACACAATTAATTTGCTGATTATCTAAAACAAAAGTAAACTTTTTTATTATAGTAATTTGCTATAATTTATTACACAGCTATTTTCTTTGTATAATATTTATGCATTTGACAAACCTACAAAGAGATGTGTAATTAGACCTGTTTCATCCATCACTGGCTGCCTTTTAACCAGAGGTCCTACGTGAACAGCTTACAAAGATGCCATTAAACAAACCATAATGATGGCAAATTTTAAATCAACAAATGGATTTGTTCTACTAGCAATTTCTGTGGATTATTAAAATTGAATGGTTTTTAATTTAATTCATGTTATTTGAAGCTATTCTATTATGCCATTGTTTGTTTATTGGTTTGAATAGTTATAGTTTACCAGATCGGTTGGTGTTCAGATTGTATGTACTTTTGGAAAATTTGGGACAAAAAAAAACTCATAAAAAAATCTCTAAAATGGGAGGCKCTTAGGGAAATTTAGAATGATTTGGCCATGAGTTCAGGAAATCAAAATGAGGCTATTAGAATAATTCATTTTCATTTCGTCTTCCATTTTGGCCATTAAAAGTCTGCAAGTGTCCATATCAAGTGCTTTTAACAGGTCATTTATTTACCTATTGGATACTAGCTTTAGATAGCTTTATGCTGGTGCCTCTGAAATTTGGCGTCACTGAAATTTGCCTGATGGATGACATTATTAAAATAGTCTTCGAAGCCTATTTCCATATAGAAGTGAAAAATACATGTTCTAGGGGATACCAATTTTCAGCTCTGGTACAATTCTTTAAAGTGAATGAAACACTAGGAATAAAATAATAATAAAAAAATCCTTCAGAGATTCAGTCTGCATTTTTAACATCGCTGATGCTTCTAGCGAAAATATACATATTAATTGTGTTTTGACAAATTAAATGGAATTTCAGTTCATTTAGAATTGATACACCTTTTCAGGTGGTAGGATTGTGGTAGCCTAAGCAGGGAAGCTAATTTTATTAGGACAGATCCTCGTGGACTTCACTCGTACTTGATTTCCCTCATTCTGGTGAAAAACTCATTTTTGCTGTGTACTCGTTTCTCACTTTTTCAGCTTCTATGCATGTTAAGTGCAATAGAGGTGTGCGAACCGAATTCAGTCTTACTCGTCATGATTTTTTCCACACTGGAAATTACTTTTTCCTAGGAAATAATAATGTGTTTCATTGGCAAATGAGATCTACTGAAGCCAATCCAGAGTTTAGTCTCCCCAGACACCATGAATGGCAGTGTCAGACCCAACCTGCGACACCAGTGCTATGTCGACACGTGGACATTGGAAGGAGATGGGTCTCCATTCCCTCTTCTGCCACATTCATGGTGCCGTGCCCATCATCACCAACTCCCACCCAATTAGAATAATAACCATACGCCAAAAGCATCCCTTACGTCTATTATAATGACCCAAACCCCTGAAAATGTTCCTTAAAAAAAAAAAAAAAAAGGAAAAACCAAAATCTCTCTTAGGTTTCTTATGAGGCAGTGTGTTCTGGTTTATAGAACCTAACAGCAGCATTGGTAACAAGCACTTCCACAGTGTGTTTTCATTCGCATTTTATTTTGTTTGCGTTACGTTTTCAGGAGGGAAGATCGCTATTGGTGAGCACAAGTACATAGCTTGTGGTGGTCTGAAGCATTTATTTATTAAKGAGAAAACAATCATTTCCTTATGTAATATAAATTCACTGTATTGTACCTTTAAAAAGAAATATGCAGTTGCCCTTGAACTATTAAACTATATGTGTCATCGATTTATCCTGTTACCAAAAGGATCTCATGTGTCGCTTGGCAGAATGACAGGGTTTTTTTCAAGTCCATTGTATAATTGTGTTTTCTTAGCTGTTTTTGTTTTATAAATACTGTACTGAAGGGATCTCTGAAGATCAAGATTTTGATGCAGTATTTTTCTTTGCTGTCCTTTGATGTAGACTTTCCTCCACTCCCATCCCTGCAACACACAGTATTTTGTTCTGAAAAAGTTAGCAATTCTATGTCAGGAAAAAAAATGTTTATTTTTCGTGCCAGAGTTTTTGGAAACAACCTGACTCCATTCCAGCAGTTTCCTTGCTGAAAGTCTTCTAAAACGATTTTTCTGGGAAAACTAGGTTTGTGAAAATTTTCTCTGTTTAAAAATCTGCAAAGAGGCTCCAATGCTGCAGATCTTCACAAATGTTACTGCTGGAACTTTCGGTGTGAGCACTGGTACAGGAAGGTTCTCTTTTCTTCCCTGGCCCCTATCTGCCAGCTCCCCCTTCTAGCAATACCAGCATCGGAGAGCTCTGTTTTWCCCTGTACATTTAGAATAAGAAACTTCCCCTGTAATATTTAATCTAAATCCCCCTTATTGAAAAATAATTGAATAAGTTATTATCCTACCTCTTGGTRGTTATGGACAGAAATTATTCATTGTCTGCTCTACAACAACCTCTACATATTGGAAGTCTGTTTTTAAGCCTTTACTCCAGCTTAATCTTCTTTTCTTTATACTAAACAAATGCAGTTCCCTTAACCTTTCTTCCCAGATCATGTTTGTTAAACATCGTATCAGTCTTAAGGTTTCCCTCAGGGTTCTTTGCARTTTATCTGCCTTTCTTGAGCAGAAATGACCCAACTGAATGGAATATTCCAGCTGAGACTCCTCATTGCCGGGAGAGTGGAAAACTTACCTCCCAKGCCTTTTGCATGATACTTTTTGAAGTATTTTTTTCAGATTGACGTTTACCAGTTTTGCAACAACATTACATTTTTGGCTCCTATTCACTTTGGGCTTTTATAACACATCATCTGCATTTGAAATACTGCTGCTTAGCCAGGTACTTCCCATATTGTATTGTGCTTTCTTTTGATTTTTTTTTTTTTTCTGAAGTGAGATACTTTGAACTTTCATTTCATTGAATTCAATCCTATTGCTATTATAATACTGCTGTAATTTCTGAGATGAGTATGAAATCCAATCCTCCTCTTGAGAGTGCCTACATCTCCTCCCAGCTTAGTGACAGCCAMAAATATTATATTTTCTATCCAAGTCATCAATGAAAATATTTAAATCTTACCAGACCTTGCATGATTCAGTGCTCCATTTTGACAGTGAACCTGTTCTTTGGGTACCATTTTCCCAGCTGTAATACATACTACAACTGTTCTATTTGCTCAAAATTAGGTGCACATATATTCCAAACTCTATTTCTTAAGGGTGAAGGTAAGGAAGGGCTTGGCCTCTGCCCATTAGGTGAGATGCAAACCTGCCRCTCTGGGAGCAGTTGAGCACGTTTAGCTGGAAGAAGCTTTGGGAGTGCAGGGTGAGGCAGGCAGCCTTGCAGCGTAGGGGGYAGGAGACCTCGGAGAAGCTCGGGAAGCAAAAGCACATGACTCTGCAAGGCAACCCACTGCGTCCTTGCAAGAGCGACCGTATTCTCCAGTCTCRCTTTTCAGTATAGCAGCTTTACATGACTCTCTGAGCTGGAAAAAAAAAATCTACGCCGTCTTCCTGGCGTCCCTAGAACAAGCCTTAGCAGCACGTCTGTGTGTTGGCTTCCTGAACCTTTCAGGAATGCTCCTCTGTGCAATTTGTGCTGTATTGTGCTCTAAATTGTATAGATGCCCTTCTCTCTAAAATATTGCCTCTTTTGGAGAAACCAGCCTATTGTCATGGCTGCTCAGCACATGCAAAAGGCAGAGCTCTCCTTGCACAAGGAGAACCTGGTAGAGATGACACCAGAAATACCCTGGAAAACTGCGGATTTGTTGTCCTCTTTTGTGGACCAGATGTGAGTTTGCCATGACAAGTTTGCCAACTGAATGAACTGTTGGGACAAGAAAGTGGCATCCAATGGCAGGAGAATGTCAGTTCTGTCACAGGATACACGTCTGTCTGCTGTCGATATTTATACTGTTTCACCAAGATGAGTAGAGATGAGTTTTAGATATATAGTAGGAAATAAGGTTGATTTTAGAGTTGCTGTCTAGCTATGTGAATTATACATGTGGTCTTCTGCAGAGAGATTTTTTTCTAAATATCAGTCAGGGCCAGATCCTGACGAGGGATTCAAAGCAGTGAAGAACTGGAGGAAGTCCTTCCGCATCATCATTGTAGTCTGAAGTCATGTAGTCACGTAGTCTGAAGGCAGTATCTGCAGTGTGTCATGCCAGCCGGCTGGAGAGCTAGAAAGAGACTTGGGAAAGTCGTCATGTTCTCCAGGCCTCTTGTTTGGTGGAGACCAGTGGATAGAAATGCGTGACTTTATCATGTCAGTCAGTGATTTTCTATTATGTGTTAATGTTCAAAGCATCTTTTAAGATGTTGATGGTAAATCAGAACATGAAATCATATTCTAATTATATTCTGCAAACCCTTGTAGCTGTCCTGTGGTCTGCAAGGTAATGTTACGGAACTCAAACACTTCCATCTGAAATGCTTGGCTTGGTGGGAGTATATACATTCGCATAAATGAACTATGGTTTATATAAGAATATCTGCTCAGCACATTTAAAAATAAATAATCAAGGCTATCTAAGCATAAGAAAATTATAGTTTTGGCTCAGCTGTCATCTTACAGCATCTGGGTTAGCAACCTGATAGACTTCACAGCTCAGATGACTGATTTAAGGACACGGCCCTTTAGAAGGGCCAAGTGAAAAATGAATTTTGGCAGGAGTGGCCAGATGTGTTCTTCACTGGCCAGATGTGTTCTTCACTGACCTGAGTCTGAGCTGGATTGCTAGAGATTATAAATAAAATCATAGAATCATAGAACTCCAGGCCACATCTGGAGCACTGTGTGCAGTTCTGGGCTCCCCAGTACAGAAGGGATGTGGAACTGCTGGAGAAGAGTCCAGCGCAGGGCTACGAAGATGATTARGGGTCTGGAACATCTGCCCTATGGGCAAAGGCTAAGAGAGCTGGGCCTCTTCAGCCTGGAGAAGAGAAGGCTGAGAGGGGACCCGATCAATGTGTATAAGWACCTCAAGGGGGAGAGTGAGGAGGATGGGGCTGGCCTTTTCTCAGTGGTGGCCAGAGACAGGATTAGAGGAAATGGCCACAAACTGAAGCACCAAAAGTTCTACAGGAACTTAAGGAAATATTTTTTAACAGTGAGGGTGACAGAGCCCTGGCACAGGCTGCCCAGAGAGGYKGTGGAGTCTCCTTCTCTGGAGATCTTCMAAACCCGCTTGGACATCACCCTGTGCCMCRTGCTCTGGGTGYCCCTGCGTGTGCAGGGGGGTTGGACTAGATGACYTCTAGAGGTCCCTTCCAACTTTAGTCATTCTCTGATTGTTTGCTTATTRTTGGTTTGTTTTCCCTGTTCTTCCCCTTATCTCTGAGGGTGTTTTTGTCTGACTAAAGTTTGGTAATATCAGAAAGTTCTCTCAGGCCACAGAGAAATAGCGGTTGTTGTTCACTTCTGACAAGAAAGGACTTTTATCATGTATGATTTGTCTGTCATTGTGGCTTTAATTTAGGAAGGAGATGAACCACAGAAGTACCACTATTGAAATGAATAGAATTATTTTGTATTCATTRTGTCTTATCTGCTTTTTGGATCATGAATCTCTGTCTCAAATTTAAATGTACTATTTATCTGGAGATAAATGTGTTTATTTCATTTATTGATTGGTCTTTGGCAAGTTATGACCCAAACTTACTCTAATTAACTTTATCTAAAAGGATTGTTCATTGGCAATTAGGAGAAAAGAGTGCAATATAGAAATAAAAAGGGAATGTGGATTCATTTGTCTTGGGTCTGTAAGACAGAAGAAACACAGCRTGACCTTTGAATTTGATTTTATTCTATTTATTTATCTAATATTCCTAAAGATAAAAGAAATGCTTGCTAGTCTGAATGTTGATCAGGGAAATTTAAATGGAAATATGTTTCTTTTTCATAGTCTTACTTTTTCAAAGATAGGTTTGACCTTAAAATTGGGATGTTACATGTGATCTAGGCTGCTCTAGTCACTTTGGATTCTTTTTCTTTTTTCTTTTTTTTTCCATCAAGAGAAAGGCCAAAAGCTATTTTAAGGTACTGTTAATAGAAAAGTCTGTGATAATGAGTGACATAGATCTCGTCGTCTAAGTTTTAACTACGACAATCCTCAACATGGTTTATTGGGGCCATAAATCAGCAAAAGCTTTATGCTGATTTTCAATTCTATTTTAGTGAGCAGAGCTTATACATGTTTTTAATATGTTGCATATGGGGAAGTCCTTTGCTTGTTTACCAAATCCCATCCTTATTTTCTAGTATGCAGCTGCCTGTTCTTGTTCTTATTTAGAAGAAAGATTGGATCCATGGCAGTCACAGTCACAAAATCTACTGATACTTCATTCAAGTAATCTTTTGRCTGTCCCATATATGTAATCAGATGAATTAGTGTTTCCTGGTTTTGCTTTTCACATTTGACAGAAAGCAAACGTTTCTTGCTAAGTAGATTCCTTACTTGCTCTGTAGTTCTTAGAGGAAGCCACAACCCCCACAAATAATTCCTCTTGTTTTACAGCTTGCAATGGCTTGGGCAAAAAAAAATAAATCCCATTTTCCTAACCTGTTTGAATATTTTTGTTTTGCATTAAGGGCACCATTTCCTGTTTCAGTGTCAGTTATTGAAGAGAAGAGGGAGAGAAAGTGTTGTGGGTCATGTCCTTTGAAGCAACTGAACACCATCCATATATTGGCACTTTTGGCAGATTTGAGTCTTGCAAAACTTTGACTTATTAGAGATAATTTAGCTTCCAACTAAGGGCACCGAATATCCAGGGGCCTTTGACTGATGGCTTTTACAGCTGAGTAAAGCTTATCTAATTTGCAGCTTTTTCTGTGTGTTCTTTTGAACAGTGTGATCAAGAYTTCCAAGAGAAAATTCAACTTGTAAAAATTCTTATAAAAAAAATCCATAGGGATTTTTTTAAAAACTATATTTTATTACTAAGGAATGATTTTCTTTGTGCCAGTTGTTTGTATTATGCCACTGAAAGCAGACAATGATTAATATATTAACTAGAGCTGATTGTAAAGAACTTTCCAATTTGAGTACTCTTCCATAAAAAGAAAAAAAAAAACACACTGGAAAGGACACAGGAATGTTTCTAGACACCTTGTGTTGCAGTACACAGGGCAGTCACTCCAAGAGCAGGTGTTGCYTGAAGGTTATATGGTTGCACTAGAAATGGGAATGAAGGGAATACTGTGATAGTCCACAAGGTTTCTACCTGAAGGTTTACTACAGGTGTTTTAAAACTATTTAAATGAGATAAAGKTACATAGGACAAGTACTTTCTTTGCAGTGTCTTTTCCTAAGTTTATTCTCCTTTACCTTGGGGCGATTCAGGCTATAGAGGATGTGAGGGCTAAGGAATTTTTGGAGGTGTCTTGTCTCAAACCTATCCTCCCTCAAAGAGTAGCTGAGATTGCTTTGCTTTCCCTGTGGCTAGAAGGAGACAAATGGCTCTCTAACTGAGCAAGCTTCGCTTCATCTTCCATATTTCAGAGTTAGCCCTCATAGTTGTCTCTGAAATGTGTGCCAGGTTTCTAGAATAGTAGAATTAAAATGATTTGGGCATACAATTTATATCCCTAAAAATCAAAGCAGACCAAAAAAAATTTTTTTTTATTAGCTAATTAATCTGTGTACTGTTACCTCAAAGAYGAGCTCTTTGGCTAATGTGAAACAGATCAGTGTTTCACAGCTGTTACACAAAGACTGTTAGACAAAGGAATAGAAAACACTTTTTTTTTAATGAATCAGTCTACCTATCAGCAGGTTTTTTTGGAACAAATCTAAATTTATTTATATCCTTTTTTTTTTCCATGCTAAATATTTCCTTAAAATTGCCTTCTCTCACAAGAAGAGTTCTCAGTCAGTGTTAGCTACGTGTTCCATACCTAGTCAAAATGCTAGCAGGAATAAACGGTTCCTAGTTCTTGAAGCGCAGAGTCCAAAGTGAGGGCAGAAATCTGAGTATCCTTTGTTACTCCTCTGATGAGAACTGGACCGCAAAGGGAACGGAGTGAAAGGAAGTCAGGGTGGGCACTAGCTGGCAACAGACATAGTTCATAACTCCCTGTTGTGAATCAGTCAGTTCCACTTTGTGGAATATATTTTTACTTTACTATCATCTCAATACTGAAGAGAGAGAAAAATCTAAATACTTTGATTTCCACAGATCATAACTAGCAATTGTCCTGAAACAAAATTAAATGGGTAACCTAATGTTAGATGCTTACACGATTTTAGAAGTGCTTTTATTTCTTAAATATTCAACCATGAATGGTACCTGGTTGTAAGAAATAAATAACTGTAATTTGTTTTGTAGTCTATCTTTGGAATCAGTGTATAAGAAGAAAGAAATTAAACAGGAACACTTCCTAGAAGCGCATAGTATCTGAGGACTATAGAAGAGCATTTTTATAGCTCTTATTGAAAGAGCTTTTCAAGAAGGAAAGAAAAAAAGTGATGTAGAAAAGAGAAATAAGAAAGAGCAACATATAAAGAATATGACAATAACACAAGTATCAGCTAGGGTCAAATTAACCATATCTAGCCTATGTCAGCAGAAATAATATAATCTGTATTTGATTTATTTGTTTTTTAAAGGATATATAGAATGTGCTGAAATTAGCTTGTCCATTTGGAATCTACTCCAGTTATAAACTGAAACATTTTCAGAACATCGATACGGAAGAAAGAGCAGCTCTATTAAGCCTTTTCCAACACAGAATGAGGGATGAAGTTAAGAAAGGAGGGAGAGCAGYGGAAACAAATGAGTTCAGGCTCATGCATGTAAGTTTGGCGTCAAGCCCTTCTAAATATTTTATCATTAAGCCCAAGTWATTTTTTTAGCGTTCTGAATATTCAGAGCCTTTTCAGACTTAAAATGACAATCTAGCCAGAGAAGGGTAATGCCACAGTATCTGATGTTATTGGGAGATGAACTTAGRATTTTTTGATTTACTTTTTCAATTTATCTTTATTGCTTTAAAACAGTAACAAACTCAGAAAGCAGCTTTCTGAGACACATGTAAYTCTCCACCTGGAGACTAGAATAATTTGTCCTTCTTTAATTCCTTCTGCAGCCTAACTCCTACATTGAWTTGCACTCTCTGTGTAATATACCTTTGCTAACGGAGCTGGTCCCCTTCTAATACACCTTGAGGAGTGTTTTATATTACTCCTGTTAGAAAAGTCTTCTGTGAATTCAGAAGTGTGCTGCTTTTTAAATCTGGTCTTGCAGCAGTGGTATAAACATCCATAAAGGTATGCTTAATTGAAATTAAGCCCAGCTTAAATTGGTGGGACTTTAACCATTTCTGTTCTTTCTCATTTGGGGGGATTTTATTCTATGCCTCTTTTCATTGCAAAGGTTATTTATTTATTTATTTATTTAAATTTATTTATTTATTTATTTATTTATGTGGAGGCAATATCCAGACACCAATGTGATGAGAGGTACAGGCATGGTGTTGACAAGCTGCCTGAATCATAAACTCTTCCTGTCTAAAGAGTCTGCTATGGATAGACGAGGGGAACAGGCTTCACAAGTCTGTGGATTCCCTTTGCCTGTCAATTTTATTCATCTTCTCCACCTTCCTGCAAGAGGGAATTCCRGTCAGCTTTCCTTAGTGCTGGCTTCTCCCATTTTCTTTCAGCCCCTCTCTCTTGCTGGATCCCACTGATCCTGTGCCCACGTGCCACCAGAATGGGGKCAGTGTTATTCTACTTGCCCTTCTGGCTGAGACTGGCCCGCCTGGCGTGGTGCCTCTCTTCCCATCCGGCAGCAGCCGTTCTCCCCTTTTCAGCTCTRTCCAGAGGATTTGATTACCAGACGTGTGCCCCTGTTTTCACTCATCTAGCCCCATTTATGGCTGTGTAGCAGCAACCTCTGCATGTTGTTAAGTTAAATATTCTTCTCGGACAGTGGGAGGAAAGGAGAGAGAGGAAGGTTTGTTCAGTTGTATTCTCAAGGGTACCCTGAGTAACCTGGGACAAAACAATCCATCTGTTTGTGGTAATCAGGCTAAATGGTTGGATGTACATCGTTATTAGCCTCCTAATGCCATGAATGGCAGGTACAACCATTTTCAGAAAATATGGCTCGTTCAGCACCAGACGGGAACGTTTATGGAACACCATGGCTGATATGAATAGCACGGTGGATGAAGTCAATTATTACTGCAACACGAGTTGGATCTAGGTGACATTTTTCTCCTTTCATTTTCATTTTATGTGAAAGCATTTCTGGCTCCCTGCTAGCAGGGCTATGTCAAGAGAAGTCGAATGTTGTACTTTTTTGTCCTCTTTCCTGCTTTCCCAGAGTGTTATAATGAAACCTCTTAGAATTTAATGTAGCACCGTGATGCTATTCAGAATCCAAAAAAATAATAATCATGTTCCAGTAGGTATCATCTGTTAGGAGCAACACAGTGAAATTTTAACAACAAGAAGAGTGACACTATCCATGTATCTTACACTTTGCTTCAGCTGGTTTAAGTTACTTTCAACACTTATGTAAGAGATTTATTTAATAGCTGGAAGCATTTTCCTGTTTGTGGTATTTGTTAAAAATATCTTCTGAATTGCTGCGGTGGAGGAACATCTGATCACATTTTCAGTGACAAGGGACTGGCTCTTTTAGTTCTGAGGTCAACCTTGACTTTTCAGCGTGGGGATGCAAAGATGAAGCAATCCCTTGTTGGTGCTCATGAACAACAGCGTGTAGCTTTCTAAGCAGGGTTTGGGCAACGGGGTGCAGTGCTTRAGAGGACAAGGCTTGCGGCCATGGGAGACATACAGCACTTGGAAGCCGGGCTATGTAAATTCCCCCACCCAAATGCTGCAAAGCATTTTTTTTCCCCAGAGATGCACATAAGACAAGAGGCAGCCTGTATGTTTATGTCATCTGTGAATAATTACTGCACTGCTTTCCTGTCAACATTTTGCAAACTTAGACTACTGTCCATTGCTTAACCTGCGTTTCTCAGGTTGGGTTGGTCCATTTCCCTGAAAAAGTAAGTGGCCTTTCTTGGCTGATTTTAGATAGTCATGTTTTCATTTGTACAGTCCAATGACTGGTAATAAATATTAAAAGATACACAACAATTCTTTCTTATTTCTCCACCTTCGATGATATTTGGGGGAACATGAAGAATTTCTGATACATTTTGAACATTGGAGTGTGTAGGAGGGAAGAAAATGGAGATAAACTGGAGTGCTTTCTGAAAGAAAGAAAAAAAAAGTAGCAATTACTTCAAGATTTACAGATCAAAGATTTTTTTTTTCTATATATACTTTTTGAATAGTACATATGGGAGTAATCATATCTAGAGAACAGTTTTTATGCATATGCTCCTGTAGCAAATCTGACCATTTACTGTCTCAATGTCCATGCATACTATATGCACATGAGAGAACACGTACCCTTTACTAGATATCCAATACTCATTCATGTTTTCTCATCTGGCTTTAATCTTTTTCTTGGACAAAAGTAAGTTGTTTCTTGCTGCTTGTGCCTAACTGTCAATGTTAATATTTTTATTTGGAAATACCAAGTGTATCCATACAATACATAATAATGGAACAAAATAAATGGAATCATGCAAATGACTGACAAGATCAGATATATTCATGGAAATGATCAGTGCTGATTTACTGCTGCAGGAGAAGAAAATGATGCATAAAACTTGAGTTGTTTTCGTATTTGTGATTAGTTGGGAAGAATCAGGAAACGCAGGCCCCTGTAGACAACAAGACACCTGAAAACCAACAGTGGCATTAGTGCTTGTTACCTAACATCAGCCATAAGGATGGCTTTTGGTCAGTGCAGGATGGCGTATGGAAGAGTCCAGTCAAGCAGGCTTGTATCTTTGATTATGTAAAATTTAGTTTTGCCATCCCAAGTTTGTGGGGGTCAGAGTCAGACRGACCTCTGCAGTGTCTGGAAGGCAGAGTGAAAACAAAGAGTTTTCCAAAGAGTTGGAAACAAAGAGCCAGGTGAGCAAGAGCCCTTGAGGGTGTTGTTTATTTCTCCCCATTAGAAAAGAGAATTGCACATACAGGTCTGTGCAATACATGTATGGAAAGAAACTATTAACTATATTTTTCATCGTTTTTGTTATGACAAAATATGTATGAATGATTGGTATAAATTAGGCGATAAGTCCTTTTTGACCCTAATACAGTTTTCATCATTTTTTCAAATAGAGAAAAGCTCTTGCACCTGATATCTCTTTCTTGGGGGATTATGCTGAAAGGAATTGTGTGTGTATGATGTGTGCCTCCTGTAAGCAGAAAAACAGGAAAACCCCTGCTGTTGTGCCAAAGAATGGGATAGTCACTAATATTGCTTCATGCTATGTGAAACAGTGAAACTCAAAGGGGTTTAGATATTGCTCCAAATTATAGGCTCAGTCATTACCTAGAAATGAGAAAGATATTAGTTTACTGCTCTGACTTTGCCTTGGGATGGTGAATGTCATCTCACTGGTCAATTTACACATTGCACATGCATCCTGTTCATCTGTTGTTTATTCAAGAATTCTTTATTTTCTCATTTGATGTACATGTCTGAAGGGCTCTTCCATAGCAGAGAAGGGACTCTAAGTATATGTTAGTACTTGTTGAAATCATTGTGAACTACGGATTTGCAGTGTACCAGCGTTTGAGAGGAGACAGGATGGGGCATGGCGGTGCTTCCTTTACCCTAGTGCCAGCCACCCAGGCACTCCTCAGGGACAGCACTCTGCCCATCTTGTGCGTGGGCTTGTGAGGAAAGGGAGTTCCATGGCCCCTGCCTGGACAATCTGGTTTGTCTATTTCTCAACAACAACAACAAAAGATAAGATCGCAATACTGGAATTTCTGCTGATAATTTTGGTTGAGTTCTTGGTACCTGTCTTCCTGAGCGTTCGAAGCATGGCCTCAGCCGCTTATTACAGATTTTTCTTTTCCTTTCCTTTTCTAGCTATCTCCAGAATGATTAATGCTAAATATTTCTTGACTGTCACGTTTGCACTGAAGATTGATCCTGTTTGGTATTTTTATAATGAGTTGCAGACTAGTGCTTTAGATAGTGGCAGTAATAGTATTCTTGGCACACACAAAAAATGTTTCATGCTCGTATCTAAGGACCTAACTTAAAGCTAAATTATGAGGTGCTTAAAGGGACCTGAGGAACATATGACTTAGTTCATGAATTTYCCATACTCTGAGCTTTTATGAGGTTCTTCATTTTCTTCCCATAGGAAGATAGAAAATTCTGAAAGTTTTACATGGTTGAAAAAACAGCAAAAGCCAACCGTGTTAAATTCTCTAGTGTTTTTGTTCACTTCAGTGTTCTGGGAGGGCTGACATTTAAATTGCACAGTACAAATAATTTTCTGTAGAGTGATGGCATTAAGTGACACATCAAATAGATTTGAGAGCCCAGCAGGCCWGGCAGCTTTGCCATCATAGCTGAACCTGCGTCCTGCCGCTGTTCTTCTTTCAACCTCTTATTAACCTCCTGAGCTCCATGGCCGAAGACTCTGTGATAAAGACAAATTCAGAGCAGTTATGTCCTTCTATCTACTAAGATGCATGTTTTTAAAGCACTGGATAGCTAAATCCCTAAACTACTCCCACTGAAACTAATGGGCATCTCACAGCYAAATCCCCAAATGTTGCCTTGAGCATGTGTTCATTAAGACTTCCTCTTACCCCTCCCTCTACCTCCCGCTTCTAGTCCCAAGTATGAGGCCAACAGGTTTATTTTGAAACAAAAGAATTGTGCAAAGAAGCAGTAAATACGGGCATTGTGTCCTCGTGACCTGATGATATGTCACTACAAACGTCTCTTTGGTATGTAAGATCTTTCATTTAATGTGGGAATGTGTATCTTCAGGGTCTGTGACAGACAAAGCTGAGGATGTCTGATGAGTTCCTCCTTTACAGTCCATGGGAGAGCAGCTGTCTGTACTTGTATTTTGTCTCAAACCAGAGATCCAAAAGTGGTTCAGAGAAAAGCCAAAAGAATTTTAAAGAAGGATTACTTTTCCTTCCAGATATTACTCCACCTAGTTCCCATTTGTGAAATCTAGCTTATCTATTGAGATGCTCCACAGAATTTTTCAAAGTAACTGTATTCCTTGTGAGACTCAGTAGCATTTGGTAGAAACAAGCATCCATGTCCAGATGAAAAAGAATTTTTTGKTTTTGGTCAATCTTAAACTTGTCGCTAAAAATATTATTATGAATGGCTGTGTGAATGCTTWGCAAGGACATGGTTATTGACATTTTCACAAACAAGATTCCTACCATTTTTTTATTTAACTTGCAAAATAGAAGAAAAAAAACTAACCTGTTAGTTAGGATTTAATGTAAAGCTATATATGTAGCTTGGTAATTTAAGAAAAAAATCTGGATAAYGGGCAAACATTGCAGACTAAATATTTTGCCAGCTTTCTACTAGAACTGTATGCATGCTCACAAGTTAGGGCATTCGAATTGCACATCTGCTTATATTTTCATCCTTTTTTTTCTCACTGATAGTTTCTATTACTGCAGTTGAGTTAACTTCTTCATTTTCTTCTCTATAAAATATGTTGGGTGTCTGTTGTATTGCATRCAAGTATAATGAAAACTAATTAAAACTCAGAGTGTTTTGAACTATTCTAACACTGGGTTGCATTGTCAACTATTATTTATCTGATTCTCATACAGCTTACATCAGGCTGATACATCTGCGTTCTCCTAGAAAGGAGAAGTTAGGGGATGAATGCTTCATTTCCAGTTGTTACTTTTATGAGCTTTTATGAGTTATTTCTTATTTCTYGGATTAAACTTAAACTTACCGATCTACAAAATTACAAGACATACCAGTCAAACCCCTCACAAGTGTTTTGAGAATAGTCGCACTAATATTGGTGATATTGTTGGCTGGTATTAATGAATTTTTGCTCTGAGCTTTTAGTTTTTCTTTCACATGAGATGCTATTGCGTCATTTAGATTGGAGAAAGCAGCTTTGTCCCTGAATGATTTGGGCTGGCCATATATGCATATCTTATTTCAGGATCTCTTGGCTTGATTTATGCTTGGGACAAGTTACTGATGCTCAGAAATAACTAGATTGGAAATTGTTTTTGAAGTACTCCTTATTGCAGCCTGTTTCATTCGGGCATCCAGCGTCCCTCCAGGCAGTTTCCTGAGAGCTCTAAGTGGTACATACATTTAAGCTCCCAGAGCACAGTGTTACTGACACCATTACAGATCTGGGGTTCCTGGACATCCTCCCAGATGCAGAATCTGATAACTCTATTGATCATCAGCTTCTTGCAGATTGGCTATGTGGGCTATGAATATTTGGTGGCAGCTCTCCAAAACACCTGCTTGGTCATCCTTGTGCATAACTAARCTGGTTAGAAAGGCTCTGTTTTCTAGGTAAATCAGTCAGGAGAACACGCAGGTTAACAAAAAGCCTTCTTTGGTCCACTTTACTCAAGATAAGTGCAAAAACTTACAGAGTTGCAGAGAACAGAGAATCCTGTTTCTCAGAGCCCATAYATAAATCACTTTGGTCGGAGGCAGAAAGGCAAGGACTCTTTGGCTCCAGGGTTCAGTGAATCTCAAGCCCTTTTGAAGCAGCCCATGACCTTTCTAATCATGAGAGCACAGAGAAAATCAGCCATGTGCCTCCAGAGTGGGAAATGCCAAGCCCTCAGCATAGAAGCCCATTCACTTGAAGAAGCGAGTCAGTTGCTGAGATGAATATCAAAATCCCCCACTAAGAGAACTGTTTTGGTGATGGGAACCACTCAGCACTGCTATACTCAGTTTTGTGTTCCAGTGTTAACTCTCATGTAGATTCCTTATGTAATGTGTGACATTTATGGAGTGCAAGTGTTATTGCATACAAATTTTATGAATGACAGGCTGAACTGCAACATCACCTAAGTGTGTTAAATTAGAAGGAGGTTATGATGCAAAACATGGTAGAGAGTGTTGGAGAGGAGGTGATTATCACACTGAGTTCACAGTTTGACTCGGATTTTTTAATTCTAGATCTTTTCATAATTATCAATACATTTCAAACAGCAGCTTGTGCTGAATGCATGTGTATTTATACTAAGAAACCTATAATTTAATAATCCTAGCTATTACAGTAATACATAGGGTTCTTTGATTGACATATCTGGCAGTACTTCCTGAGAACTACACAAAGGTAGAAGACCTAATGTAACAGATACACAAGTTTTCTCCATAGTAAAGAGGAAGAGTTTAGGTATCCAGATATTTTAGGCAAGATATTCCTATGGTTAAGTATCTAGAGATTGAGTTGCTCGACATTTTTTCTTCCTTGCCAATGAAAGTAGGCATTATTTTCAGTGTTTTTACTTTCTTCACTAAAAGACTGTTCTTTGGAGCTCCAAAAAATAACTTGTTTTCAGGCGCTCCGAAGACGGGGAGCACTTTTATAACTAAAGTGCCAGTGTCCAGAATTGGGGGATTGAATACAAGAGCAGTTGACAGTGAAACCTATTTTCCAGAATACTTTTTTTTCTTCATTATTTCCACATTACCAAATTTTGTCATTCTGCTTCTCATTCAGGTGATGCTCTTGGTCAGTACTTTGTGTTATGATTCACTTCCCTTCATTTTTAGTCTCTCTCTGGGGATCCCATTTATGTTACTGTTTGGATTTGGTTACTGTCAGTGTTTGGCTGTGAACAGGAATGCTAAGGAGGGCAGAAACATGACTATTTTTACTGCTTATGCTCTTAAAGTTTTCCCAACTGCTGTGTTGCAGATTCATAACAGGGGCTGCTAACCTCTTAGCATACCCCTGATGAATTACTGGAGAAGTGGGAGTGTGCAAGATTTTGAGCAATTCCAGTAAGAATCTGTTTACATTTTGTATCTTCGTAGAGGCCAGAGAGCAGCAAGAGTGAGTTTCTGTATTTGTGGGCAGGAAAAAAAAGGTACATCATTGCCAAAAAGTTCTTATTTCACACATTTTGTTGTGAAGCTCGACTGAGGGTACCTCTTCATGTAGGCATATAGCAACGTGAAGAGAAACATGAGCTTGGGATGAAAAGCCATAGGCACCATAGCCACGCTACAGCAGGACTTTGCACAGGCAAGCCTGTGGAAGTGCAGTACTTTTATAATGCAACTATATGGCAAACGGTGTCAAGGACAAGCTGTCTCTCGGTGTGGGTCTGCACTGAGCAATGTAGAAACAGCCAAGAGAGAATGACAGTGCTTGCTGTGGGGAGGATTTTATGGACTGAGGCTCCTTGCGAAGGGGCGGGGGAAAGACTGGAATACTTCAAATAAGCTTTGCCTAAAAGGTTAACACTAAGGGTAGRATCCAGTGCTCTGAAA
Organism: Eudromia elegans; assembly: GCA_003342815.1. NCBI lineage: Eukaryota > Metazoa > Chordata > Aves > Tinamiformes > Tinamidae > Eudromia > Eudromia elegans. The sequence continues at coordinate 1,165,201 of PTEX01000201.1, forward strand.
CTCGAGTGCCATTGGAAACAGCATTAGGTATCCAAAATGTCTGTGCATCTGGCAGCCATCAGGCAGGACATGTGGTCTCCCATCTTGGAAGGCCACATGGACCTGAATGGGCACTGTGTTAGATACTGCCTGAACCCAGGTCACCAAATCCTGCCCTGAGTGCTAGCTTGTAAGATCTAATGCAACTGTTATTTGCTTTTGGATTGAAGTTTTCTGCATCTTAGGGAAAGTGGTAGAACTTCCTCATGTAGCAAGATGTCAGAAGTACCTGCCAGTAGAAGTCCTTTGTGCTCTGACTTCTTTCATCAGTGGTGTACAACAGCCCAGACTGAAATTGCCTCCCTGAGAGATTTCACAGGTRGGCTAGAGGGGCTTTCATCTTGATTCTGACATCCTGAACTTAGATGTTTTGTGCTTAGAGGACTTCCTAACACTGACTGCCTTTTCCTTAAATAGAGGCAAATGTCCTTAAATTTTTCCTTAAAATTTAGTGGTTTCTTTCTGTATTTCAGCAGAGTTAATCTGAGATTATTGAATAGTAGACAGGTAAGTGCTACCCAGCACGATTTAATAGTCCACGATTTAATAGTAGGCTTTCTCCTTMGCATATTTGGTTTACAATGTGGTGCAATAATAGCCCAAATGGACTACATTAAAAATAGACTTCCTTGTTCCATACAGATTCTGGGGCAGTGCTTAGTGCCATAAGAAAATCCAAGTGTGATTTAGATGCATAYTCTTGATGCAGTAGACATATTTGATGATGAAGACTTGTGTATTCCTCCCTTCTCAGTGACAGTGGTACCTCATATGAATAAGGAGACTGATCAAGTTGAAAATTGCTKTCTTTGTCATTGGGTCCTAGAAATTCAAATATTCAAAGTACCATAAGATTTGCAGGCCTTCAGGAAGAGCCACATGTTCTGTCTTTGGATASAACAACGTCTGGAGATGACTTCATCACTTAGTTTGTGGTTGTTTTGGTGCCTGTCAACATCAAGTGATCAAAAAGAAAAGGTCTATCAATGGAAATGATCATTTATTGATGGTTACTTGTATGGGGAAAGATGGAGTATCTCAGCAGCTTGGTATGCAGACTAAATTACAGCAGCAGCTGAATGGTAGGCTGTRAAGATAAAACAGGTCAAATGCTCATATAGCAACAGTCCATGAAGCTTTGCCTAAAGTAACTTATCACCACATAAATGAGACGGTTAAATGAAGTCAGAGTTCGAGCAGCGTGCTGGAAGGTAAACGTGCCRTTTAACCTCTGTGTGGAAACTTACATTTCATTCCTACATGCCTGTATGCTCAGTTTAGTTAAATTACTGTGGAAAGCATATCATGCAATTTTTCCCGTTTAGGAGGACTAAGCAGAACCATGAAGAAAGGATGAGTTCTGGAGAGGAAGGAGGAAGATGGAACAGAGTAGGAAATGAGGGTTAAAATAMGCCTAAAATAGGTCTGTTCCAGGGGCAAATGTTTATCAGTAGAATTGTAGATATTTTTAAATGGCAAAGACTTTAGGTGACTGGACAGTGAGGTGGATTAGGAACTGGCTAAATGACAGGGCCCAGAGAGTGGTAATCAGCGGTGCCGAGTCCAGCTGGAGGCCTGTGGATAGTGGTGTCCCCCAGGGGTCAGTCCTTGGTCCGGTCCTGTTCAATTTATTCATTAACGACCTAGATGAAGGGATGGAGTGCTCCCTCGGCAAGTTTGCTGATGATACTAAGCTGGGAGGAATAGCTGACAGCCCTGAGGGCTGCGCTGCCATCCAGAGGGACCTGGACAGACTGGACAGCTGGGCGGCGAGTAACCTCATGAAGTTCAACARGGGCAAGYGTAGGGTCCTGCACCTGGGGAGGAATAACCCCAGACATGCCTACAGGCTGGGGACCGACCTCCTGGAGAGCAGCCCCGCAGAGAGGGACCTGGGCGTCATGGTGGACGACAAGTTGACCATGAGGCAGCAGTGTGCCCTCGTGGCCAGGAGGGCCAATGGGATCCTGGGGTGCATTAAGCAGAGCGTCTCCAGCAGGTCGAGGGAGGTGATTCTGCCCCTCTACTCAGCCCTGGTGAGGCCGCACCTCGAGTACTGTGTGCAGTTCTGGGCTCCCCAGTGCAGGAGGGAYGTGGAGCTGCTGGAGAGAGTCCAGCGCAGGGCCACAAAGATGATTAGGGGTCTGGAACATCTGCCCTATGAGGAAAGGCTGAGAGAGCTGGGCCTSTTCAGCCTGGAGAAGAGAAGACTGAGAGGGGACCTGATTAATGTATATAAATATCTCAAGACAGGGAATGAGGAGGAGGGGGCCGGCCTCTTCTCAGTCGTGGCCAGTGATAGAACTAGGGGAAACGGCCACAAATTGAGACACCAAAAGTTCCACAGGAACTTGAGGAAGAATTTCTTAACGGTGAGGGTGACAGAGCMCTGGMACAGGCTGCCCAGAGAGGTGGTGGAGTCTCCTTCTCTGGAGATCTTCAAAACCCGCCTGGACATCACCCTGTGCCACATGCTCTAGGGGACCCTGCGTGTGCAGGGGGGTTGGACTAGATGACCTCTACAGGTCCCTTCCAACCCTAGCCATTCTATGATTCTATGAGTATTCTTATATATATTCTTAAAACTGACTCATTATAATTGTCTGAAGTCTGATTCTTCAGTGACATTTAAAAGGACCAGATGATTTTACTTCTGTTGTTAAAAATAAAATAAAGAGAAGAGAGCATGGYGGGGGGAGAGTGTAGAAAAATTTGCATGTAAACAGGGTATACTTTTACTCTGAATAATGCACGTTTATTTGATTTTATTAATCAGGTTTGATTGTTTTTTTCTTTAACTTTTGACTCTGTATTTATTGGGTATGTAGTCCAGTTAAATTCCCTGGAGAGACTAAATATAAATAAGGAGAGAGATCGCTGTGTTTCCCTATGTCCACATGAAGCTGCTTACCAGCTTGTTTTCATGGAAGAGGCTGTGGTGGAAATCCTTGAGTGAACTGCAGTGTGTGTGTTGCTGCCAGTGCCATTGTAYCAGTGAAGTTAACAGGCAAACTGGCTTGGCCCAGATGGGTGAGTTTCCGAGTTTTCATCACGCCCCCACATTGGCACAGAGATTAATACCAATGATAACTAAACTTTTCTTCAGCAGCTTTAATTACAGACCCGATGTTTTACATCCGCCCGAGTACCACTTGTGCGACCACAAACCTGGGTATTATTATCAAAAGCTACATTTTCCAACCTCTTAAACCATTACTCCTTTTTCACTTAAGGTTATAAGCCCAAGCCTAGCAACCACTGTTCTCTCATCAAAACATTCGGGGTTATAGGAGCTACTAAAAGGGAAAAGAACAGGTCAATACTTGCATTAAGTCTTTTATCAAAGCACAATGATTGGCATCTGCCTCATATTTGGTCAGGTTAGTTAACTGGAACTCCTGTTGGGTATAATTGAGCTGCAGGTTCCTGGCGCTCTTGAAAATCGGGCTACTTACTGCTTTAGGATCTTACATCGCAGTCACGCAGCAAGTTTCTGGCATGGAGCTTAAAGCAGAACCAGAGTTTAAACATAGGTGCCAGAGCCTGAGTGTTGTTTGAAAATTCAGTTCATAATTCAGAAGCTGCGGATCTAGCATGTACGTGTGTCGGCCATGATCGTAACTAGTGCTGCGGACATGCGGGGGGGTATTCTGGGAATTTACAAAAKCTTGGAGAAGGGGTTGAAGCTGAGGGCACTTCACGATGTAAAAATGTTATTTTTTGTGAMGAAAACAGTCATTGCAATTGAAGAAATGCACAGAAAACTGATGTGCTGCATGATGCGGTTCTAGAAGTAGAAAGCCTTACTCTAAATACTCTATTGTTTTGCTATTGTCCATTTTACATGATGCCTTATAAAACAATTTGGGGATTTCTTATTTTACATTATTGTTATAAACATTTGCAGTGCTGCGATGAGTAAAATGAAGGAAAAATACAGAATAATGGATTATAAACTATGAGAGATGTAATTTGGAGGTATGTGATTTCACTCACTTCAATGTTAACTGTGCTCTCATTTTGAATGATACATTTGCCGTGAGCAAAACACTGCTTTGAGTTTTCTTCCACAAACACATGAAGTTTTACCCCAGGGTATTACCCAACGACCAAAGATTCACAGAATCACAGAATCATAGAACGCTTAAGGTTGGAAGGGACCTCTAGCGGTCATCTAGTCCAACCCCCCTGCACACGCAGGGTCCCCAGAGCATTCAGATGACCACTAGTGTCCTTGACATTGCTGGGAACGGCCCTTGACCAAGAGCACGCAGAGGTTCGGAGTGGTTCGTACCATGAGGGTCACGTCACCGCTCTGCTCCGCCGGGGCTCCCGTCCCAGAGCCGCCGCTTGGTTTTGCTGCGCGCGATGCCGTGGCCCAGGCGCGTCCGCTGAAGGAAGGAATGAACAATTTGTGTGGAGAAGTAGAGTCGGAGTTTGAATGTGGGATAGAGGCAAAAAAATAAAGGTGGCATTTGACAGCTTATTGTTTTCACAGGGACGGTAACGCTGGGCCCTCTGAAGAAACGTGCTTTAGGTCATAGTTATGTGCTTAGTAATTTTTTAGATGTGTTTATTTTGGCTTTACAGAAAAAGCTGTTTCAGAAAGCCACAAGTAGTCTGAGTTTTTTTAATGCTCCTCTGATACAGCTAGTTAAATTTTTGTAATGGTGTTTTTTTTAAACAAGTTTAATATATCTTTTTTTTTTTTGCTTTATTTAAAAATGTGGTTTTCTTCATTAAGCAAATGCTATTTGGGACTCAAGCACCATGACAGGAATGGACAATTATATTTGAAAGAAATTTGTATTGTATAAATGTCGAAAAAAGCCCTTTTTTGTTCTTTTGTAATATTGTTTAATATCRTATTTTTGTGAAAAAGGATATACAACAAGGCTGGCTAAACACATGGCTGTTACATTAAAAATATTCATTTCCCACTGGAAAATGAAACATTTTCACCTTGCTGTCTGTTGCCGTATCATTATCAAATGTAGGAAATGGTAGAGAAAAGCATATGCCTGTAGGTAGCATTATCTAGGTTTTATAAGCAAATGTGGGCTGGTTTTGAGTGGCAGCTACACAACAGATAAACACTTAAAAATAATTATACTGAAGTTATGAATTTGGCGATGTGATGGTAAACATAATGTCTTTTTTGTTGAAAGTGTTGCAAAAACTAATGCACGGTGTGTTTACAGTGCAGCCTGAGTAATGTTCCTTCTGGGGATTTTTTTTTTCCCTTTAAAGACAATAGAACCTGCATGCRAGTCAGAGGATTTATTTTAGCGGATTTGGAAAGCATATGGTTCTAGTAAATTAGAAAAAACAAAACTATGGCATTGTAGAGCCCCAGCTTTCTGGGTGAGGGTATCATTCCACACTACGGGGCAGGTATTAAAATACATAATAAAGATTTTTCAATGGCCAATGAAAGTTCTGTTCCCTTCTGTTTCATTAGTAGCTTTTTTTGTATTCCTGGTGAACATCCTCAGCATCCGTAAGCTGAAGGGGGTCTGTGATGCAAAGGCAAAACTTGCGGAACGCCAGGCACCAACTGTACACTGATTTTCTTGCAACTGCCGACGATTATTAATAATGCAGATATACTTCACCTGCGTGTCCAGAATACGCACACATTTCTGTAAGCCATCTACCCATAATTTAAAAATAGGAAATAAAATAACCCTCAAAAGCCAAACAACTTCTCCTCCTTGCCGCCATATGCTGCATCTTTTCGTACACTCTGCCTGCTGGAGAATGGTGTCTTTTCTTTTCATGTTGCCCTGTCGGCGGTCATAACAGCTACTCTCTTCATGAATATGTAAATCCCATGCATAAAATCACAAAAATTAGCATGGCGGTTCCCACTATAGAATGTGCCCAATTATATCCGTCTCRGACGCGAATAGTGATGATTTAATCTTTGGCGTATCTGAGTGGGTTGAGGTACAGTTGCAAGGGCTGCTGTAATGAAAGAACACCCAGACACCGAGGCTGGATGCGTGTGCGTGCTGGGTGATCGTTGGGCTCCCTGGAAGAGCCGGGCATCTCGTGCGTGCCCGGGATGGAGGGCGCGTGGATTCACTACGGGCACTCGCGCTAAGGGCGAGGGAGAGGGCAGGAAGGTGCCCTAGCTCTGCAGCACGCTGCCCTTACCAACCTGGGCGCGTTTGCATTTATTTTAGTATTATTTCTTCCTGACTGCTGGCAATTAAAAATAAATGAGTGAAAGTTTGGATAAATAAAAGAGGAAAGCGGTGACCGCATGTGCTGGCTGTCCTTAATTCATTTGATTTATCAGGAATGGGTGGCAGAGGTGGTGGTGGCAGTGGGTGGGGGGGGGACATGCAGCAAACAAAACCAAGAAGGCAACCGCTAGCAATTGATGCATTTCCGTATTGAAATCAGCGGGCGTGCTCATGCATATTTACACGGCGTGCGCGCCGCAGCGCTGCCGCCCACCCGCCCGCCCGCCCGCGGTAATTAGGCTGATGTAATTAGGGAGCCCCACAAAGGGCGCTCCGCTCGGCGCCCTTCCTTCCTTCCCTCCTTCCTTCCTTCCCTCCCACGCGGGTGCCGCCGCCACGCGCGGCAGGTGCGGCCGGGGCGCGCGGGCACCGTGGCCGGCGCACCTATGGCGAGGGTGCTGCGCGGAGCGGCGTCGCGATTGGCCGCGGCGCGCGYGCGGCCCCGCTATAAAGCCCTTGGCCGGGGCACGGCCGTGGGTGCTCCGCTGTCTGCCCAAGTGGCTCRGGCACGGGCGGGCGGCACGGGCTGCTTTGGCTTGCTTCCCTTCTCCTTTTTTTCCCCTTCTTCTCCCTCCTCCTCCTTCTCCTCCTCCTCCTCTACTCTGTGTCTCTTCCATACAGCGCTTTCTTTTTTTTTCTTTCGTGCCCTGCCTAAGTCTGCATAGTTAAAGAGCATGCTAATTAAGGTCCCCTGTCTTAAAGCTGAAAATGATGACTTGGATGTAAATAGAARCGCTGGCGATAGTTGAAGTTGTTCTTGCGTAGCAAAGAACTATCAGTTACTGTTCTAGGGGGAAAAATGAAGATTTCTCTCATTTTTATTTTTATTTTTATAATCAAGGTAAACAAAGAAGAGTTTTTGCCTCTTTTCTTCCTTTATTTATTTATTTTCCTTTTTCCAAACCAATGKTGCAGCACTGTTACAGGTCAGATAATGCTTTATTTCAGAAAGCGCGCTAGCGACATCATTTAAAAGTCCACAAATCAGTTGCAATTTAGTGCTTATTAATCCTTCTTAGGATGTAATTCGGTGAAAGAACTGCTTTAAAAAAAAAAAAATCTTTTCTGTATTATAGACGGATCTAACAACGCAGTCTGGGCTCCGTGCCAAAGGCTGGTATTTCACAGCAGCGACCGCCTTGCAGATGAGCTGTGGGAAGCAGGAGGGAGACTCTCTTAGGGTGCCACTACTATGGAGACACAGCTGGGCTGAACAAGATTTGCTTCAAACGACAACAAGAGAGACAGAAAGTGTCTGGTTCGACCGCTGCCCAGGCAGGCAGTAACCAGAAGAGCTCGCAGCCAATCCGGCCATGCTGCACTGTGCGAAACCAGCTCTACATCCCAGCCAATCAGTGACATCACTGGTGAGAAACTCATTTACATCATGCAGTAATGAACTTTGTTTAACGTAGCCTTTCTTCTTTTCTTTTTTTTTTTTTTTTCCCCCTCACAGAGATTAGGTCCGCCATTAATTATTCCGCCGGCATAATTTGAGCCGCTATGCAAAACGGTGGCTACATTTTCCCTCATTTTTTTTTTCCTTTTCTTTTCTTTTCTTTTCCCTTTTTTTTTTTTTAACTGTATGCTGTCTCTGCAGGTAACCATGGGCATCGTTCCATTTTTCTGGGRGGCTTTTGGCCCCTTAAAGCCTTTAAGAGAGTCTCTCATTGTTAATGCTGTGCATATATTTTTCCTTTTGTATATGTTTGTCTCCTTGTAGTCCTTGCCTAACGTGGTGGTGCTTCCTCCATTTATAGTCTGAGATTACCTTTAGCCATCTTGGAAGGCAAAGAGGGTGTTGCTGCAGCGTCGAGTTTGGCTCTTTAGCTGCCTTCCTTGTCTGAGCACTGATTCTAATGCCTCCCTGTTCATTGCGCTGTGGCCATTTTGCATACCCGGCTCTCTCTAAAGGTTCATGCATGTGCCTGTTACAACGGAGTGAAGTTCAGCGCTGTTATATTTCATTCCTCGCCGCTTTCAGCCGAGCTGTCATTTTATTAATGAATAGCACTGAGATCATTTCTGAACAAATTTCACCCCCTTCCTTCCACCTCTACACAAAGCACCTGATTTGCATCCATTTACCAGAATAACTGAATACAAGAGCCAGGATGAAAGGAAGTGAAGGGAGAGCTTGCCTACTGCTTCAGGGTATAATGCAGCAATGTGAAATATACCATTTTTGTTCAGCTATTCCTCTTTTTACTTAGCTTGTGCATATTCTACACTGGAAAGATTAGATCTTTGCTTAAAAAATATTCTCTAGCAASCTTTTCATATGAGGGAGTAGTAGGGTTTTTTTTCCTTTTTAAATGCATATTTTCTTTAGAAAATTCATTTGTAAATGGAAAACGCTTGGACAAGCCAACATTGTGTTGAGCATTTGGATTTAGTTCTTTGTGYGTAATTTGTTGTGCGAACATTTTAAAAACAGCCTGGAATACTGTGGAACGCCGAGATTTCAGACCCCATTACCTAATGAGTCAAGTTTTTGTTCTACAGTATTCTAATAGCTGAAACAGAATCAGATACGAGRCAAATTTAGTCGTGGTATTAAATTAAAGCTATATCTGTTGCTAGTGGCTTCAAGAGGTCAACAGTCTCTGGTAAAGCAAAATTTTATTTCAACAGCGATTCTTAGCTATAATTTTCTGTTGCAATGTGAGAGCCCTCCCTCCCAGTAACATATAGTTTGTTTATGGAGCTTCAGTTATGTATTGACCCTAGTAGTCCCTTTGAAAACACGTCGGATTTAAGCACTAAACCATGGCTCTTTCAATGCACGGTGCATTCCATCATCCCATCATCAGTATTCTGCGTGCGGCTGTCCTGATTCAGCCACTAGCTCCCCTGCTGCAGAGCCTGTAATTTGAATCATGCGTAATAATATATTATCCTACTGGGGGCCTTCTTGCAGTAGGAGAGTGGTTTTATACCTTCTGCTGTAAGAGAACTGTTGGCTCCTTGCCATCTCGTAGCCATTATTCACGGAGGCAATCAAGATAGTCTTCCTTAAGGAATAACATCTGCACAACTGCATGTGCCAGAAATATGCAGCCTCCCCCACATTATAAATTTGGTGTTCTTGGAAGCAGGAATATTTGAGAATAGCGGAGTATAAGGGTTGGACATTTACAGGGACTCATCAAAAGTGCACTGAATGTGCCATGTGCTGAAGTGCAGGCAGCRAGGACGCCTGGAGAAGCAAACAGCAGCCGAGGGAAACAGAGGCTGGAGTTTGTTCTGTGGCTCTTGCTTAATTTTTTCAGACTCAKGGTATTGACTCAGCTGATGATTAAAGATCCACATTAAAAATGTGACATTTTCCTCCCTGACAAGAAAATTTATAACTAATATGCTGATGGTATGCTGTCAGCTGGGACGGAGGCTATTTCCCAGTCTGGGCATAGAACGTTTTTTGATGTGTTCAATGGGATGTGTTAGCCGCTTGTAGCAAATGAAGAACAGGTATGAAAAAGGGCTGAAGTTGTAGAAAATATGGAAACTTCACAAGGCAGTAGCAAGTTACAGAAACACAGAATATGATMATATTCTGCAAATAGGTGCTGTCATACATAGGTTTCAACAGAGAGCTAGAGAAAGAGGCTGGGAAAGCGGGCACCCAGATCTGTGCAACTTTACATCTATATAGTGGGCGCTGCTGGTACCTGTGTATCAACAAAAGCTGTGACCTACTATTTTCTTTTCCTTTATTTTCAAGAACAGCCTCCCTAAACCACAAATACAAAAATAAAACAACCAAATAAACAAAACCCCAATCATATAAAAATATATTCTAATATTTGAGCATATAGAACGGTATAAATTTTTCATATGTTTAAATGATYTGACTATATCTGAGAAGGCAGAGAGGAAATACTGGAGAGAAGTTAGAAGAAAAGTCTGATTTACTGTATTTATYTCATTCCGGAGCTTAGATCTTCCCTGTTGCAGAATAATAATACAACTGCAGAAACTAACCCTACACAAACTGTTAATATTGCTGAGATGCAGACAGACAGGGAAGAAGCTTCTTGTTGTCTTCATATCTTATTTTTCCTTCTACAAGAAATAAGTAAGATYTGTAATCTGGCTAAAAACCAAAATGTGAGTATTTTGGAGCAGACATTCTGCTGGGAATCAGGAGGAAATGATAGTTCAAAGAGGACTTATCTGGTAATTGAGGGAACACATGACCTCAGCACTGTTCTTTCACTTTAAAAATACTGCAATAAAAAGGGTTGGTTTTCTTTAAAGACACTTAGCAATGTTACTAATATTGCCTAGGAATCAACTGAAATATAGTCAAACAAGACAGATGATCCTCACGATTCATGCCATGCTAGTAGTGAGAAAGAAAGGTTCAGTAGAATAGATACTCTATGGAAGAACAGCCTTGAGCTTTTGCTGCTAGAGGCCAAGAGGAAGAACAGTACAGAAGAATAAAAAGATTTGATGGAAAACAGGGAGACAGATGATCTCTATGATAGCTGCACTGTCCTTCGAAATGAGCAAAGCAGGGTAAGGAGAGCTGTGTGGCATTTGCCCTAGTTCAACCTAATTGATAGAAAAGGAGTATTATCCAGGAAGATGAGCTGGCAGATTACAGCARCTGCATATTGCAATGTTTCTTTTCTACCTCTGCAAAAAAATACATTGTTTGATACTGTTCTTCTGTGCTAGTGTTTCTGCTTTCCAATGAGAGTCTTAAGAAGTCTGCTCAAAATATTTCTTCTCAACAAAAGGCTATACTTTAATTTCAGTCTCTGATATTTCCAAGTGGAACGCCTACATGAATGTGGCGTAGACACTGAAGTTTGTCTTCTGCTGTTAGATAAAGTACGAAGTAGAATCCTACTTTTTGTAACACACGTTGGAGTTTTTATAAAGAAAACAATGAGTTGGATGGCAGAGGTGATTGCTAAAGTGAATACAATCACTGCATTTAATTTTTTATGCCATATATGATTTCCTTGCTTCCTGAAATAGAAAATAACAGCAGAATAAAAGATATTTAGAAAGCATGACTGCTAATGATCTTTTTATGCTGAGGCCATGAGCTTGAGACTTCGCCTTAGTGCTATTGTCTAGATGATAGCAAATTTGGGAGGCTATAAATCATTTTGTAAGCAAATTCATTCCATGATTTCTTAGAAGTAAGGGTGACATTTGGAAAAACAAGCTAAGAAGCTGATAGCTTTAAGGCAATTCCTCCAAAAATAAAGAGAGTGACTGTGACGGACATGTATTTGTTCCCTTTTAGTTGATGGCTTTTCAGCTAGTACCCTTTAAAAGGCCTGTACATCTGTTCTTTTTGCAGCAGGCTAAATTGAATTGTTTTTAATACTAATACGTAAATCAAGATTAGGATTCCCAGCATTTGTTTACCTAGAGGCAGAGGACATGGAGCTATTAAATATGCTAGCTGCCTTTACGCTGTGCAATGCCATGCTAGAAGGCTGTAGAGGAGTATCTGCCTTGCTGGGTGCTGTCTAACCATCTAGAGTAGTCCCTACTTTTATTTCACTTGGGCTTATAAGCACTCTTTGAGTGTAGAAGGTTTATTCTGTTTGTAGTCAGTGCTGAGATAATACATGTTCAAGTCCATGGAAAGAGTTTATTTGGGAGAAACTTTAATGCTAAATCAAAAATGGATCTTGGGTAAACAAGTTCAGTCCCTCCTCTGCAAGGGGCACTTTAGTTTTCTTCACAGGAAAACAGGCTGTGGGAAATGAAGTGTGACGGCTGTTCCCAGTGAGAGAAAAGCCTGGAAAGGACTGAAAACTYTTTCTAGAAAAGAGCAAAGTAGAGGACTGAGAGTAATAAATAAAGGAGTCATCAGTTGCTCAAGGCCAGTCCTATGATGACTGAGGGGTGATATTGGGAAAAGGGTTTTATCTCGGCCTGAATACTGCACTGAAGTATCTTTGCTGGCTAATGGGAGTGCAGTTTGGCACTGCCCCTTGAAGTACAACCACCCGGAGGGCTATTAGACAGGGGCTCTGAGGTGCAAGGAGCTGAACCAATGACTTTARGGGAAAATATTATATTTTTAGAAAATCCTCAACCCAATAAATTTAAGCAAATTGTTGTCTCAGAGGAAAACCGAGCTCTTCTGTTGCCTTTCAGTGACTATAAAACTAAGTGCTATTACTAGCTGGCCCTACTGGCTAATACTAGCTGGTCCAGGGGAGCTGGACAGATGATCTGTAGAGGTGCCTTCCAGTCCCAACTGTTCTTTGATTCTGTGACTGAAAATTGTAAGAGAAGTACCAAGATTTATAGCAACGGACGATGGCAACTTCATTTGAGYTCATCGAGAAATTAAAGCAAACTATGAAGGTGATGAAAAGCCAAATTTAGAGAAACATCTTTGCCAAATTCTGTACAGATATTTTCTGAGTATAACCTCCATGGGAGAATGCTCTTGTGAAATGTGAAGTGGAGAGCGCTTGCTTGCAGGGCAGAAAGCTTACCCTGGAGTCACCCACTGGGAAAGTAACCTTACYGCATAAGGCTCCCCTTGTAACATAATTGTTTTGAAAATTGTTTGATGTTGTTGTGAAATCTGTAATTGAAAGTGCTGAGCACATCAGATGCTGGTTTTATCCTGGGCAAATCTTTGTTATTGCGTGTTTTCATTACTGSAGATAAAGTTTCTATGGAGGTGGCAAACACAGTTATCAGCTGCTTAGTATCTCACAATGCAATGAAGTCTTCTGGTCAGCTCCAAAGAGAAAAGGGGATATTTTTTTCTYTAGTCCTGCTTGGCTCTTGGTGGTCTGGAGGACTCGGAGAGCACCTCAGCTTTGGCATGAAGATGCCTGGCCTCTAAAGTGGGGAGGTTACAAGGGCAGTAAGGCCTGGCTGCTGCTTTTATTAGTCAGCTGCTCCATTCTCTGGAATTGTCTGTGCCTGAACACTAAGGGGTCCAGGCAATTGGTCTTCTCATGTTCATCAAAAAGGAGATACAGATCTATGGGCGATCTGTGCACTGACTGTCTCTTCCTAATTTTCTCAAAGGCTTTAAACAGATGCCAGCTACCAATGAGAAACATATTTAAGGCATTTAGGACTTTCAAGGGAAGGTGGGGTGGTGGCTGTTCCTATGASGTTTGATCTGAGGAGAAATTTGTGAGGTCTGCTTTGAAAAAACTCTGTGGCTCCTTTAAACCTTGGAGACACCACAGTGAATTGAAACAAGATATTTTGATTTTGAAATGGTCAGAGGTGTTTATTACTAGCCATTGAAATGAGTCTGAATTTTGAACTTCTTTTGGAAAGTCCCGTTCAATATAAACTTTTAAACTGATATGCCTTGACCAATGGGGAGATGACAAAAAAAAAAAAAAAAGATAAATGTTGCAACATATTTCAACATGAAAATTTCATATTTTATAATCCTCAGCAATCTGCTAGGGAGTGTGGTTGTATTTCCATTTTCAATGAGCAGAATGATGCTGTCCTGACCTGAAGGCCGCCCTTGAAATATCTATGAAACAACCACTCTTTCTCTCGGTTTGTTTTATTTTACTATTATCTGCTGTGTTTGTGAAATAGCTTTGTCTCACAGTCTTATTAATTGGTAGCATGAAAGCTCTATGATCTATGCTTGTTTTGCATGGAACACTTTAATCAATCTATGACTTCTTGTGAGCTGGTTATAATGCTTAGGATTTTTAAGATAGTAAAATGTAGTAAAACATAGGTAATATGTACAACRTTTTGAACATAAGATAGATTTATTGTCTGTGCAAAATGGAATAAGGACTTGAATCAAAATTGTTAAAAAAAAAAAAAAAACAGTTTTGCTTGTCCTGAATAATAGGGACACAGGGACATAGGGACACAGAATTAAGACTATGACAATTATGATTGCCATGTTGAAAATAAATATTTACATTGTAAATAACACCCAAACACTAGAAATAGCCGAAAACAAGACTGTAAGGAGTTGACAATCTGTCAGTGTTTCTAACAAAGTGCATTTCCATTCGAGGAGTCACTGAACAACAACATAGTGTTAAGTGGTGTTTCTTCAGTTTTTAGAAAGTTTTAACAATTATAAAGCTGGCTGGAAATTTTCAGGTTTCGTGCTTCTGTGGAAATATTTTTTAATTAGTCAACATAATATCATTGTGAGGATAATAATAAACACATTTGCAAAGAGAATGAGAGCTYTTTCTGAAAACATTGGTGGTTTTGTGTTTAATCCAAATTTATGAACCAGTTTGGGGGTCAACATCCACACGAATACTTCATTTTTCTTTTATGCATGCAGAACTATTTTGATGTAGATCCATCATTTTAGTACACACGCTCTTTTTCTGCCATGGATTTGGAAACATRTTTGTGTATTTTCCAAAGGGTTTGGTTTAGCCAGCTAAAGGAATACCTCTCCCGCGCGTACTTTTGCCTAAGCCACTCTCATGAGTGTCTAAAGCAGGCTGCAGTTTCATTGTGTTACCAGTGGTTTTCCCCGTAGGGTGCTACTGTAAACACTCTTTTTCTCTTGCCCTACATAAATGTTGTAAGCTGGTCATGGCAATGCCGTCTCGTTCCGATCCTAGCGCCGTGATGCCCCAGTTGTTGTACCACTGCAGCAGGATGAATGACAAATAAACAGGGCGGTTGTGCAGGATGTGCTCTGTAGGCATGAACACTGACCGAGGGTCAGCGCGGCACCCCAGTTCCCAGTGCTGCAYTGCAGTGCCAGAAGAAATGGGTGTGTTGGTGGAAATAAAGCAAACCAAGCAGGAAAAGAAGGATRTTTTCAAAAATCTGCCTGCTTACTTTGATGCTCCTGACAGTCCTTCAGAAATATGGCTATGATAGGGATGTGTTGACACTGAAGATGTCAGTCCAAATAAAGGATGAGCTATGGCTGAAGTCAGATGCTCRCAGCTACCCATGAGCAGGCATTAGTGTGTGGTGGATGTGTGACATTGTGTCATGCTGGATACAAGAAAAAATGCCTTTGAGTTTCATTTCTTTCTTAACTTACCTGCTCGGCCTTCCTTTAGATGAGTATTGTCCATTTTACAATAGGGACACTTCCGTTCCCAGCAGAACATTACTCACGGAATGGCAGAGCTCTTAAGGTCAGAAGGGGCCTCTGGAGATCATCTAGCTCAATCCCCCTGCTTATTTTATCTTATACAACTTATAGTTGGGAGATCTATCTTACAGGGCAACTCACTTCCTTCTTAATTAATGAATGCAAGAAATTTGTTCCTGGCCATGTTCAACTTGCTACAGTCAGAAAAGAAAAAAACATTGCAGAAGTGTATGTTGGGAGCTAACAGGTCTAGCATATGGACAAAAAAAGGTTAACATGGAAACTGAGACGCCTTCCCTAGGCCTGTTTGCAGGATGCTTTCTTATCTGTGGTTGCTGGGCTCTGGTTTGAACCCATTTATTTCTACCAGTCATGTAGAAAGGTCTCCTGTCACTTAAACTTTTAGCACTTAGTTCCACCCAGAAGTTTTAATAAATTCCAACCAACCTCTCTTTGAAGGTCTCAGCATGCTACTGAAACGCATTCCGTATTGTGTCAGCTTCTGAGGGAGACTGAGCCACAAATTCAGCATATCTCATAACAAGTAGCCTCGCATTCATAATCTTTTACTTGTAGGCTCCACCAATTAGCTAATGGCTCGATTTCTTTCATTTGATAGTTCTTGTAGTGCCTCTGTTACTTCTTGTTGAAATACTTTGGAGTGTATTTAAATTTTCTAGAGACTTTTTGACAACTTTCAAGTCTTCTAGCCATCCTACCAACACAGTTGTTGCTTAAATGTTAATATTAATTAAAACAATCAGAGTAATTTTCTGATAGCCCAAAAGGCCTAATCAGAATCAGGGGTTATTATTGTTATAAAGCAAATAAGATGATATAAATCCTGTGTCTGGATTTAAAAAAAAAAAAAGGGGGAAGGCAGCAGCAGTGTGGCCTGTATTCAGTAATCGTATTTATTACTGCTGCAACCTCTAGCAGCTTCAGTACATGTCTGCTTTATTTCTTTAAAATATTTGTACTGTATTTGTACTGTTCAAAATTAGTATCATAAGAGAACATAGTAGATTCTACTCAACATTAATAAAATGTATGGTGCTGCTACGGTGGGATTATACATAATCAAAGTGGGTATCTCCCCCTTGTCGCTCTTAGTGGTGTTATTCTGCTCTATTCAGGAGTTTTTCTACATAGGGTTAGTCATGGACTGCCTAAGTGCAAGCATATAAATCGAGGTTATTTAGCTGGACTCAAAGGGATAAGGAGACAGGATCACCTATGGTCAGAGATCTGCCTGTTGATTTCTGTTCTTATATTGTATTCTCTGATCTGCGTTAATAAGCTCTTGTCTAAGAAGTGAGACAAGTGGCTAGGAATTGAACTTAAGCATCAAAGTGCTTTGAGAAATTCAGTCAGTGGCAAACATACAAATGCATTCTTTACCATATTTGGGAAAGGTAGAGACATAGGAAGGAATAGAAAATACAGAACTGATTTATAAGGAATTAGCCATTGAGATAATCCATTTACCAGTTCTTTTTCAACTTTTGTGTATAGCAAGTGAGTTAGACAATTTGCTGTCCCTCTGTTCCGTACTCAGCATATTTTAAACTGTGATAGTATAAAGTTTATTTCACACTGTACTTAAAATAGTTCAGCCTATTGGTTCTRTCCTCCCTATTTTACTTGGTGGGTAACTTCAACAAAGTCTCTCAGCGTGTGTTTTCACTTTGATCATGCCCTTTCCATCCAATTCAAGGGAATTAGATGGCTTCTGAAGGGAGCTAAAGCAACTCTTCTTCAAATTGGTTTTGTTCAGGTTATTCACTCCTTGGTGAAAAATGGAACACCAACCAGGAAATACAGGAGCATGCTTAAGATTTCTCTTTCACTGGGATAATCCTTAAAAACAAAACTTTGTGTGAGATATGTCCATGCAGAGTTACAGCAGTAAATGCACCTGGGAAAAGAAGCATACTGGGAGTSGGCAAGAAATTTATTTGCTGTAGAMAGAGCACTTTTGCAACGCATGCTAAATGGGAAACAGTATCTGAGAGAAACATGAGTTTATACCAGAGGACACTTTGAAAAGGTTTGGGAGCTTTTTTTTTTTTCTTTAACCCCACTTCTCTGGCCTGATTATCTAAGGCATCTGCAGTCTCTTCCTACACGCTAAACCTGTAAAGATTCACATTCCCCTTTTTGTTTTTTGCACAGTGCTGCACCTCTGGCTTTTACAGCTTATCCTCTTTCTTTAGTTTATTCCTTGGTGCATGGACAATCCTACAGTTTATTCTTCACAACTTAAACTGGAATGCTTGTGTTTTTCCTGTGKTTTTTTTTTCCCCCAGATGCTAGAAATTCTGATAAAACTGTATGTCAAGAAGCTCAGAAAAAAATAGTAACACAGGGAAGTGCAATTCTGAGCATGTGCTCTCCACTGTGTGTGGATAACACACACGATTCCCCTAAGTAGAAAGATTTCTACTGACTGTAGAGTATACACTTGCATGATGAAGGACCTGTTTTGTGTTCACATTTGCTGAGTGAGATAACATAAACATCTGGTGTTCTCTACTATCTGCTCCATCTTCTGAATTACGAGTCAGTTGAAGTGGAGCCTTSCAGCCAGCTCTTGGGCTTTCAGGATCTTGCTACATGAAACGTTAGAGGAACATGTAGAGGAATTGCCTTGTATTTGTTGTGAACTCTCTCCTTGCCAACCCTCTGCTGCTCAGTTGTGTTTGAAATAGTTGTTCCATTTGTATGATAGCATCAAATGCACTCTGTGACCACTTACGTGGCAGAGAGCTGTTAAGAGAAAAACTAGTGCATTTTTGTAAATTAGCTAAAAAAAAAGGAAAGAAAGAAAAGTTCATTTTCTCAAACATACAGGGCTATATGTTATCTTTGTCATATATATATATATATACACACACATATATATGTTATCTTTGTTATCACCTGAATGCTGATTATGACTTTCACAGATGAGCTTAGTTCTTCAGTGTTATTACAAAAGACAATGCAGTTTGGTGGCTGTCCCCTACTGGGCTTTCCTGCTCAGCGATGGCTTTTGGAGGTACCATAAGGTATTGCTGCCTTCTATCACAGGAGGCTTCGTATTTTCACTTGTGCCCCTTGGCTTGTTTGGTGTGTTCTTTTAATTCATTTCGTCTTTGTATTGAATTTACTGTTCTGGATAGTTGATGAATAAGACCTTACCTTTAACTGAGTTACAAGTGTGTTTCCAGGTAGATTTATATGGTTGTATATAGATACATATTGTATATAGATATCTTATGCATAGCTGTTAACACAAAATGTACAGTATACTGAGGATAGGTCCTTGCAATGCTACATTTCTCTGTGTCATAATGTTTAAGAAATTTACAGATGAAGCAGGATCTAGTGCTGAATACGTCAAATCTGCCAGAATCAATCATTCTAATGGGATACAGAGGAGGAGAGTGTATGTTTTAGGGAAATTAGTCTTTTATATGTTCTGTTATACTTTATTTGGAGGGAATGTAGACTGGCAAAGCAGTTTCCACTTGACATGGACGCACGGATACAGTTTATCCATACCAGCTTTGTGTGGTACAAAAACCTAATCAGATTGATGTATGGCATGAATGCTTTGCATACCCTTTATGTGACGTTAAGGACTTCCTAGGATTTATTTTCTGATTTTCTTGGTGCCATGCTACACTGTCATGAATTATTTTCTGTAAGCCCAGTCCTTGGAATCTTTCACACCAGCATTTTTCTGGGCAGTGAGGGCCCTGAAAGATTCTTTTAAAAAAAAAAGTGAAGCATCTCTGTTCATCTTTCACACCGAGGGAAATTGCTGTATTTATAGATGGCTTATTGGAAAATTAAAAAAAAAATGTACACTGTGGAGAGCCACAAAAATTAGTTGAAGTAATGCAAAGCTAAATACTTGCTCGGGAAAAAAAATGCCAGGACCACAGCCTGGGAGCAAACCCAAGTAGGTGGCTTGCCCTGCTTCCCCCTTCCAAAAAGAAACCAAAGAATAAAAAGCACTCACCCAAAAGCCCTTCCTTTTTTCCTTCCTTATTTTTTCTCTCTCATTATAATGTTAGCCTTAATTTAAAATTTTAGTCACTTTTATCTCTAAAACATAGCAAGATTTTTTTTCTGGGATTACATTTTAAGCAATTAGCTTTTATTATTATTTGCTTTTCCATTTTTAAACCAAAATGGAATCTGTGTGTTTTGCCCAGATCTATTCCGCAAGTGGTTAAAATGTGAAGAAAATTCTAGTACATGTTAGAAATTTTCAGCGAGACAAAATGGCACATTTACTGCTTCATCATGTCATATCATGGTCGACAGCTCAGCAGGAATGAGGGCCCAAAGTGATGTGTTCCTTTGGAAAGGGTGGAAGGTATTCCAGGTCTGTGTGGTGGTTCAGATGAGGCAAAGAATGTTAAGGAGAAACTGAACTTTCTGGTCGGGGATTGGAAATGTGTCTGAGCCCGGTGAACCTTTGTTTGGCCATGTACAGTGCATGCGTGTGCAGAGTCGAGCGGCTAATATTTTGGGGCAGTCATTTTAAGATTAAATGACTTTATCAAGATGGATGGACTAAGGGTATCAAAACCCGTGCGCATATGGCAGTTTTAGTTCCAACAGCACTGCAATAAAAGAAGGATGATCTCCAAGGCCTCTTCTATGCTTAGGTCTYTCCCTGACAGGCTTTTAGACTAACATAAAGCATTGCTGCACCTAGAAGTAATGCCATTTTTACCTAAGATCTTTGACTTCTGGCTTCCTCCTTCTTCCCATTCTACTGTTGGAGTGGCCTGGGAAAAGACGATGTTCGCATTTACCCTGAATCCCTTTGGAAAACTCARCATAACCACAGAGCAGCTTTTCAGCAGTGAAAACAAATTATGTTTCTCATAGAAGAGAATGAAGCTCACAGACAAGAATGAGGGTCAAAAGGTAAATCCAACTTCCTGAGGCAAATGGTTTTTGATCTGACTGCTGTTCAGGAGACGAACACAGCTTTCCCCTACAGTGCGTGTTGAAATCCCTGAAGTTATCCCTAAGTCCTTCACCAGTATGCTTTTACTTTCTGTCTGTATTTTTGTGCCTTGTTTGTATATGAAATTTTATATAAAGACACTGTTTCTGTATCGTATGGCAAAAAGGGGAAAAGGATGTGAAAAGTGACATAAGGAGACATGATTTTGACAAGAAAATTAATATTACTCAATGACCTAGATAAAGGGTTTGGGAAGAGATTAAAACAAAAAACATGCACCCAAATCAGAGTTACAGGGAAGGAAAGAAAGAATGTCAAATTTGGAAGTAGTGAACTTGATAATTTATACTCATGACAAGTTCTTTCCACTGATTTAATTGTAGGCTCTCCTAATTCATCCCGGTTCTGCCGTTCGCAGTTGGTTCTGTTCATCTTCGGATCTATCCAAATCACTTTGATGAGTTTTCCGAATGTGACTGTCACCTCGGAGCTATCTCGGACTCTGTTAATGTTTTATGAAAGCCTCTGAAGCATGCCAAACTTTGCAAGAAATCAAGTGGGAGACAGTTTTTTTTCCTAACAGAATTTTAGCATCTGTTCTTCATACTCGGGGGAAAAAAAGTGCTGAGACCATGAAAAGAAGCTGGCAGTCAGGATGGGAGGGAGAGGCATTTTTCTTATATACAGAACATCTGTCTTCTCCCCCGTGCAAGACATGCAAATATTACCAGCAATAAAATGGATGTTTCAGCGAAGCACTCATGGACTCTGCGTTTCTAGGGGAACCGAATTACTTTTGCATGTTATACAGGTGGTTCCATCAATGTCAGCTAATATCAGTTAGCAAGTAAATGTAGGAACTTTGAGCTGTCCGTGTTACAAGGGTGGAGGGGGAAGGAAGAAAGAGACTATCAGGTAGTTTGGGGCAGTGTTTGCTTGTTATAGAAAGTTATTCCTTGCAAAATGCTTCTTAACAACAACAGAAAGTAGAGAAGCCAAGGGGAGATAACATGGTGGCTTTAGACAAAAAATGGTATTATTTTGTTCTGTCTTCTGAAGATCAGTGACTACATAAATACTACTTATTTTCCTTTTTTATTATCTTATTTATATTTGAAATGCAAATCACAGCATGAATCCACCCCTTATTTTTTATGTGAATTCAACAACTTCTACAATTTTTAATGATACTCTAATTTTCCTGGCTGGATCAATAATAATTTCTTTTCTCCTTCTCAATTGCCTGTACTGATTATTTCTAATATGTCTAAGAAATAAAAAGAAAAAAAAATCCAGCTTTTACTATTAAGCTTTTTAAGTTAGGGCCTCATTTTGTCAGTTCCTTGAACTTCGAATAGTACCTGTGCACACAGGAAGGCCTACTTTTACAGTGTTTGGGATTATTTATATTCATAAATACATATTTATATGGTAAGGAAATATTTAGAGAATAAAGATGTTAAACGTCAGACTCATAATAAGATTAAATGCTTTGAAAATGTTTAAATAGGGTGGTAGACTAGCAGAGTTTTTGCAGATGTACCACTTGAAAAGTGAATGATGAGATCCTTTGGCTTAGAGACGCAGAGTGATTCCCATCCTTGAAAGCTTCCCGTGTGGGTCTCTGCTCTGTCGTGAAGTGGGAATCCAGCTGATGGTCACTGAAAATCAAAACCTGTCCTCCTTTTCACATTCCCAGCATACTGAAGACATTACGGACTAGTGTCATGACAGTTGTAGTCATCTGTCTGTGTAGTCATCACATTTTTGGAAAATGGAACTTCTATATTTTTTTCACATGTGCCCATAGGCAGATACGTCACTTCGTTTAGTTTGGCTGCCTCATACTTGTGATACTCTTTTTGGTTAATCTGCCTGAAACCTGTTGCTGCTCAGGGTGGCTATTTGGAAATGTGAGAAATTTGTAGATGCAGATTGACAAATAGGGTTCCCKTTTGAATTTTAGGTAAATTTGGTTGAATTTTAGCATGCTTTTGTATCCTGCTTACTAGCTGTGTATGGCTTTGATTAAGCCTCTCTCTGATGTAGCCAATTGTTTTCAGTTTAGCTTTGGTTCTTGCAGAATCTCTGACTGAATTGTTGGTTGCTTGGACTTTCTGTAGCACCATCTTCCTTGAAACATTCCAGCAATATTCAGGCCTTCTCACTAACTTTGAATTTAATTGTTAGTGAGAAGTGATAAAACATTCTGACCGTTATTGTTGAGATTTGATAGTTATATAGCAACCACTCTGAGAGCCACCACAACTGTAGGTCAAACTATTAAGGTAATATTATTGCTATTTTCACCAGGTTTCCTGGGGATCATAATAGGAAAAAAATATCCAATTTAATATACACATCTGGTGATAGAGTGACTTAAACGTGTCCTTTCCAGTACATGCTTAAGGCTCTAGCTAGTGTGCCAGGAGGGGTTCCCCTAGGGTTCAGACAACTACCCTGGTAAGACAACTACCCCGGCGAAAAGGAGTTCAGCATGACTTAATGCAAGTTATATGCACTGGCAGGGCTCACACCAGGTTCCACCTTGCCTTTGAAGTGGCTCCGTCCATTTTCTCTGAACGGATAGCAGAGTAAGATGCGGCAAAAACTGCACTACTGGGGCTCACAGTTTGTAACAGTCATAGTCTTTAAGGAAAGGGGCTTATTTTATGTTTCCCTTGAAAGCCAGGAGCACAGTGTAGTGACTGAACTGTTAACACTTCCAAAGCAGTTTTAAAAAGTAAGAAAAAGAATGACCACATGCAATTTATTTTTTACAGCAAGGTGTGTGTGCGTGAGGTCCACTAAGAAATAATAATATGCAAAATAATAAAACTTTTAATAGCCAATTTAGGTCTAGTAAAGGCACTGGCATATAGTCCTCTTTCTACCTAACAGGGAGTTAGTATGAGAAATTAACCCCTGGTATACTAACTTTTTCTTAGAGTTGTTGAAGGGCAGGAATGTGTGCACCCATCACATGGGAACAGCCAGAATTTGACTATTTTGAATCCTCAAATCTTTTTTGGTCAGTCACAACAATTGCATCCTTACATCCTAAAGCTGTCCTTAAACTGCAAACACTAGTACTCTCCCTGAGTTTTCTCCAAATCAGGAGCTATGTGCCTTTTATCTGTTTATGGGCTCCAGAGGCTTTGCTGCTCTATTGAATAAACCAAGGTGCTTGTACTTTGCAACAGCCTGAGAACCATGTTTCTTGGCTCACAGGACCATCTCAGTTTTTGGTCCATGGATGCATGGTAGTTGAAGCTAACAGGTATGCAGATTTTGTCTTGAAGACATCATTTTTCATTTCAGTGATGTAAGATCTAGTGATAAATACATTGCCCCCCACCTTGTTTCTTGAGAATGTCAGTGAAAAAGTGAGTCGCATAAAGTACCCATCCTAAACATTTCCTGCCATCCAAAGTGTTACTAGATACCCTTCTTGTGGGGGAAAAAAAAGAAGAAAAAAACAGGAACTCTCTCTCCTCACATGAGGCAGAATATCGTATAAATTATTCAAAGAAGTTTTTGTTCCAACAGCATTCCCCAAGATTTAATGCTCCCTAGCTGCTAGCCATGCTTGAGATATAGCGGTCCAAAAGACAAAGCAGGAGACAAATGTTTCATTCTAAAGGAGTCTGTGGTCAGATGCAGATGCACAAAAATGAAGTAGATGAAAATTCAATCTGGCATTAAGGAATCCTGCATGGGTATATTGGTTAGCAGAACTGAAGTACGGATAATTCCAAATATTTGTGTGGATTTTCACTTCTTAACAGACTTCTCAGTCTGTGTACCAAGGACCACTCTAGAGATGTCCAGATTTAGAAAGCAGCTCCTACCCCATGCTGTAGCTACAGTTCCAAGGGTTTCAACCATCACAGGTTCCACTACAGTGTTTTCTTTGGTTTCTTAATCATTTCATTGACCACGTTGTCTTGCCACGGTGAGCCCACTTGTAAACCCGTGTGACCCAACATGCAGCACCAGCGGGAGTGCCCATCGGAAAACTCAGGACGATCTTGGTCTGTTCTCAGCAGTTAAATTTCTCAGCTGATGTGTTGTGCTGTTGAGGCAGACATCTCCAAATGTCCAAATGTCAGGCTTTACTGCTTTATATCGTGGGCTTTTTTTTTTTTTTTTTTTTTTTTTTTGAACTTGTTCATGTCTGCCTTCTTTGGACAAAAGAATATTTTTCTCGAAAACCTGAGAACTGTCGAACCTCGTGGTGTGACTACTGGCCAGGAACCATGCCAGCACTCCCTTATTTCTCATCTCTTCTCCTTTGCCTTTCTTTTTTTTTTTCCTCTCTCCTGTACTGTACTTGGTTCTTTCACCTGATCTTGTTCATCCACTCTGAATTCCCCTACTTCAAAGTTCAGTAAAAGTGGCAATGACTGCCCTTTGGGACATTGCTAATACTTCCTTTTATAGTTTATCTAGTTAGTATTTAATACTAATTTAATCAAAGTCAGTGAGTATTCTTTTGGCTCTGGATGTGATCCTGCAGTATGGCAGACAATTTGCTTCCACTTAGAGTAGTGAGCAGTGGGAAATTAAAGTGAAGAATTCTCTTCAGTTTGGGAAAGCAAGTCCAATCATCGTGGGTGTCTGTGCAAAGAGAGAAAGAAAAAACGCACTTTTAAGTAAACAGAGTATTTCCTTTCAGGTATCTCCAAACTAAAATGATGCTGAAAGCACAGGATACAGGGTGTTAGCTCACACAGGAATGCRGGGAGGACCTGCAGGCAGCAAGTGACCTGGCTGTGGACTGGTTTTGGATTTCTATAAGCTGTAGCTAAGCTGAACAACTTTGATACCCTACTGACATGATTAATAAATCCCTGAAGGACACTGCTGAGATCTCCTAGGATAGGCGATAGTTTTCGGAATTTCTAATTTATGTCCATGCTAAGAAATTAAATGGGATTAAGTCATGAGGTTTGAGGTTTTGTTTGTTTGTTTTTCCCTTCAGCAATTTCCCATGCTGTTTAGTTGTTAGCCTGCTCCCTGGCTCAGTTCTGGCCCGTGGCTCAGCATGTCTCAAGTGATACCATGGGCCAAGTGATGTGACAGGCAGCATGGACACAGTCATACTATTTTTGGAGAACAGATTTAGCTATATGTTTGTGAGTCTTGCCATGCCATTGACCTCAGGGCCAGAGARCAGGTTTTGTTTTATTTTGTTCTTCAGCAAAGACATACTGTAAGTTTTCTGTGGTCTTCCAAACTTTCTCTTATGGGAGCTAACACATTTGCCTGGTGGACTAATGGCTAGAATTGAGTTATCTTTCAGGCTTAGTGCTCCATAGCACATAACCTCAAACCACTCTGCACATTACAAGTTTCATCAGAGGCTCTCTGAAATCAATGCCTTTTCCATTAAACTACTTTGTTTTCACAACCTAGATTTCATTTCTAAGGAGCATCATCACTAACCTCATGGGACTTATGTTAGGGGAGAGACGTTAGTCAAGTCTTTCTGCTCTTTTGGCTCTTGGTTTTGGAATGGAGAGTGCCAACAAGCAAATTAACTTAACAAATGATGACGTCTTCATGTTATAGGTCTGAGATCACCACTCTTCTTGCTTAAGCCATASGAAAGTCCATCTGATGGCAGAAAATGGCTTTTGTCATTTTGTATGCAAATTCAAGCGAGTAAGAACAGAACAAACTACTCTCGCTTAGCAGCTGTGCTCCACACTGTGAAGGCAAGCCCACTTCCATCAAAACTAACATACTTTGGCTAACCCAATTATATTTCTATAGCATTGTAACTGAACTGAAGATTTTTTTTTTCTGCAATGAAAGAAGACCTGAGTGAGCCAGTCAGTTTTCCAAAAGAGGTATGTTAGTTTAACAACTAAATATTTTACAAAGTAGTGGTGAGAAAATCCCACCTGTCCATGTTCTATGATCATCTTCTCCCTGTGAAGAAACAGAGGAAACGTCAGCAGACTTTCCTTTAAAGAAAAAACAACACTAAAATACAGTATTTCAAACATTGACGTTTAAAGTCAGTCACRCACAGCTTAAATAAACGTATTACGCTGAAATGTTGACCACCCACAGCTCCTAAAAGTTTTTAATCAGTACTTTGACTCAGAAGTGAAGTCATTTCCCCTTGTTTCTGCGTTTAAGCAGGACTGTTTTAAATGTGGTCTGTGAAACTTTAATCAAGCTCCCAACTCTGGATAAACAAGTTTCCATAATGTGACAATAATCTATATTCAAACCTTCATTATGTGAGGTGGCCGGTTAAAAACTCTACTGTAAAATACCTTATGTGAGACAGTGATACCATTAAGGCAATGTATAAAAGTTCCATAAACAATGGAAACTAAACATTACCTTTACATATGACTCTGCGACCAGGAATCAAAGTCTTTCATTTTGGAACAATAAGCAACATTAAACTTAATGCATACAGAAATTTTTCCTCTGTTGGTCTAAATGTGGTTGCCAGCTTGCCAGAGTTTAGCCAGAGTGAATTTTATTCACAAAACTGCCTATTTAAATCTAAAATTAGGAACTTTGATGAAATCCATGCCATTTACATTRAAGTATTCAAGAGCAGAATTATGCCCAGGAAATTTTTTATGACAGTTAACAGAAATGACAGGAATTCATCCTGTGATGCCCAGACCAAGGCTTCACAGGATATAAATTGTTAAATTTGATATAAAAGGATCTGCACTGATTTTCATTTATGTTAGAATGTGACCCATTATGTTCTTTCTTTGTTTAACTTGCCCCTACTACAGAAGCGGTCTCATAACACATGTGGCTCTACTGAAAGTGKTTTAAGCTAATTTTGCTTTTAACTTTACCCTCACACGAGGGTGTAAGTGCTAAAGTTCAGGTTCTGCATTTGGGAGGGAATGATTAATAGCAGATCCTGAACTTCATTTTCATGCTGCGAACTAGGCATGCTGCATGGGCTAACTGTGACTGTAKGTGCAGTCCAAGCACATACTGCAATAACTTGTCAGTAGCTGCAGGGTTGCTTAGGACAAGCTGACCAGTCCACGCAGATTTACCGATGAAGTCTCATCATACTTCTGTTTTTCTGATGTTGACTCCTTATCAGCAGTTCTCTGCAGCTGATTTGGTCTGTATATTTATATATTTTAATTTACCTGTATTTTATTCTCTGCAGTTACTTTCAATGGACACACTTCCCAGAAATAATCTAGAGACCGAGTCTTGGGATCAGCATCTACTCTGTTCTCAATAACTAATCAGTCAGTGGACAAGCAATGAAGTGGGAGAATGAGTGATTTTAGTTAGGTTTATTAAATGTTGAAAAAGGAAGTCCTGCATGTTCTTATGGTAGCAATCAGTTGCACCAACTTGTGCACATTTGTGTCATGTTTCAAATCAGAGATAAATACTTCTGTTAGGGAACTGTCACTTTGTTGTTTACCAACAAGAAAGCATTCTTCTTCATTTTACTTTAGTGAAATTTTGAAATCTCTGTTGTTGCTCGAGTTTTTCTTTTGAGCAAAGCAGACCTACCATAACTTTAAAGAGATGAAGATTTTGCACTAGATTTTACATTTCAGAGTGGTAACAGAGTTTTCATCACTGTGTGTTAATGTGTGGTGTGACCTATAAGCACTTACTCAGATCATTTGAAAGTAAACTATATAATAAATCAGAGATGGCTCCAAGCCATCTCGAACTTTGAATTCCAATCACAGTCTTACACTTTTTGCAGCTTATTCATTTCAAGAGGAAGAAATGGATTCCCCCAAATTACTATGATTACTGTGGTTTCCGGATCTATTTCTACTTGGACTTATTACTGCAAAAAATCAAAGTTCTTTGAAATCTCAGAGTTTAATCCTGAATAGGCCTGAACTCACTGAAACTTGCATTTATTTACTCTCTTTGAACCTCGTCTTCCATGTTACTTCAACTGCATCTTTAGAAATCTTTCTTTGTCTCATCCTTCTCAGGCTACATTTCTCACATCTCCTCTGGATAACTCTGTCTCCAGAACAGAGCGTGTATTTTGCAATTCACATTTTGCAACTGGATGTCTCATTTATACTTTTTCCTCCCTTCCTTTTAGAGGCTACAGAATAGCTAGTGTGCTACAGAAGAACATGACACCATGGCTATCCTATCCCTTAGACAGTTTATGCCTTATATTTAAAGAAACATCTGTATTTCAGAAGGCCTCTTGATAATCCTGAAGAATTCATCCCCTTCTGGAAGGACAGTGAGTAGCAGTAAAACTACCTAAAATTTGCATTATTTTTCATTGCAAATAAGTAAATAGATAAGTACAAATGTACTTTAGGTGAATTGCCTGAAAAAAATCAGCTATATTCAAGAATACAATTAAATTATTTGAATTCACAGGATATTACATAACATTACTCTTGATTAGAGGTTTCTGCTTATTTCAGCCTATAGTGCTGACATGAATCTAACAAAAGCAACTGAAAGAAATCTCTTCTGTGACTTTGGAAGGAAATGTGAAAGGGACTAACTGAAAGTCCATTACATCTGATGATAATTTTGTCATAGATTCATAGTTTAATATAGGTCGAGGGGGACTTCCTGGAGTCAGGTAGTGCAACCACCTGTTCAAAGCAAGGCCATTTTTTTTCCCTTCCATAAAAAATAAAAAAAAAATCAGAATCTTTTTACAGAAAAAAATTATTTTTAACAGATCCAAAAAGTAATATTGCTGGTAATAATGTTCAATGCCACAGGTTGGTATAAACATTTTCAGTTGTGTCTAACCTCCTCTGTAATGGAGAAGGTTACAACAGTAGTATGGAGAGGGCTGGCAATTTTTGTGTTTGTATGGATTTTTTATTTTTTTAACTCCCTTTTAAATGAACATAGTCTGTTGTCAGGGTAAAATGATACTTATTATACTTAAAACCACATTTTAAAATAACCTATCTTATTTAATAGTATTAAAATGTGTTGCCTACTATGTGTGAGGCACCGATAGACCAGAAATGTTGTAAGACAGAATAGGGAGTGTTGGAATTGTTGAGCACTGTTATTGACCTTGAGAAAAGCTGTCCTTGACTTGTTCTTAAGCTCACGTTGAACAGAACTGGGGGGAAACTAAGGGTTTTTTACTGAGACATCTGGGCCTTCTTGTGTAGTCAAGCAGCTTTACCTATTACTTAGAAAGTTAAGCGGAGACCACTTGATTTCAGTCCAGCAAAGCACTTAAGTTTTCATGGGCTTAAACGCACTCGGTGTCTCTTTTAAAAGAAAACACATTATGAGAAGTCTCTAAATGTTTAAGACAAGAGAGGTCTCAGAACCACTCCATAATATGACACCCTTTTAGGGCTTAGAAATGGTTTCATGAGACTAGGAAGAGGAGTCATGTGTCTGTATCCAGCAGTCTGAATTAGATATGTTTTTCATATTTATTGACTGTACATGGATTAAATTATGCCATTAGGTACCTGTTAGTAGATGGAAACTATCTTGTCTCCTCTTGCTGTAGATTTACAAGGCTCACTGAAGAAATCGCTTTCCAATGGCGGCAACTCAAACTTGCTTTCTCACATTCTTGATTTCAGTAAATTCTGCCAAAAGTTGCCTGACCTCCTTTTAGTTATTCACCCATTAGCTCACTCAGAAGGAAGCTACCTTTGTAGTATTTCCCGAAACTAAACTTTCAGGTTTTATATCTATATATGCACATACATATATATATATAATTTTAATGTAAAAGAAATCTAACAAACTTTTATTCTGGCCTCAAGGAAGAATGGGAGAGCAGTGAGATTTTAAAGACACAGTTAAGAGCAACGTACATATTTATGTGCACCAATCACTGCTTAAGACATGCAGTTCTCATTCAGTTAAACCCATTAGGACTTCTGGGTTTGGTTCCTGACCTTTTGCATGAGCTATCTTTTGAGGCAAAAGATATTTGACTTTCTCAGGTAAAGGCAGTAGGCAGTAGATAATAAAACAAATGCATAATATTCATTCAGTGGTACCAGTAGTTGTGAGATTTTGAAATATCTTTTCCTTTCAATACATGGCTTATTTTTAATTAAATTGGCAAGGCTTCAATTATCTTAAGTAACTAAATACATTATGTATTCATTTAGACAGCCTATATTGAGGCTTAGCACCAGTTGCACTCATTTTGACAAATTTTAAGCAGAAAATTTCTCAGGGGAGTCCTGCTTTCTGTCATTTAAAAAGCTTTTATAATCACTTAGTCCAAAATGGTGATGTAGGCCGAAGTTTGAATCCCTGGCATATTGCTATAATGCTGCATTAGCTTAATCCTTCATTTTCTTGTCAATTAAGGACTTATCTTTATTCACAGATTCACTTATCTGTTATTCTTAGTGTATTTTAATGCTAGTAGTTAAAATCCCTTTGTTTATGGCAATAAGGCACCATTCAGTTTGTGAACTTTATAAAACCAACCTCTGCCAATTTTGCTGTTTGAGAATAGCTGTAAAGAAGTGTTCCCACAGTAATTACTTATTCCAGAGATGTTCACTAAAGAATGAAGTAAGGGGAAAGTGTATAAAACAATTGTACACCAACTGAGGCAAGTTCTACCGAGCACCTTCCCAGCATCTACAGGGCTTTAAAAAAAGATCCTTGCAAAACAGTACACAAAAATCTGTTGTCTTTAATGCAGTTACATATACTGACTTTACAAATATTGGCAATTACTTAAGGTATTCACATTTAAATCAGAGTTGGCCAAAAGGTTGGGAAAAAGTGAGGGAGGAAAAGCAGGGGGGTAGGCGAGGGCTTTTCACCACGGGGCTCAGCTGCCCATCATTACTGGCTCTGAATGGTTTGGGTCATGGGTAGTGTCACTCATTTCTAATACCCACTTAGTTACATTGAAGTAGGAATGGCAATCCTGAGATAAAGGAAGAAACATGTGATAAATAAATAGCTAAGCAAAATTGTTCCTGGTCTGCTCTCTTACGCCTTTTTTGTTATTTCTCAAGAAATCTATTAAGTGATAGTGTGGGCCAGAAAGGGAATGTGCTGTTAATATTTGATATTGATTGTGGAAACCAGCCATGAAAATACTTTTGAGTTTGCGTTTTGACTGAGCAATTTATTATAGCAGCACTAATAGAAACCACTCTGACCAAGGAACCATTGCGAAAACSTTTGTGAAAACTTCAGTGAGGCCAGGAGCTTACCCATGGCAAGCTTACCCATGGCAACTGCCCCAAATCACTTGAGGCCTCATTTCTCAGAAGAAACTAACAAACCTGGAAGCTTGTGTTTTTATGCTACTGTACCACTTTTGATGCTGAGAAACTATAAAGCTACCTTTTCCCTCAAAATTGGAGTGAAATTCTGCCCTGGTGGTCCTCCATGGAAATATGTCACCTCTAGTGTTAGAGAAAAAAACAAAGTGAGTAAAATTTTACTCACATTTAGACTACTGGTTTTAGGAAAGTAAGATTTAGATGTATTCTAGATACATGGGCAGTATGGCAGAGGCTGCTCTTGCTGAGTGAGAAGCATTCTTACTAAGCACTTCTTTCTCCTAACAGGAGAAGAGGTGTAGCCTGTTTTTCAGACACCACAGCTTAGAAGTCTT
This sequence comes from Eudromia elegans, assembly GCA_003342815.1. Taxonomy (NCBI): domain Eukaryota; kingdom Metazoa; phylum Chordata; class Aves; order Tinamiformes; family Tinamidae; genus Eudromia; species Eudromia elegans. Next base: position 1,197,114 of record PTEX01000201.1, read on the forward strand.
GTTCTTAGAAGTCCTGCACAATTTTCAGATCTCTGCACCTAAATATGGACAGGATTTTGTATGCTAGACAGGCTTTCTCTTCAGGAGAAAAAGACCAGTTGAAACTGCCATTACTTCCGTCCATGAGTGCATAGGTACTGGTGTTTTGCTCAGGAGGAGGTTGTTTGGCTTCCTTTGAGGTCAGCGGTGAGTTGGTCCCAAGAGTCCGGACTGCAAGCAAAACCAGCCCAGTGCTTGGTTACGCTCCTGCTGCAGAATGTCTCCAGCACCAGAGATCAATGTCCTGCTGTGACAGTAGCTCAAAAAATTGTAAATTCACTCAGTGGTTAAAAGAAATAATAATAATTTCTCTATCATTTAAAATATTCACCTTGTTTCCTGCAGTTAGTTCATATAGTACAATATAAAGTATACTTGTTGGCTTTACAGGATCCTTAACACTTCAGTCCAATCACTGTAACACAGATAGGTGGTTTCAGTGAAGTGGAGGAGAGTAATGGAGGTGTTACTGAATTCAAAGGAGCGTGATGAAAAACAACTTAAGATGAAATTTGGTGTCTAATCTTTTTAATTTTACCAGAGTCAAGTAACACCCATTATATGAGGTGCTTGCTTTCAGACTCTGGGATGAGTCAATCCTTTTGCTAATAGGTAAAAGAAAAAATGATCGGTTGAATTCTCAAATACCTGTTTTAGTGAGTTTGCTCAGTTGAAGAGGCTGCCAAGATTCCTCCTGATAAACCAAAGCAGTCATTTTTAGGGTGCTTCTTATCCTTTCCTTCATTATGGTTGCTTCAGGGATAAAGCTAGAATGAGATAGGAACAAAATATTACTTTGTAAATGATCAAATATGATCAGCAACCTTGCAAAAAATGATTCCAAGATCTCTTCTTAATAGGATCTTTCTTCAGAGAAAAGCTCTGCATAGCTTTAAAGACTGAGCTGAATAGATGTTTTCCAAACTTAAGAATATTTCACAACTGGGCACTTCAACCTAGAAAGCTTGGCACTCTCGTTATTGTGTCTGTTTTTTCAAATGATAGACCATTATTTTGCTATTCCTTTTCTACCTATAGCTTAATGGCACAGGATGACCTGATGCCATTTTTTTCTGCAAGATGGCAGTTGTCAGCAGAAAGATCACAGTTTAAAACTGATTCTTTGTGAGAATCCGCTGTGCTGCATTAAACTAAATGAGTATATTTCTCAAGAATGCCTAGTTTTGAGAGCTGCTATATACCTGTCAAAAGGACAGGCAGGCCTTCTGTCTTTGTTGTGAACCAAAGTGATCTCTTTAATCAATAGAGATTACTCAGAAAACGTATGACTCCTGGCTTCAGCTGACCTGTATGCTAAACCCCTAGCTGTGTGCTCATCTTCCTGGGTGAACTCTGACTCTGGCTCTGCATTCCTCCTCTGTTATTTAGAAATGACATTTGCCTGCCAGAAGCACTGCATGAGCAATAGCAATGAAATACTGCCTAAGGAGGGAAATGCTACTGTGATGGTCTCACAATTGAGTTAGCTTTTCTCTTGCGAGGGAAATACTGTACATAGCATTTGCTTGAAAACAGGCACTGTGCTTCCATTGCACTTGCCTGTTTTTACTTTTAACTGCTTTTGTAGAAGTTGATGTCATGTGAACTGATCTCCATCTTTTTTAATTACTGAATGTCTGAGTACATATAGTGCTTCACAAGTTCTAAATCCTGGCTTGTTTTGAAAGGTAGTAACATACATTTGTATTAGGTCGCATAATGCTAGCATTGAGTAAAAGCAGATAATCATTTTGCAGTATTTTCTATGCCTTTTTTTTCTGTAGAACACTAGGTTAAAATGCTTTTTCAGTAATGAAAGTGTAGATTGTAAACCATAATCTCCTCAACCATGTCATTCTTCAGATTCCATTAAATGATCSCCATCTTATCTTCTAAATGATCAGCACAGCAAATACTTAACTCTAAATTTCTGGATAATTCAGTTGTCATAACCAATCATTTATAAATTGATTCTTCTTCAGACAGCTGCCAGCTTGGAGAATAGTGAAATCAACTGTATCCTGCTATTAAGCTCTGTGCTGTATTCCATATGAAGAGAAGGGAGACAAGTTGAGCAAAATTTTCTAAGTTAATTCATTGCAGTGTGTCTTATCTTACTGCAATAAAGGTATTTCTATTCTGTTATTGAATAAGAAGGGGAGAGTAAAAACAAGTTGCCCGAAATTAAATTTCCTTCTGACAAGGTAAGCAGTGTATGTACTAACATTCATATCTATTACTGGTTAGGTCACCCAAGAATCACTCACAGGCAAAGGTGAACGAGGAATATTGGAACCAAGGTGCTGATGTCGGTGACTGGGAAGAAGATCACCGATCCCGTCACGCATCAGAAGTAGCTTTATGGCAATGTCAAGCAGCTGGCCTTGGAACGTGACTAATGGCAGGTTCTGTGTCATGAGTTCTTCATGGCTGATGAGATCTTCAGCAAGCGGCAGAAACGAGCGGTGACTTAGACCTCCCAACTGAAATTGCAGGATTGTGTTATCGCATAGCTGTCTTGCAGTAGCTCTTCCCTCTGTTATTTTATGCTCAAGAGATCCGGAGGTAGGGGGCGAAATCTGATAGCGGAAACAAGTAGTTCTTTTCCTTTCTGCACTCAGGATCTCATAAACTGAAAGCTATTGAGCGGATGCACCAATTTKGGGAGTCAAGATCATTCTATGCATCCTGTCTCTCTCAATAACTCCCTCTTATGGATTTTCTGAAGCTTCTAAGAGAACCATCAGAAAGGCACCCAAAGAGTTTAAATCTCATATGCCAAAAATATTTTAGGACATATGGTTGCAGTGACTTTCAGTGAAAAAGTATAGCAGCTGAATTTCTCTGACGCAGTTACTRGTTGTTTGAAAAGCTCCTTAAACACCCTTTACACTCGTAAATACCCGTTTGTATGCTTCTCCTGACAGCTTCATGTCTCATGAATGGTAAGCAGCCACAGAAGAGCATCTATGATGAGCATGTCTAAACAGCATTACTCCATCTTTTCTGTATGCACTTTCTGCAGACTTACTTTGCAGGCAGATATTCTGTTGACAAGATCTTTTGCCAGGATGTGGATGCGAGAAATGCCATGGATTTCCTATTAGTCTACCTTTACCACATCAAAGTATACGTGGTGAAAACTGTAGCACAGTGACAGGAGTTTTGCTACAGGTAATGACTTTGTCCTTTGGTTTAGCTGACATCATGCAGTGGAGGTGCATGTAGGTTGAATATAACTCCTCAGTAGTGTGTTAAAATAAACATCTCTATATAAAGCAGTTGCTCAGAAATAAAACATAACTGCATGGAAGGGCACTGCCTTTATATTATTGACTCTGGCTGCATTTCCTTCACTTTAGGACAAACAGTGCATATTCTTTAGTAAAAGCCACTTTTACTTCATCTTTGGTTTCCTTGCAATGCAAATAAACTTGAGTATCTAGTATTCTTCTCATCAGTTTCATGCTTTCTTGTCATCATGGATGTAAGACTTATCCAGAAGTGACTGGCATAGGGCTATGAAACAGTCTGATTCTACAAATGTAATTCTAGGACTTTTCCCGCCTCAAACTTTTCCTTCAAGCATAATCCTGAMGTGGATTTTGTTACACCTATGTAAACATGTAAGATATATGTAGTCTAATATTTAACCAATTAATAAGAGTATAATTCTACATAGAAACAACATGGCAGCAAATTGGTGTGTATTTCCCAAATTAGTAAAATTGCACTGTAAATTCTGTGGTTATTTTAACAGATTATATCCTGAAACTATGAATGGTTCTGTAGACTTTCTGAAAAAATGTTTTCAACTCCCAAATGTTTCAGTAAATCTTTTATAAAATTATTTCCTTATTTTCTTAAACAAAATATTTCCATCAACTTTTCCATTTGGGCCAAATCAAATTTGGCCGTTTGATATGCTGCCCAGAAACACGTAAGGTCCATCTTATTCCTGATATAGACAAACATAAAAAGATCAATGTGTAATGTCCTGTACTAATCACAAAAAGCTTGTGACTGAAGTTCCCCCTGTGGCAAAGATAGATGAACATATAAAGATGACTTGTTCCATCTCAATGGGTGATTTAACATAATGTTATCTTTGTGAAGGCAGGTTCACAGGGTATCGGCAAAAGCTGAGGTAATTTCTTCCAGAGTTCCCTAACAAATGCCAAGAGCGCAGGGCCTGTGCTTTCAAAAACAAGATACAGAAAATTTATTTGCTGTTTAACAGAACTTCCAGACACATGTGGACCACACCCCTGCAGCCCTGAATAGTGTGAGCTTTACCGAGTCAGTGGAATATGCAGGTGTTTAGGAACGTTTATTCCGGTGTGAGGAACTGGAGCAGATGAGACATGAGTTGGAGCATATAAACTGTAGCATAATGTCTACTCACAAAAAAGGCTGAATCGGCCTGCTATTAGTATTCATAATGCTGACTGCTTTCTGAGTGATTTACTTTGCAGACACTATTCTTTTTATTTTAATTGTGAAATACGGGGTAACGTTTCCTATACTACGCATGAGAGAACTTACGCCACGTCTAGTTTTTGCTAGACAGCAACAAACCAAGCCCACCTGTATGCTGCATGTGGTAGGCGGCACTCAGGCTCTTGCTTTCCTCCCTTCACATTCTCCTTCACAATGCAAAATACTTTTGAGGCATCCATTTATCTTATGGGAAGAGCCAAACTCAAAGAAATACAGCTGTTGCTTTTTCTTTAATAGACAATGTCTTTTTTTTCCATATACATCTAATTACAGAGTAAGAGAAGATATAGCTTCCAAGTTTTCTTGGCTTCTTTCATCAAGGCACTAGCAGGTCAATAAAGTACAATGTGATAAGTTTCTTATTAAAGGGGATAGTTGGTCCAATTTTTTTTAAACTTTCAGAAAGTAGAGATTGAATTGTGTATCCATTGATTATAAAGAAAGGGAGAAAAAAMCCCCAGTAAAAGCTAAGTGTTAATTTAAGGTATCTGTATCTTTACGCTAGGATCATAGACATACGTATCTGTGGGAGGTATCAGGTTGTTTTCAGATGGATGGCTATCATGTTTACAAATTGTTTACATTAGCAAAAAGAGGCAATAATATTACACTGACTAGTCATAAACTTTGGTTCAAGACTGGATCGCAGTCATGGCTAAGATATCCTCTGTAGATAATAATGAATTTGTCTTTGGGTATGAATGAAAAAAATATATAATGTATTGGCTCTGGGAGTAATGCTGCTGTTTGGCAATACTGCTGTAGTATCTAGAAGCCTTCAGCATGGTGGTTTAACCTTCATACTGGTAAATGCTGTACAAATACCAGGTAGGAATTCTTTTTCTGGCTATATTTGTGGGTTTCTTTAATCTCTGTGGAGTCTGCAATGAGAGTTAGATTTCTTCATCTCTAGGCCACTGCATCCTACCAGGAGACCATATTGATACCAGACTTCTGAGTACTCATCCTTAAAAGGGACGTGTGTCCGCAGGAGCTGTTGAAACCTGGATATGCAGTTTACTTAAGGCCAACCACATCTACTTTTCTTCTCTGTGCTCATACATCCTTTGTTTAACTGTGGCAGAATCTAAACACACATGCACACACACTTTCAAATTTTTTAAGGAACACAATTTTCCATCTTTTTCTTCCCTGCTCTATTCTACTCAGCTCAGTTGCAGAGCAGACAGTATTTCTAAATGTAACATTTTTGAATGTTTTGAATGCAAAACAGAAACCTTTTTTGTCCTCTTTCTCTCTTCTTTTCCTGCTGCTTCATTCTTTTCATCCTACCTTAATGAATATATTTTGGACTAGATGCTACTGCAAAGCATACAGTGTTCTTTATGCTAAATGACAATAATAAAAATATTGGTGCATATACTGTATGTTTAAAAATTTGCAGTACTTTCATCAAAGATGCAAAATTATTATGAAGCAAAACCAGAAGTGAAGTGCAGGTGAAAGGGTTTTTTTTTTTTATTATGTATACTTTATCTTTTCATTTGATATTTCCTTTGGCCTATTTCCATTGAAAGAATATTAAATCCAAGTTTTAGTTACCTTAATTGCTAATAGTCGTAGTCATTAATAGTTGTAATAATTAGTTGTGAAATCAATTTCACTATGGTTTTAAAAGCTATATACCTGTGTGGTGCACAAACTCAAAAAAAAACTCATAACGCAATGAATATAAAGGGCTGTTCACTTCTTTGTTTTATAGCTGCTTGGGTTGGATGATCACGGGACTATAGTGGTACGAGTAGATTTTTTTTTAACATCTCCAGAGCTAAAAGTCTCAGAAGTTCAGAGCTGCAGGATAGTAACTTGAAATGATAAAATCTGCTTGATTAGAACTTTTAAGCAACATAGAAGAGATTTTTTTTCTGGATTATTCTGGGATGATGAAAGTCTGTTTCGGAGCTCACAGGATTAAAAAGAATGATTTGCTGGTTACAGTAAGTGGAAAAGTGTGGCATGCCCACAGTGAAAAGTTCCATTAGTAGAGCACAGACATAAGCTCAGACAGACACAGCTACAACAAAATCCTGCAGCCCCAGAGAATGTAGTAAATGCTTGAGGAAACGCGAAGAACAGACTGAGCGTACACTGACTCTTCCTCACTGTATTCTATCTTCCTTTAGTGAATAAAGCACTTGGAGAGTGTCTTAAGCTATCCATTTTATCTGCATCTCGCTGTTAATTGACTCTGATGTACCTATATGAGTGTATTTTTGACTGTTCTTTGAAATGTTTAAACTTACGATGTTTTCAGCATTCCACAGCAGTGAGCTCCAGAGTCCACTTATGTGCAGTGTGGAAAGATACATCTGCTGTATGTTCTAAAGCTGCTGTCTAGTAATTGTATTTGAGGCTCCCTAATGAGAAACAGTGAGTAATCATTACCCTGGATGTTCTCTTTACTGTTTATGGTTTCTTGGCGTCCTAATTTCTCCTGGTACATAAATGTTCTCACATCATAGATCATCCTCTTCATTCTTCTATTGTAGAGCTCTGATGCATCTCTTATTTTTTGGCAAGGATGCTAGAACTGAGCCTGCGTTTCCTCTTTACCGTAATAGCTTTGTGTCTTTTATCCTCTCGTCTATTAAGTTCTTAATATTCTATTTGTCTTTTGACTCCCACTGGATGTTGTTATTCTTATAACATGGAAATAGCCAATGTAGTTTGCATCATTATGTATGAGTGTAGGTATATAAAAAGGTATGCATATATGTATGCAGTTATATAATAGATATATACATAAACATGCATGGGTATTTATTTTTCCTGAAGTGCACTACTTTGCATTTATTAACTATGAATTTCACCTGCTATTTTACAAGCTGATGATTTGTTATTACAAGAGCTTTTATAACTCTTCCTACTTTTCTGCCTATACAAATCATTTTGTATTCATAGCAAATAGTTTTATCACTATTCCTCCTACTTTTAATACTTCATATAGGGAAAATAGTATGTTGAACAAAGTATAGCTCAGCATAGATCCCTATAGGATTGCTTTTTTGGATTTCCCGTGTTCTCAGAACTGAACACTAAACTCTCTGTTTCCTCACTGTTAAGTAATTCTTCACTGTTCTATTTTATCTCAGGAAGAAGCCCAAGTAAGCAGTGAGAGAGGGCACATGGTGCTGACTTGTTCTCAGCTCTCTGCAGATGCTTCTGCCTGTGCATTTCAGAAACTGGATGTTTTCTGAAGGCTTGTTTTAGCCAAACAGGAACGCGCGTGTGCTACACCAGTCTTATGCAGAAGTAGTTGCAGACAGCTAAGCAGGTAGAAAAAATTCAGTATGGGTTCAAATATCTCTGATATTTTCAAAAATGTTATTACAAAAAAAAAAACACTGATTGAAGCTGACAGTGTTTGTGGTTTTATTACAGCTGTTCTGCCAAGCCTATTTTATATATAAGCAGCCATCATATAGTAGCTCATRAAGTGCAGCAAGCAGCATAGAATTGGCTTCCAGCTCTTGTTTTGTGGATATTAGATACTTCTGTCCTGAGTAAAGTTTCTCTTTGCCTAAGAAAAGATTCATTTTTTCCAGATTGTGCTTTTCCTCCTATCACAAGCCTCTAAATTGACTTAGAAGTTCTTTCTTAGGTGAGTTTTATATAACTTTGTAAGTTTGTATAGAGCCACCTAAATACATCCATTAATTTTTGAGTAGTGGATTTGCTGCTACTTAAATGCTCACTTCTAATGACATTCGAATAACCTAAATGAAAACTTTAGAAATTGAAGGAAGAAGTACATTTGTTGTAGCAGCACATTTAGGAAGGGAATAATCTTACAGCTCCAAATTCCTCAAGGTATTGGACCTATAAGCCACAGTAGAGCAGGAAATATAAGTTAATTTTCATGCTTACACACTGACCTCTGCACGGACACCTGTATGTCACTTTGGTCTCTACTTCTGTACAGATTTATCTTTCTCTTTGGTCACAAAAGATGATCCTAGAATTAAGTTGGAGTTSATTATCATAGATGCCAGCATAAGAGTTTTGAATCAACTGATCTGCAGGCATCTGGCTTTTATTCAGAACTTMATTTACTCTGGCGTCTGGATGAATTTGGATCAAGCAGGTTCCAGGTCAGGGAACTGAGAGTGAGATACGAGCAGTACCAGAGCTGTCCACTTCATCAGTCAACCTTCCTTAGTATTTTTGCAGAAGTGTGAAAARAAGAAATGATTAACACCTACCAGTGCCATGCCATGGCCTGATCTGAAGTCTGAGCAAATTTCAGAATGTTTTTATAGTTAGTTCTCCACTACCTTGCATTTTGGTTTCAACTGCATTTAAYGTGTTAGGCACCATCCTTCTAATACACTTACTTTGAGATAAAAATAGATGGTCTGATGGTCTGTAAGAATGCATCAGCAACCACAAATGGTGTGTGCCTTATGGTCAAGTTCACGAGGATTCTCTGAGCAGAGCACAGGTTAAGTACCTGAAGCAYAGCTGTCACCCCTAGGTTTGTTGTTTTCCTATGAAATCTTTGTTTGCACAAGTTACAGTTGTGTGGAAGACACAGGGAATACACTACACATGGTGTGAATCCTGTGGGTCCAGCGAGCGTTGGGAGATCTTTATCCAGTTCTTCTCTTCAGTGGGAGCTGTGCGAGGCTCCGTGTTCTAGGGCAGCGGGACTTGGCTGAGGTGGCTGGAGTGCAGGTTACCACCTGCGTGCACCACACGTGGTACCTAGTGCAGGCGGCCAGGACACATGGTGCCTTGGTCACTTCCCCCATTGTGGTTCTGCCCCGTGTCCCTGATTGCATCCGGTCACAACCACAAGGATATTAAGTGGTACTGAACAGGGCAGGCAGGTGCAATCTACTTCAGAACATGTTTGCAGGCATGGGTTCACTAAAGGAGCCTCAAGAGACCCGTAAGGTAGATAAGCAACTGTTACTTCAGAGCAGTGCCCCCCAGGGCATGGATGGCCGTGAGCCTCGCGTGGAAGTCACGCGTGGTCACTTTTGTAAGYGTCCTGCCTGCCCCTGTCCGCAGCACTGCGATACCCGTCGAAACACGTCACCTACGCGAGTCCTACCCGAGGCACTGCTGCAACGCGTTCGGGCATTAAGAGTAGTCTAGGCACAAACACGGGCTTGGAGAGCAGAAAGTGGCCGGTGATGTGAGCGCCCTTGTGAGGCCCGGAGCTGGGAGCAAACCCCAGCACCGTCTCGGTTGGGCTGCTCATCCTCTTCAGCCAGTGCGTACCCTCCATGTTTTCATGTTATTTTACTTGCAAGCAGAGTGCATCCCTGCATTGCCACAGCAGTAACARAGTGCTAAACTTCAGTCCACATCCATGCCAAAACCTGCAACGTTCCCAAGCCGCTGAACTGCGGCAGTTTTACTGGACAGCTTTTATTTTTCCGGCCACCGCAGGGCTGTTCTCCCGCCTGGGGAAACGCAGGCACACGGGCCGGCTCCCTTCCCTGCTCTCGCGCTTGGCCCCACGCGTGCTGACGGGCACCGGGGCGGCGCATTGAGCGCTGTGCCCGCAGCAGCCCGCACCCCGCGGGCCCCTCGCGCGGTTCTGCCCTGGTTCTGCCTCCCTGCGCGGGCCTCTCCCCCGCTGCCCCCC
>PTEX01000201.1:1207479-1330233 GCA_003342815.1 Eudromia elegans
CCTCTCCCGGTGCTTGTCCCGCGGGCCCGGGCGAGGGGGAGTCCGGTCCGAGGGGGAGCCGGCAGGGCGGCCCGGGAGCAGCAGGCAGGCGGGGGGCGCGGGAGCGCGGAGCTCACCCTGGCGGCGCTCGTGCGGCGGGACGTGCCGCTGCCCACGGGCCCGGCGTGCGGGCGCTGCTGCTGGTGCGAGCCCCCTGCTGCAGCGGCCGGGCCAACCCCTCTGCTCCCAACAGGCCTCCGCTTATCCACACATATGTATATGTGTGTATATATATGTATAAAACAAGACATGCTTGACTAAGGAAGGAACCATTTACCGTGTAGTGTTCTTTGTGAAAGGTGCACATGTGAAATGAGTTCTGTGTTTTAAGTAAAAATACAGTACACAAGTAAAAAAAAAAGCCCTTTTTTTTTTTGAAGTTCTGTATGAAAAATGCCCTTTCTTAGAGCCCCTTAGTGCCCTTCCGAAGTTGCACTGTGGCATAAGCGAGTTCCCTGACGCACAGAGCACTGGGTTTCATGTAGCGGTGCCTTGAGAAGGAAAATACCCGCAGGCCCTGGATGAAGTGTTTTTAAGGAGCAGAGGTCCTCTGAGGTGGCAGACTAGAGGCTCCGTAGGGCTGCTCGTGTGTTCGTGTGCCCGTGGGATCTGCGTCTTCCCTGCAAACTAGACCTGCCCCAAGGTGCACGCGCATGTGCCGTGCGAGGGGCTGCTCGCGTCTCGCGCTTGCAAGGCGTGGGGTAGATGAGGACACCGGGGAATGAAAAACACGGGTAAGAAGTTAGATAGGGCTCCGGAGGGCGGCTTTCCAGCCTCCTCTGTGCTACCAGTGCTAAGGGAAGCCAGTAACATACTCAAAAACCCGTGTCTGTGCCTTCTCGGTGCTTGGCTCTGTCGTCTGTATCTTTGCAGGATTCAGTGAAAACTAAATGTCTGAATCATTCGTATTCTGTAATGAGGAGCACCAAAGGAAGGCCTGCACAGAGCAAATAAATTTCTCTTTAGAATAGGTTTTGAACCATGTCTAGGAACTAAAGTCCACTATGGAGGATTACAGAATGAGGAATGGAACAGAGGAAGCTCTGCAGAGCTACTCTTAAAAAATGAGCGTTATCCGTCCTGTTCAGTAAATAGAGCAACAATAGTGCTTTGTATTTAAAGACTGTATCGTTAGCTGTTTGTTAATCAAGCCTAAATATGCTGACTTTCAGTTGCACGTGATTTCTGCAGTTTGTAACCTGTACGTGCTCGGTTCTGTAACCTGGCCGATACTGCGTAACGTGTGAGTGTGTGCGCTAAATAGAAAGCAAACAATTCAGAGTACACACAGCGATAGCAGGTTAGCACTTAGTACAGAAGCCTGCACAGCGCCAGGTAAGGGTCTAAAATTTGGTTTAATTCAGATTTTTTTCCTTTCCTTTTTTAGTTCCACAAGTAATTATATGAAAATTAAGCCCATTCCTTGCCACAAGGAGCAGGGAACGTAGATGCCTGCGAGTAAAGGCTCATGGACAAAAGGAATGCATTTTCTCACGTTGGGGGTTCTATAGGTGCTGCGCTTCATATGAACTGCCTGTTTTTGTTGTTGTTATTGTGGAGGAGCGTGGAGTTGCCCATTACGTCTGGTGTTCGCTGCCTGCCCATACCCCGTTCCATGCTGCGTGCTGGGTGCGTTTGCTTCCCGATGCGCGGGCGGCGCTGGAGTTACAGCTCGTGCTGTGCAAGGACGGACAGGGCGGCGCTACCAGGAGCATTCGACTCAACGCGTCCACCAGAGCTGCTCCACCTCCGTCCCTTGGCCTTCCTGCGCGACCCGGGCAGTGTGCAGAATTTTGGGTACTCGCACTTAAGCAGATCAGTCTCCGTGGGGAAGAAAATAGACATTTTAAGATCTGCCAAGGGTGTTTTGTGGGTGTCATCAGCCAAATAACCTCCATAGTTCACACAAATGCAGCAAGTAACCCAGAAAAAAGAGACTGAAGATGTACTTCACAACACAGAGTAATTCATGCCATTAGTATGTGTTAAGAAGGAAAAAAGAATTTATTTTCCATCATGTAATTCCGCCCAGAATATGTCCGTAGGGTGGGGAATGCACGCTCTGATTTTTATCTTTAGCATCTCTCTTGTTCAGTATTCATGCATTGCGTTCTCCCCAGTATAGTTTTAACAGAGTGTGAGTGAAAAGGAATTTAAAAATGTGAGAGTCTGCATTGCAGCTGCTCTCTGTTGGAAAGTATACAAATTGGCATATACCTTTGCTCTGAAGGGAGGTAGTAAAAACGTTAAGAGACCAAGTGACCATTAAGCTTAATTTTTGCCCTCAGTTAATTTAGGAACTATCGTTTAATTCGGTGTTCGAATTACTTTTATAAAGATGTTTAGCACTGCACTCCCACGCTTGGGAAACTTTCCCTACAAGCATAAAAGTGTCATGACGGCTCCAGAGGTTATTAAAGCTGTGCCAATATTTAAGGTAACTTTTTAAACAAATGATAGGTAAATTTCTTGAGCTTCATCTTGGAATTAGAAAAAAATGCTGGAGGCTTTCAAGATTTTGTGTCCCAGAAAAGAAAATATGTATTTGTTTTCTTTGAAAGCCTTTGTTTTCCTGTGGGGAAGAGGTCGCCACCAAATACTGATAGTCTAACTGGATGACTTTGTAGATCTGATTATTGCAGTCTCGCACCCCCGTCTCAAGGCAGTTGGGTGTTAGTATTGCCATTCTGCATTGCCAAGTTGTGTGGGGCAATTTCAAAAGATCTGAGAAGGGTTCTGTTCTGTTGCAGTGCATGGCTCGAGCGTCCCACCTATACTGGCCGCGGAGGCTGTGCTCAGGATTCCTGGCCTCGGTTGTTCAGCATGTGGAAATGCAGCAGGTGGCTGACCACGTGGTTCGCCCGCTTGGTTACGGTGACTGGCCCAGAGAGGTCAGTAGCTTCACCTGGGGGTGGAGGTCTGCGTTGGGGATCGTGAGCGTCTCGATGATGGCAGCTCAGAGACAGGGCAGCAGTGGAAATACTGTTGCCCCATGTTTTGCTGATTTTATTTCAGTGAAAGCTCACCCATCAGAATAGTAGTTTATGATATAATATACAACCACATACATGTATGAAACATTTTACATGCATTTTGCCAGCTGTAGGTCCTATAGCTACTCTGGAATGTTTCAAAGACTAAAAGCCATCAGAAAAGGTAGCTCTGACGAGTGACACTGTTGGACCTCATGACCTATCAGGGCTCCTACTGCCTCACTAAGTAAAGCTGGCTGAAGCTCCTGACTTCTGTTAGGCTTTAGCACAGATATTTTAAAAAAGAAGAGCAGACTTAAAGATTTGCAGGATTTATCCACCATGTCCATACATACGCTGTCTTAATTAACATTTTTTTTTCTCTCTGTATATAAGGATTTGAAACAGTTATTCTCAGCTGAAGCTTCAGGAAACACAAATAATGTAGAAGACCCTTTTGATTTGGATTCTTGGTTGTCTGATACCTTACAGTAAGCATTTAAACCTAAGCAAAGGGAATGGAAAATGAGGCTAGCAGCCTGAATTAACAGCAAGATACGTGGTTCCATTAGGTGCCACAAAGTGCAGATTCGGCTCCGTTCAGTTATGTCCAGGACTCCTAAGTTGTCTCAAGGTGAGATAACTTTGATGCAGAAATGGACGGGGTTGTAGCCAAGCTAACGCGTTACCTCCCTCTCAGGTGTCTGTGAGGTGGCCTCGCTGTGGTGGGGAGCGGCTCCGTTGTCACCACGCTCGGGGTTGTCCTGGTGCTGGGTGTGAGAGGAACACCAAAGTCCCTGGCCACTTCTGTGTCGTGCCCTTCTGCTTATGACCTATGCTATGGTGAGCAGAGCTGCACTAGTTTAACCGAGTTCATCTCTTGAATAGCTGTTCTCCAGCAGGAGATGATGGCTCTTCATGCAGTATACCATCTAAATTTGCCCTTAGAGACTGCACTTTTTTTTGTGGTAGCTTTTTATTCTACCTTTGAAACTCAGTGGAACTTGAGGAGGTGCCTCAGTGTCTTGTTTGCAGCCACCTGTCAGGCATGAGCAGGAGTCATGGGAGCGGAGCACTTCGAGTAGCCAGCCCTGCTGAAGAGCTCATCCTATTGCTGCCGAGTGGCTGTTTGCCTTCAGAGCACAGATGTGTCTGAGCTGAGGTGCAGGAAGTTTGTAACTCCTTCATATTGTAACAGCAGCAGCCCTGATGACAAAGGAAAGCTGCACAACTTCAGCAGCTCCTGTGGTCTATAGATCTGCTCTCCTTGCTGTAAATGCAGTCGTAATGATGCCTTGCATGCACACTGCTCACTGCAGTTGCACTAATTTGATCTTTAGGTAAAAAAAAAAAAAAAAAGGCATTTCCGTCAAACTACTAAAACAATGAAATTCTAAAAATCAGTATGATCCTTCTCTGGAGATCTTCCAAACCTGCTTGGACACCACCCTTTGCCACATGCTCTAGGAGACCCTACATGTGCAGGGAGGTTGGACTAGATGACCTCTAGAGGTCCCATCCAACCTTAAGCATTCTATAATTCTATGATTCTATGCAGAGGAGCTTCTGTTAGCGCTGCATGGGATGACTACTTCTTCCTAAAGACTTGGATGGCGCATGTTGTCTCCATCCCATTTCCCTTCCACAAGCGCTTCAGGCATGAGAATGTAGGGAAAAGAAACAAGCGCAGGGTGGTTGTTCTGATGGAAGAGCCTGGCACTGAAATGGACCACATAGAATCTGTAATATGTATTTGGCAGAATGTTAGCTAGTAAAATTGATAATTGTAGCTTATAGAGTTTAGACCTAACCAACATATTAAAGAACACACATTGTGGTACTAACAGAAGTAAATATTTATCTACTGGAAACATAGCATAGCCTAAATTAATGTGTAATTCTCAAGGAGACTTTCCCAGTCTTTTTTCTTAGTTTTGTCTAAGTGAGTCCGTTACAATGTAGTGTAGATGGTTTTAGAATGGTCTATTTTTCTTTATTCTGGAACAAAACATAAATTTCCCATTAACGTCAAAAAGAATTTGAAGAGGGCAGATCCTTCTTAAGTGGGTAGGCCTATGTTGACTCCGTAGTTGTAAAGTGATTATTTTAATTTGGATTTGAATCTCCAACTAAGACAACTTCTATGATTCCTTTGACGTAGCAATGGAAATGTCAGCTATGACCTGTGTCCCTAATGACAGCCTTTACATGCAGTCTGCATAGCAGAGGGTGAAGGGGACAAGGCACGGTGTTGTGATTCCCCAGGAACACTATATGGAGCCTGGGTTCTGGGCTTTGCTAATGACCCGCTCTCCAAAGCTGCAGTCAGCGTGCAGAAGTTGCAATGTTAACATTGCATCCACGAGAGAGGTTGGAGGATGCAGGGCCTTCCTGCTAAATTGCAAACCCAAAGGCGCCTCCCCTTGTGAGTCTCTTAACAAAGTTGCCAGCATCCAGCGACTCGTATGAAAAGAGCGGGGGGCTGGAGCGTGGTCCCCAGCGAGGTGGGCACATCAGAATGGCATCAGGATCGGCCGGCAACCCCTGCAGAAGGGCAGAGGTCTGAGCGGGGTGGAGGTGGGAGGGCTCTCTCCACCCTACGCGTGGGCCCTCTGGGTGGCCTTCGGGCACATTTCTGGTGTCCTGTGTGGCATCTGTGTGAAATGTGTGTTTCGAAGTGTTCTCAGATCAATATAATTTCCAAAAAATATGGGAGTATAGGTTGTTATTTCACCCAAATTGTGCACACAAGTTTGTTTCTTACTCTGTTCACCAAGTTTCAGTCCTTCAGGCAGGGTGGAAATAATGCCCTGAACATCAAGTCCCAGCCCATTCAGCGTGAACAAGGGCAGTGAAGAAGCACTAAGTTAAGAAGTGGGTGATGCCCCTATCCAACATTATGCCAGGCAGTCAAAGGTGACATAATATATTGTCCAAATTACAAGTTGATCAAATTTTCGTTACCTCCATTTACCCTTGAGTGTACCAATGAATATTGAGTGGCAGTGACAAATTATTTGTGGTCTGTGCTGCTAATCAGGAAAAAACAGTGGAGGTTAGCCTGTTCACGAAACATTCAGTGTCTTCAGAAAGTGAGTTTTTGCCTGCGTGTCTGTTGCTTGTACTGATACAGATGCAATGAGTGCCCCTGTGGAGAGCATGCAAGTTTATGTAAACCACAGCATACTCCTCTTTCCCCCTGCCCCCTAAATGTTGTGTTATTTGGGTTACTGATGTTGTGCTGCATTTTTTCCTCTGAATAAGATAACAAGAGAAGCGAGGTCACAGTTACTGGCAGCTACAATGAGCTGCTGGGGTCTGAGTGTAGCGCCCTTTTCTGGTGCAGCCCTGTTCCGCTGCCTCGGCACCCGGATTCCCTGCACACGCTCTGGTAGACTGAAGGGGAAGGACATGGGAGGGAATGGGCTATCTGCATCCGCAGGCCCGGGGTTGAGAGCTGCTCTGGGGAGCTGCTGTGTGCACGCAGCATTGCGGAGGGCCAGTGCAAAGGACCACCCTCGGCTGCGTGCCGGCGTTGGGGTGCTTCGCGCTGAGACACGGTGGCACCCTGCTGGGAAGGACTGTACGGCCCGCGAGGTGCCACCTGTTGTTTGCTATTCCAGAAACAGCCCCCGCTGCAGGTGGCTAAAAGGAGCCCCGGCAGCAGGGACAGCCCTGCTCGTCTTGCCTGGAGTGCCGTCCGAGGGAGGTGCTATGGGGCTTATGCTGCGATCCAGGTGTGTTTGGCCCTGCCTTGCACCCACTTACTTGTCTTTTAACCTGATCTCATGCTGTGGTCATCTTTGGAGCCAGTGAAGATGGCAACATAAATACTGTGGGTCTTAGCAGCAAGGGAGGGAAACGGAACGCATTCATGCGTTCTGTGGAAAAATTACAATCAGTAATTCAATCATTTTGTTACAGAAAATCTACATTTACTTTCATTGTTCATTCAAGTTTTTGTGTGTGTTTATTTCATATTTAAATAATTTATTATGTATTTCAAATACTACAGAACCCACTCTTCCATATTTTGTGTCTGTTTTAGATTTTTTTTTTTTTTTGAAACACCTACTTCTTTATACTGAATAGCAACTTCTTGTTGCAGGCCTCTCTAGTGTTACAGCTACATGTGTGAAGAGAACTTAAAAGCTTTTATGAGTTACTGCGTAACATCAGTATGATGATAAAGCCCATGCTTGAAAGAGCTGATCCTCAAGATGGAGATTTTAGAGATCAGAAACTGGGGTAAGGAAGGATTAAGGTGAGTTAAGGATGCCTGGGTGCCGCTCTGCGCGAATCTCGAGTATATTACAAGGCTTTTCTCTCTTGTGGGTGCCGGTGCTTGTGGCTGCCTCTGTCAGGATGAGAAACACAGAATCAGAAGGGAAAGTCCTGGCTTTTCCAGCCTCCTTCAGGTGCTGGAGGTGAAGGAGAGAAGAGCAGACGCTACTGCAGGCGCACAGCTCAACCAGTGGCCTCCGTCGTGTGTGCAGCCGTTGCACTTTGTGGTGATGTCTCGAAACTGGAAAACTGATTTCGTGGTCCCTGGTGGGGATCACTTTGGATTGCAGGTCTGAGGCGGTGGAGGCCCTGTCTGTCTGCAGCTCATTGCGTAGCTCTGTGGGAAAAGGTGGGTTTGGATGGCTGTGGAATGCACCCGTACTGAGGATATAGTTTAAAAATCAGTAACAGTTAAATGACTGTTAAATATAACCAGCTATCTTGGTCCCCTTTCTATTTCTTTTTTTTTCATTTAGCTCATGATTTTATTTAATGGAAGAATCACTTCTCACAAATCGCCTTGACAATTTACAAGCATTTGTTTTTGCTGAATTAAGCACATTTCCAAACTTTGTGTGTTGCTGCTGACAGTTTGGGGATTGATTTTTCTCCCAAGAGAGATGCCTTTTTGTCTTTAAAGCAAATTGAAGTTGACTGCTGGAGCATTCCTTGGTACGAAAGAGAATCTTCTTTAGGGATATTTTTCCACTGAGAACTGATTTTTAACTGAGAAGCTTCAGCAAGGTCAGGTTTTCATGACACCAAAGAGAAATAAAAAAAGAAAAGTTCATGGACAAAGCAGTAGTATTGGCTTTTAGAGTAAATAAATAGGAACAAATATTTCCAAGCTTTTTCTTTCGCCTGCAGTGGTCTGTCAGGGAAGTGTGCTTAGATGTGCTGTAGGTAACAGTTTTTCCAGACTTACTCTGAATCCATGTGTTTACTGTGGAAAATGAAAATGAATTTACCCATCCATGCTTTTTTGCACATTCTGCAAGTTTAAATTAAAAAAAAATCAGATTCTGGCAAGAATAGATTTAAGGCTTGTCCACATTAGCAGCATTGGAGGAGAGTAGAAAAATGAGTGACTTAAGGAGTTTTGTGTGAGCATGTGGGCATGTGACTGAACAGGTGCTTTATGCAGTTTTCTTTTACAACAAGCAACGCAAGGTACTCTGTCTTCAGGATAGACTGCGGCGAGACATGCAGGGCTAGAGTTACTTTCTCAGCTTTCTTAAACCCATTAGAAAAATCCTGGGCATTTTTTGCAACAGACATTACATCGTTGGTATATTGAAGAAGTGCTGAGATTCATACGTGTATCTCTCTTTCCAGGAACACTAGTGTGGAACGTACTGGAACATAAAATATGTCTTTAAGTCTTTAATGACTGTGTTTACTTTTGGGCACCATATTTGCTCTATTCTTAAACATATCCAAATGGTCCTAAAATTAAGGACCTGTTTTATGTTGTCAGAATGAAAACTACCTGAAACCTGAACAACTAAATTGAATACGTGTATCCTAGGCAGCAAATAGGTGCAATCCAAACTTTCTTCTTTGTGATGGTATCTGGCAGGTTACTGGGGAAGCAATGCACAGACATCATTAAACACCCACTGGAGGCTGGTTTCTGGCTTGCTTGTTTTCTGTAGCCTCATGCTATTGTATCTCTGTCTTTTTATTCAGGTATACCTCTAAGACACATAGACTCAACAAGGTATTTCTTCAGTGCTTCAGTGAGGTACCAAATGGCAATGTCAAATCCACTTATTTTCATTTCCTGGCAGTCATGCCAAGCTGAGGTTGTTTGTCAGAAGCAACTGCTTTTCACTGTGGTGCGACCAGAAAGTTACAGAAACAAATTTCTTGAAGCCTTATCGTGGCTGTAACATCTCCTTGGGAGGATCAAGGTCTCTGCAGTTTTCTTTCAGGCTTTTTTTTTTTTTTTTTTCTTTTTTTCCCAGTCTTCTCATTGGACTTTTCATTTGTTTCAGTCCTGAAAGCTTGACTTACCTTCATTATTTGGTGAGACTTGGTTATCGACTGTCAGAGTTCTGATTTAATCCCTTGGTCTTAGTTTTCCTGTCTCAGATTCTTTCCGTAATATTTGTGATGGTTCTGTCTTAGAGAAGTTACCACGCGAACACCTCTGCGAGGTCCAAGAAACAAAACTTAGAGTATCCATATATACCTCACTAAAAGGAGGAAGAAGTGTCCTGAAACCCGTTAGATGGAGGTGAACACGCTGGGATGTATATTGGGCATGAGAAACAACAGAAAGGAGGGACGAAGTTCCTCCGGTTTCGGAGCTGGCTACGACCCATGGGCCCCATCCCCGCAGGACCAGCCTCTCAGGGGCAGGGGCAACTCAGGCAGCAGTCCGCTCCTGTTTTCGGTTGTGTTTTCACTTCTACAGCTTTGTTAATTAATTTTTAAATGTCCTAGAGATTGAGTCTTTACTGGAAAAGATGATATTAAATTAGATCACAGCATCTACTAATAGCCTGAAAGTTCAAGGAATCATCTCGTATCACTTTATCTTCCCAGTTTTTCGTTGCAGCTGGGCTAGTTGGCTGTCGGTCTGTGTGAACTGTAACTCTTCCATCTGCATCAAGCTTGTTTCTCGTTTGTCCTTTGCACAGCGTTTGGCATTAGCTTCGTCCTGCTCCTCTCCCAGTTCGCGTTGGGCCGTGCACCTGGTTAGRGGCAGTAGCTGCCTTGTTCCTACAGCATCAGGCAGGCAGATCTCGCCCGCGTCTGCCTCCTTGGGGCTCCATTCCTGCAAAGCGCTGGCGTGGACTTTAGTCCTTTAGTGTTTCTCTTCTGCTTTTGCACTGTTCCACGGCCGGAACAAGCATGCTGCTGGGTGTATTTCACCCACTTTGCTAAGAGGTGACGGTCGTGGATATGCCTGTGCTCTGAGGAGCAGAGGGGCGGCCTTGGGCGGCCGCTGCAGCGGAGGGCCGCGCAGCACGGCCCGCGTGGCCCGTCCCGTCCTGTCCCCGAGCTCGGCGGGGGACGCCCGCAGGCGGGGAGCTCAGGTGCCGGGGGAGCGAGGGCCTCCCGCGCTCCGGCTCCCTCCTGGCCGCCCTGACCTCTCCGCTCTCCCTCTGCGTCTGCTCCTGAGGTTTGCTTCCTGAGAGGAAAAGGGGGCGGGGATGCAGTGCTCCTGGGGGGGAGAGCTGCCCCAAGTGCTGCACTATGGCAGCAAGGTCTCCTTTTCTCCTCCTTTTTTTACCTCCTGGAATTAATAGTGATTTTGTTTTCTTAAGCAGGTATTTGAAAGTGGAGTGTTGAAAGTGTGAATTGATAGGCAAATATCTTACTGAATACCCTTATCAGCACTACAGAAGTGTCTGCTGCAAAAGTTTTTCACCTGGCTTTCTCACCTTTCTAGCTGAAAGCAAAATAGCTTCATTTAAGGGCATAATAGGGGAAGAGAGCTCATTCCATGAATTAATCTTGCAATTTGTGGCCTTTTGTACAGACCAGTGTTTTGCAGACGTCCCTTTTACTTTCTGAGAATTCTCTCCTATGTCATGACCGTGTGTGCCATATATCAGATCAGAGCAGTGATCCTGCTGGACTGGGGTGTGCTCCGGGCCCGAAGTCGTGCTCGTGCACAGAAGAGGTTTGTGCAGAGCTCCTGCGTTTCAGCTCCTCACCATCCCTGAATTAGCACGTGTGAAAGTATCCCGGTGCAGGGAGGAGGGCTGCTGCAAACGCCGCCTGCATGAGCACTGGCTTCCTCAGAGAGAAAGAGCGGGTCCCGGTGCCGAGCAGACGGAGGAAGAAACCCTCCTGCGGTGGTAATTAAGGTGGATCTTTGAACTTGAGGAGAAAGGTTGTGTGGAGTCCGCTAGAAAAACATGCCAAAGCTTAACCCTTCCTTGAAATACAGTCTGTTATGGGATGAAATGCAGCAACTCTTTATCGTTAAAAAAAAAAAAAAAAAAAAAAAGAGGGAGAATTACATTGCTTGTTCCTTACTGGAAAGTAAAATACAGTTTGTCGCTACAGTGGTCTTCATTTTCATTAATTAAAAAGAGCATTTTTGCTTGTAAAAAAACAAGAACTAGATGTTTTGGACTAACATCAGGGCTTTGAGGACCGTGTCCCTATACTCGCTGGGTACCTTTCTGTGCTAGAGGTTATTTTTGAATGGCCTGTGTCACCTCTGCTTGGCTGAAATGTGGCAGCCGTGGAGAGGAGCCAGTGGAGGGGTAACCGCACAGGCAGCGAGCAGGAAAAGGAAGAGCCCTTAGCCAGGGGAGTCAGCAGTGCCAGGAGGAGCCGTTGCTCTGTTATTGTTTCCAGCCTGTAGGCATTGTTATAAGTTACACTGAAAACATCCTTTAAATGCCTCTTGTTACATGTGTCGTAAATTTTCCATACCAACCTTTCAAAAAAAAAAAGAAAAAGGTATGTGAAACTGTAATGTACTTCCAAGAGGGGTATTTGGGGTATACCTGGCTTTAAAAATTCTGAGTTAAAGGGCAAGCCTGAAAACAAAAGTAATTCCTCATATTTGGAGTGTCTGGGAGATCCCCAAAATCAGGAGAACGTAGAGTGTGTGCCATGTTTCTTTACATGTGCTGGGAGCAACACTCTGGACAGGCTGGACACTGCCTCTTTACTTTCCTTCCAGCACTAGGGGCACCAACTCTAAGTTCTCCAGGAACTTTATATTTAGACGGCAGAGAGGAGAAATAATGGTTATAAGGAGAATGAATAATGTAATGAGTAAAGGAGAAGTAGTGAATATACCTATTAATATTCATGCGCATGGATTTGTATTTATCTTCTGGAGTTTGTGTATTGAAGCCCATAATGGCTCTGAATGGTGATTTTTGCTGGTTTGATGTAGCCAGTTCGCTTGCTTGCAGTTACGCCGAGTCCAGGGGCAACGGATATTTTGTGTTCAATACTACTTTAATTCCACTATGTTGGAAGCATGTTTTTTTAACTAGTATTGAAAGGATCCATGTATTGAATTACATTTTTGTTGATAGACATTGGGGAGAGAAAGAAATCTTCTGAAAGGCAAGTGGTATTTGGGATAAATGCAGGAAGATGGAAAGTGTGTCCCAGATTACTGGGGCTATCTGAGAATCAAATGGGAACAGAAGCCAGATACTCTAATGCCCTGTCCTGCATCTTAATACTGGACCTTTTCATTCAAAACTAAAGTTTCTGTGATTATTATTTCCATTGCCAGGACTTTCCCAGGATTTAAAAGGGACCTAATTTATTAAATTAAGTGCAAGACAGGAGCAAAATCCCTACCTCAGGGCACTTGGCCAGGGCCCTGATGCTGCTCTCTAATCTATGGGAGGAACATCTGAACTAACACACGCTCTGCCTGTTCACAGAGTCTGCCGGGGTCTTTGACCGAGAAGAGTCTTGCAGGTTTTCTGCAATGTCCTCAATGTCCTCAACGAATTCCAGTTAATCTCCTCCACTTTCCTATCTCTGTGCATGTGTCTGACTGCTGTGCAAGTGGCTGTGTGGTGGTCGCAGCGTTACCTTAAGTACAGAGTGGAGTTTTGGTTGAGTTATTTCTTTTTCCCTTTTTCCCCAGCTATGTATAAGCTTTGATGTGTGGCACGACCAGAGGCCGCTCTGCACTGTGCACCTTGACATTCAAGTGCATCGCCCTGCAGTGTATTGATCGTGTCTGGCCCAGACCTGCTCCAGAGATCTGCTTTGGGAACCGGGACTCCCTTGTGGCTTTTTACGAGGCATCGTCTCCATGTCATTGGGTTGGCAGGATAGGAGGCCAAGGGTCTTTCTGAAGTTCTTCTTCACACCAAGGAGTCCATGCTTGACGTGTGGGAATTGTGGTCAAGTTACACCCTCTTCTCCCTGTGTTTTCAGGGCAGGAGACATTATTGGCTCATTAAAATATTCCAGAGCTTTTATTACAATTGGTTGCTTTTTTGTTGTTGTGTCACGGTATTAAAATGAAGAGCGTGTCTTTATGCGCACAACTCCCTTGCTGGAGAGGGCCGAAATGCACGGGATGAATTTTGTGGATTAATTTGAGTGCTACAAACACATGTGCCTTTGCAGCCCCACACAAGAGCCTTGTTTTCAGGAGCAAGATCCTGGGGCTCGTCCAGTATCGCTCATGCCGGTAGTTTTTGCATAAAGCAGCTGTAAAGCAGTATCACTTCTTTAGAGCTTGCTCACCTAATCTCACATGTCAATCTCTTTTTAAGCCCCAAAACACTTGGTTTCTTGGCGTGGCATGATGTGTTGTTGGGAGAGCAGAGCCCGACATCCCCACGGGCTCGGCTCCTCTTCCCGCAGAGCTGCGGCGGCGCGCGGGAACCTTGCGCGGCTCGCGGAGCTTGTTTGGTTTTGCCCCCTTTTGGCCGTGTGAGTTTCAATCCGCAGCCGTGGTCGGTGTCCCCTCCAGGCACACCCCACACACTTACGCGGCGTGACCCCGGGTCACAAGTAATGGCTGCAAGCTAATTGATTGAGAAAGGCTTGTCTGCCTGGGCCCCTCGGAGTCCTCCCTTTACATTCCTAAATTTCTGTAAAGGAGGCACTGGCCGCTTCGCCCGGCGAGAGGAGGGGTTGGGGGAAAGGGAGGAAGTTTCTCCGTTTCTGATTGTGCGCAGAGTTTCCTCGCACCGAGCGCGTGTTCTCCACCCACTGCCCAGCAAGAAGTCCTTAACCGCGCAAAGCTTTATCCCTGGCAGTACCAGAAAAGTGATCCGAGTATGTATTGAGCGGGGAGAGCACACGGCGTGCCTCAGGCACGGAGAAAGCCTGTGGGAATGGTGCTAGACCTTCAGCAAAGTGCCCCGCTGCATCCTACAGAAGCCGGGAGACTCAGACTGACAGGCAAATAAGCCAGATCACGGAAGGGGCMTCTGTGTGGCAGCTCTGAGCTACCAAGTGTTGGACAACTAGGCAGAAAGTGAAATGGAGCAGGGCAGAAAATCACATGCTAACTTCAGGCAACTTTGCTTTCTTATGGTGAGTCCGGCTTTGAAATGTTGTTGTGAACGTGGCTGTTTCGGTTGTTGCTGAAACCCCTTCCGTTTCGCTCCCGCAGTGCTTTTGCGAAGCTCATTGTGTTCCAGGCTGCGTGTCCGGATGTTGGAGCGGGGCAGAGCGCCTCGCCACGCTCCTTGCGCTCGCCGCCCCGCTCGTCCCCCTTCCTGCAGGGCACGGTCCCGTCGCCAGCAGCTCGCTGCGTGGCTCCCAGACAGGGCTCTGCCCCGAGCGCGGCGGCGTGGGGCTGAGCAGGGGGAACGCGCTCTCTGTGCGGCTCTCTCTGCAGTTTCTGCTCTGTGGCACCTCTCCATTGCTCCRTGTTTCACCGCCTTATCTTGAGAATGTATGGCACGGTCACTATGAAAAGAGCTTTGTGTTTGAATTCCTGCTGAGTCGAAGGGTCAGGGCCTATGAGTTATCTGCCTGCCAGCAAGGCTCAGTGCTGTGTCCCTTCAGTTTTCAGGCTAAAATAGAAAAACCATGTGTCCTCGTCCCTTTTATATAAAGGTATTTTGCATTCGGGTTTTACACGCTGTTGCTGTGTGCTTTGTTCTTTTGACAAACTTGGTTTGGGGGGGGAGCCAGTTTTGTTCTGTCCATATTTATTTTATTTATTCAAGCTTTCTTGCAGCTTTTTTTTTTGGCATTCCTTTGTTGTGATGCACATAATTTTTTCTTAAAACAGCAGTCACTGGTTCTGATTTCTGCTAAGAGACGAGACAGTTCTATTTGTACACGTATTTCTCAAAATATCAGAGCATTACTTTGATTTTAGGTGCCTGTAAAATTATGCAGTCCCTCTGGAGGAAGGATGCAGAATGCTTTGGGATAAGTTCTTGAATAGATTGTGTTAGATGCACTAGTTATCTCGTGCAATGGTAATAAATATGATCTGAGCTGTAACGTTATCTCAGTCACTGACTTCAGTTTGAAAAAGCTGTTTTAATAGCATGGCAACAGCGTTAAATATTACACGTTGACGGTGACGTTAGACATACGCTTACAAAAGTGCTGAGTGGATGAAATTTGGAGCAATAAATCATCACGGTGTGTCAAAGTTACTCAGTATGTGATGTGTTAAGATGCCCATGATTTAGAGGAAGCAGCCCTAACTCCTTTCCCCCCTCCAAGAGAAGCAGGATTCTGTACAAAATGGTCTTTGCTGGAGCTTTCTGTGAGTAGACAGCTTTCCTTCCAAACTGCTAAAGAGGACCAAAGTCAGGAGGTGCACAAGAAGTCTTCCAACTGGGTAACATGTATTTAGAGCTAAAGGAAAAACACACGTTTGGCAGGATAATTCTTCTAACAATATGGAATTGGTCAGATGAACTCCCCACAGCGTGCATGGCGCTACCAGCCTCTTTACCTAACCTTCTAAGTCTGTGTGCTCATCTGAGGACTAACATAATAAGCTGAGTGCAAGAAAAAAGATGGTGCTTCAGATCTGGCCTGCTCTGATGTTGCTTCCCTTGCAAGTGGAGACGTTTGTGTTGTTCACCTGTTGTGCTCTTGCTAGTTTTCCAGTCTGAGATCTCAAGTTTGACCATGAATTTAAAATAATAGTAATTAAAAAAAAAAAAAAAAAAAAAGGAAAGTTGTTACACAGAAAGGCTTACGAATATGTAGTGGAACCATAGGAGATCTGAACAGACCTCATGTTTTCTTATCATTTATTGGATTGTGATCTGTTTTGACTTAGACTAACCATTAAACCCTCCCCGAGAAAATCCTTGGCCGAGTGCTTGCGCAGTGCACGTAAGGCAATGCTTCCCTTTTAACGGTCCCAGCGCTCGCTTCCAGGGAAGGAAGTGTGTCCTTTCCCCTAGTGTGGCAGATGCCTCTTCTGCCCTGTGTGCGTGCCGGAGGAAGACCTGCTCGAGTGTCTCTGGCCACCTGAGAGCCTGGCGGCAGAAGGAACTTTGTAGGAGTTTCCTTACAGCTTTGGCCGCTGCAGGAGGACTGGTCACCTCATGGTGGTAACGAGGAGCATGGGGAGCTCAGGAGAGGTGGGTGCTTGGGAGACCTGCCCTCTCTGTGCCGTGAGGTTTGGATTGGCAAAAGAGGGCACCAGTGTTGCTGTGAAACCTAATTGGAGGCTTAGGAAACATTTCTTCATGCCATGATGGAAAGTGTGGTGATGGGGAAAGGGCTTGATGACAGGGCGAATAATTTACTTACTTGATGCATGTAATTTACTTACTTGATGCGTGTATCTGCCATTAAAAGAAGGTCTGCTTACAGTAGCCATGTTCTGCAATTCATGGAAGTGAATTGGAAGTGCTAGGATAATGACACAGGTGGTGGCTAACTGGTGTATCTTACTGATCATCCAAGTTACTGATTTCACAGAGTGACACAACCTGACATGGTTGTAGGGAAGTTCAAATATTGCTAGTGTATTTCCAAATATTACTGTTTTAACTTAGAGGAAAGAGGCATGGTCAGCTCAGACTGAAATAATGAGCTTTTGGAGGGTCCCTTTGGGTTTGGTTTTAGGGAAGTGACGGGGAAGGAGGAGGAGCTTTATTTACACATCTTTTCCACAGAATCCCAGAATGGTTGAGGTTGGAAGGGACCTCTATAGATCATCTAGTCCAGCCCCCCTGCTCCACTAGGGACACCCAGAGCACGTGGCACAGGATGGCTTAGAAGATCTCCAGAGAAGGAGCCTCCAGATCCTCGTTTCATTGCCATCCACACGCTGCAGAAATAGGTCTCCGTGGCACCTATTGCTATCCATCCTGCTTCGTGAGGAGTCATGGATGTTCAAGACTACCAGAGGATTCTTCTGTCAAGGAGGGTATTTGGATTGTGGACTGAAGACAAGGCAATATCTATATGGGGGTACATATATAATTAACAACAACACGATAGTTTTAGCACTCATAGTGCCACTGAATCAAAGCATTGGTAAGGCAAATTACAGAGGAATGTTTAAGGATATATTTTTAAAGAAATTCACAAATTCTTTCATCTGCTTAGTTATAACTGGTGGTGACATTTGAAGTTCTTTTCTGACTAATTATTTGAGTCTTCATTTTCTTTGATCTGCAAGCTTTAACATGAGAATTGCCAGGCTCAGTGTTCAGTAAGGAGTTGAGAGAGCAGGCAAGAATATTTCAAGGGAAGCAGAAGATGCACATGTGCTTATTCATGAAACACAGGGAGAGAGGTCAGAGACTTGATCTTTCGAATACCCAAAGCAACTTTCAACTTAGTTTATTCTCCTGGTAGTATATTCAAAACGCCATCAGAAGACCTCTCCAGCCAGAGATGAAGATGAAAGAACAGATAAAAGCAGAGCTATGTGACTCCTGAGGTGACGTAAACTGTTCCAGTATGTGGGGGAAAAAAAATGGACAGGGAGACAAGCAGAAGGAATGGGATCTGAGCATGGGAGCAGCGGTAATGGAGGCAGGAGCTAAAGGAGGAAAATGGAAGAGGTCATGTAAACATCACAGAAAGGGAGCAGGAGAGAGGAAGCAAGCACACCCTGTCTGCAATGTGTTGCCCCGGGAATCACTGCTATAGGCTTGTGCTTATATGAGGGAAAAGAGTGAGGAAAAATGGTAAAAACTATAAAAAAGTGGTGCTTTTCTCCCCATTTGTTCAGAAACATTCCGGCTGTTGCCATTTGAGCTTCCCACGTGAAATAATGCATTCAGGAAAAAGGCAGGTCCTTCCAAGGTCAGCGGCACTGCATTTGAGACAGGGGAGCTAGGGGTGGGAGGCTCTTTTTCAGCCTCTTATATTTGCTTTGCCCTATCTAATGGAGAAGGTAGAGACGATGACTGATCATTATGCTTGTTGTGACAGGTTGTTTCTGTGATCACAGGTTAAGTTTCTCTTTCAGCTGCAATAGGTTTCTTGTATTTTAAAAAAAAAAAACACTTGCAAAAACACAAGTCTTTTGGCAGTTCTCATTGTCAGGCCTGGGAAAGATGCAGACTCTTTGTAGCATGAAACACAAGGCAGAAGAAAATAGGAACTCGAGTGGAAGAAGAGGAGGAGGTGCCTACAGATCTTGCTATACAATCTCTGACGGCTCTTCCCATCTTCTACACCCCCTCGGCCAAGGGGCTGTCCAAGGCTCCCCCAGAGCTGCTCGGGAGATACTGCCGTAGGGATGGATGAGGCCTTCGATTCAAGTCCCTGCCTCTTGGGCTCAGAGCAGTATTCACAGGGATTTGCAGTGTTTCTGTGGCCTCTGTTGTGGTTTAACATTTCTCAGCATTCTGCTGATACTCACATTGCACTTCTAGATTATGTTAGTACAGCTGAGTGCTACTTCCAGTTACTGAGATACCTACTTAAAGCTCCAAGCTCATAGTGTAAATTATTTAATTCCAATTTAATTAGCAATATAATGAAAATTGATATGACACACAGCTTCAAGTGCAAAAAGCTTCCTCATTTTCCTCTCTTCAAATCCTCTGATGAAATTATTTCATGCCTCTCACCAACTCTCCAGATATCTGCACCCAAAAAATCTCCTACAGATATAAACTTACTGTGGCAGAGAGCCTGGCCTTTTGATCACTCCTGTTTAGTGCCATACATAAACTTAATCGTATGTAATGAAAAAGCAAAATCTGAATGGGATTCAAGAGAAGCTCCTACACTGAAGCACTTGTCCTTTGACTGTTGACAGTATTCCTTATTTTCAGAAAGCAGCACCAGCTGAAGCTGTCCTTCCCAGTGTGTTTTTCTGCATAGCCGAGGTGGTTGAGGCAACTCGTATGCCCTTTCACTGCTTCTCCCACTTCTCTGCTGCCCTGCTAATGGGAGAGGTCCTTTGAGGGCTACAAAGAGAGCCGGAACGGTGACCAGACTCTAGTTAAAAATAAGGCTGATGGAGATTTCACCGAAGCTGGCCTCACCTGGTTCATCATGGACCCCATTTACAGTGCAAGCAAGAGCAAGGCCGCAGGGAGGGAAATGGCTTCTCTGCAAAGAGAAAGTTCCCAGGTCCTGATGGACCTGTGAGTGAAGAGGCCTTGGAGGAGCTCTCCAGAGGAGCCTTCCTCTACTGCAGGACGGGGCYGCCTGTGCCTGCAGCTTGAGGCTCTGGGGCCACTGAAAATGTTCCCCTGGCTTTGGTGTATGTTTTAAAAACTGCTCATGGTTCTTACCCAGTTGCCCTGCAGCATCTGTTATTTCAGACTTTGCAAAATACATTTCTGAATTTAAAAAAGTGGCCCTAGTAGAAGAGAGTAAGATATAAATGAGGAAAACACGGGATAAAATGATCAACAAGCAGCTTTATTCATAAAACATATAGAGTGTGACAAGGCAGACTGACAGAATCAGCACATGTTGAAAATGCACTTTTAATTTTGAGATAGCATTCAGACTGCATCCTGTACCAGCCCCATAACATTTATTTTTACCAACTCTGGCTGGGAATTTCCAAGGAGAAGGTGGGAATTCCCAGAAGAATCAAGTGTTGGCCCAGCCTACTCTGAAATCAGGGAGAGCTATGGTAGAATAATGCAAAAACTCTACAAATTGATAGTTTATGATAGAGCAGGACTCTTAGGATTTCCTTCCCTTTATGTAGCGCTTTTTTTTTTTTTTTTTTTTCCCCTACAATTTACTACCAGTATCTGGGAAAACAGTGAAACTATGGCAGGACTTTATGTGATAATCATGTGTTAGGTTGCATTAAGCCATATTTGGTCTATCACTTTGTCATTTTCTAAAACATTAATATTTTAGTAGAAATATTTCATAGGGTAGTCTCAGCCCACAGGTAATTGGTTTCTTTTACTTTTGCCTTTTGTTGTTGTTAAAAGAAACATGTTGAAATTATTTTAAGCAGCAGGAAAAATGGGAATAAATTATACTTTTCCTATGCAAAGCAAAGTAAACCCAAACAAAATAAACTCGAGAACTCATTCACAGTCTTAGAACAACATCTTCTGAAACAGTGCGATCGAGAGGTGGTACTTGTGGCTAAGCGCTGGGGGTGCTGAGAAGTGGAAAGCAGGACATGAAATGGTCACCTTTGAATGTCACATGTGGAAAGGGAAAGAAGCCCCTCTCTATCCCTGAGAATCCTGAGGTAGAGTTAGCACCCTGCTTTGATGTCAAGAGCTCATTTTGATCTTGCTGCTTGCACTCTCCAAGAATTGTTCTGGTGTGAATGCTGAACCAGAAGTTTAAGAAACATATGTGGTTTCTAGTAGATTTTTTTTTTTCACAAAGGAGAGAATTTCATGCAGTTTGAGAGGTCCTCAGTGAACCGAACTTTTCTATGGATGTCATTGTGTATTTGTATAGCTAAGAACAATCGTCAGGAGATGCGTTCGTCCAGGAAGCCTGTGAACAGGCTGCTCTTCGAGGTTTCTCACTCAGCTGCTCATGTTCACAAACCTGTTATATGGGGAACAGCAGTGTCCTGCCAAATATTGCTGGAGTGTGTACATGTTGTTTTATTTGGGGCAGATTAAAAATAATAATGTAGCTTCTGAATGGTTTGAAGTAAAACTTACAAAATTCAGAAAATTCCATAGAAGCGCACTCACTGAATGTCAGAGTATTGTGATCAGTACAAGTATCAGGGAACAGGGTGGTTGTGATACATAAAACCTTGACTGGATTCTGTGGATCACTGCTTTTATTTTATAAGACTTCAATCATGCCATCATATAGTTTAATATTTTTCCAACCACAATTTCAACAGCTTCTCTGCAAAAAGTAAATATTTTTGAAAAAAAATAATACTATGATGAACAAAAGAAATATCTGAAAAGCTTTGGGGAAATAAGGATATTTTTAAGGAAAGTGGACTTGACTGCATTTTACTGATTAAGTGGTATAACAAATATCTATTAAATTATGTTGTTATTATACAACTAATTTATTTTTGCCTCATACTTCTCAGCCACAGACTGGAATTAGTAAAACTTCTTATATGTTCTCTGATATTATGACTGATACTCTGATATTATGAACTTTTAAATCATTGAGTATGGATTCCTAAGATTAAAAAAAAAAATTCCACTTTTTTTTTTTAGGTTGGCCAATACATAAACATAAAAGATTTAGATGAAAATTCTACTCTTTTGCCCAAATTGAACAAAATCTTTGTATAGTTGAACTTCAATCTTTTTTTTCGGGTAGGAGAATTTGTTCTTATGACAAGTCAGGAATTGTTGCAAAGAACTTCCAAAGCCAAATGTCAAAGCTTGGTTGAACACCTTGATTTCAGATTAAGTATTTGAAAATCCAGCTGTTACACAGGAATTCAGAAACAAAAATGCTCTGAACAATGGCCTTGACACGATGCCTTTCTGTGTTTACTCTGTGTTTCCAATAGCATTAAGAAGTTCTAAATGTTTCAGTCTACATCTGGATGTAGAAATCTCCAAGTGTCATCCAGCCTCTTACAGCCTTGGGTAAATTACACATGTAATTTCTTAAGAGTAAAAATCATGTTAATTTTTTTTTTTAATTAATACATTCTTTTGTATATCGAAGTATATGAAGTTATATATGTGTATATACACTGACATAATGTTACAGGTCTGCTCTTCTATTTTCTAAGTGGCACTGGTTATATTTGGTTGGATGGGTTAGTTCCTAGCCATGGATATGACTCCAGTCGGGGTAGGGGAGTCCTGTGTTTTATTGCAGGGTGGGGTATACGTTGGGTCACACCTCAAGCGAGCCCCTGAGTTCCTGCCAGATTGAAAATGAGGTCAGTCAGCCCGACCTCATTCCTAACAGTGAGTTCAAGAGCCTAATGTTAGAGAGGAAAGAAGAAGTAGGAATCGCAGTGCAAGTCACATTTTATGTTTTATGGAAATGTGTGGCAGGGTAGAGGGGAGAAACCCAGCTTGGTGCCAACTGTGAGGAAAAGGCAGGCAGAACATGGTTGCTGTCCTGTCTGGCAGGGCCTCAGTGGCCAAACACCACGTGCACAGCTCCAGACTAGCCACAGCAGGGCTTTCCCCTGCCAGGCAGTAGGGTAACAGAGATCGGGGGGCTGCAGTGGGAAAAAAAGAATGTGGGTTTAGAAGCAAACAGCATGAACTGGGGGCAAGGCAGGTTTCATTCAACCTGCTGCTTACAGGACAACTTGGGTTGCTATTATAGCGGAAGAATGAAGGACCAAAAGGCAGAGGATCTTAATTGTATATAAAGCACATGCTGTAGGCAAACAAATGTATGTGTTTTTTTTTTTTTTTTTTCTGTTCTTTTTGTCTTGTATGGAAAAAAAAATCCACACTATTTCAGTCATCAGATGCTGCACTGAACAGATGATGGGCTTTACTGAGTTTTCATATGTGGTACAAAGCTGCAGTTTTTAAGTAAGTCCTATATAAACAATAGGATAGGGATATGCAGATACTAAG
Source organism: Eudromia elegans (assembly GCA_003342815.1). Lineage (NCBI taxonomy): Eukaryota > Metazoa > Chordata > Aves > Tinamiformes > Tinamidae > Eudromia > Eudromia elegans. The sequence goes on from PTEX01000201.1 coordinate 1,230,149, forward strand.
TAGGAGAAATAAGGTAGAGGAAATCTGAGTTTAACTTTCTTCTTTTCCTACCTTTTTTTTTTCCTGAAGTCAGCATAGACTTGTTTAGATGGCACTTAAAGCTTGATATTTAAAGCAGTTCAGCATTTTCTGGTTTTTTATACTTAACCTACCTATGTATCCTCTCTTAGTTTGGATATATTGCATACTTCTGTGGACTTGGGATTACCCATCTGTAGATGAGACTACTAAAGTACTAAAAACATTAATGCTTGTTTGTTCTTTTGTTCTTTAAAACATTTATAAAGAGCTTTGTAATTATCAGATGAGTGAGTCATATCAGTATAAATAATTCACTGTTACCATGCATGGTTTCATTGATAACATGGATACAATTTCCTAAAATGTTGGAGCAAGTATAATCATTGTCCTTTTCCTACAGCCATTCAGGAAAAGGGCAAGAACTATTTTGGCGTATGCTTTTGTTTCACAGACTGAATGAATGCCGGGTCGTGATTTGCTGCAATCACTAGTTTGTTTATTACAGGAGGGAGTTACTTGGGACACCTGAATATCCGCTGTCTTATGGAGTACTTTAGAAAGATACTACTTCTAACGATCCTTCTGGGTGCTGTTGAAGGTAGTAGCAGGAAGCTGTAACGATTCAGGTCATTGTGCATACACAAATCCACTCAGCAATAACTTGGATGGAGTTTGTAGCTGCAGTTTAGAAAGTTAGTAGCAACTAGGATGAACTGTGAACTTCCAAGCTGCTGAATAACCGAGCGTGCTCTGTGTGTAACGCAAGAACAACTCAAATGTTGAAATACTGTGCAAGTTCGCAGGTGTTTGTGTATGTGTTGAGTAAGAAGTTTATCCCAGAACCCCTCTTTGCCCTAAACCTGCTCTGCTTCTCATGCACTTTAAGTGAACTTGAATACTGTTGTGAGGTTGTCTAAGGAAGGCTGTCTAAGGAAGGACCCCATTCTAATGGAGCTGGSCTCCTCAGGTTGTGTGAGGTCTTTGTGGTTGGGCTGTTAGGCCCCCAGATCCATGGTTCTGCTTGGTACTTTTGTTTTGTGGCTTGAAACAAGTTCTGCAGGAGCCTCATTGTCCATCATAAAGTAAGTTGCTATGGGCTCAGGAAGAAAAAACAGAAATAAAAACAAACCAAAACTCTACAGCAGACTCTGCTAAATATACTATAAATTAACACTAATCTGACAGAACAATAGTGTGAACTAAAACTTTATGCAGAGGATGGAAAATGGAATTTAAAGCTTGAAAAAAAAATTTAGCTGTGTGTTTTGTTTCATTTTCACAAATGTAAGCTCTTGCAAATGGGGATTGATTTTCGTAACAGCTCAACCTGATGGTAAGTACTAACGTAAGCAGTCAGGTCTTGTACAACACTCGGTCCGCTCTTTGGCAAACAAATATAAAACATACACAGAATGTTTTAAAAATACCCCCTGCCTGTCTGCCTGGGAACGGCTCTGAGCGCCGTGCTTGCCAAAGGGGCTGCGGCAGCAGCGCAGCTGCAGACTCCTGCGCTGGGCCGCGCCGAACGGCCAGCAGCATCTGCGCGGGCAGCTGGGCCCAGCTGTGCTCCCCTGCTACCTGCTGCGCAGGCAGGCGTGCGCGCGGGATGCTCCTCCACTGCTCGTGGCAATGAGAAGTTCCAGGGCTCCGTCACCCTCACAGGAAAGAAGTTCTTCCATTCCTATTGCTGGCAGTGCAGAAACAAGGCTCTGGTGGGAGTGGATATACGGAGGTCTTTCTATTGCTCCTTTTGGTTTCTGAATGTCCTTTTGGTGGGTGAACCATAGGGAGGAGGCTCTGAAGGGAAGAAATGTTGGTAAGAGCGGCAGCAAATCTCTGCTTCCCAGCACAAGCTTTGTGCCCCTCAGGGCTCTCCCATTTCACGTCGGTTCAGTAACTGGGGAGTGGRGCTGTCGGCTTCTTCCTCTAGAAGCGTGTTGTGATGTGAGAACTTCCTGCAAAATTATGTGTTGCATATGTTTTTTATACATTAATCACATTTTTGAAGTGCTTCCAGATGCAGACACATACCTGATTGCAGTTTAACGCACATGTGTATGCAGTGCTAAACTGGTTAGACCTGCATCCACCACGCTCTAAATGCACAGACAGCTTCCTGCAGATTCCCAGAGTGCCTGGGCCCTCGGTCTGTCACCATCGCTAAAGTCAGTGAATTGGTGTTGCCAGGTTTTGAGAAGTGCTTAGTAATAGTACTGTAGCTTTTAGTAATCATCTGGTGAGTTTTGCTGCAACAGAAATGTTTTTCCTTTTCCTTCCTTCCCCATGAAACAGAGCGGGAGACTACTCACAGTAGCTCTCTGCAGTGCCTGGATGGTGGGAAGTGGATGAGGCTGCTGCCTCATGGTAAAAAAACTCCCCTTGAAAGGCTTTTACTTGTGAAAAGCAATGTGAGGATGTGAGGTCCTAAACAAGAGGAAAAGCTGGGCATAAATAGCCCCAGAATAGATTTYCTGGAACTTGAAGCTTTGGAACAGGTAAGAGTTCTCGTCTTATGGTTAAGAAAACTAACAACTTGGAAGTCTGTAGCAAAAGTAAGACRTATGGAGTGATGGAGAGCTAAGGAAAGGAACCTCTGTTTTATGTATTCATGGACAAGGATAAATTGGGAGATGGGGAAGAGCTGGATGGTAAAGTCCAGTCAGGCCGTRCCAAGTAGTGGCATTTACTGGAAGCTTCAAGAAGACTGTATGAGAGATGCACAGAAATGTTCATCGTGTCTTGGAATTGCCTCTAAAATTGGGGTAAAGTGAACTCAGTTTTGGCTTGAAGGCTACATGATGATGGGATTTTACAATAAGTTTTTATTGGGTTCGTTCAGGTCATCCCAAATATCAATAATCTGGAAAGGACTCTTCTAGGATGTCTCTTACACATTGATAGACAAAATCCCTATGCTAGAGAAGTCCTATACAATGAATCTAGTAATAGAGTTTTTATTCTGAACACAGTCCTCTAGTCCTCTAGATAGGTTGTATATAAAGTCATTTTAAGATAGGAATGTTGGTTTTGATGAAGGGAACATTTTTGATGAAAACAGCTATTTAAAATCCCTTGTTGCACCTATAAAGAAACTGTTGTATTTTGAACACTATCTGTATTTTGAACACTGGCTGTTGATGACAATAAAATAAAATACAAGTACTGAGAAGTATCAGCATATGTGTATGTGCATATGCACGTTTATATGTGAAACTGCAAACTGGAATTAATTGGGAATTTACGCAAATATAATCGCGGTGCTCGCTGCCACAGACGCATGAGGCTCCACCTTGAGCAGAACAGAAATGCGGCACTTGCACAGTACACAGGTTTCTGTGCAGACCTGCAAATAAGTGCAGGTCTGGGACATCTGGGAGGGTAAATAGGCTGAAAAACATGGTGAAATAATCTGTAAAATGTTCAGAAGATATGTTTCAAACATTTGGTTGCAGTTTCTTGTGTCATAATTTCACAATATTTTCCTTTAAAAAAAAAAAACCAAAAAAGCTGCTTACTTTTTATTCTATGATTATTTGCGTAACCTGTATTAGGATGCCTTTGATCCGTTAAATTGCCCCTGCTGCTTTTCAGATTCTGCAGCGAGAAAGTAGGGTTGGTTTGTTTGGATGTGCATTTAAAATGGATGCCAAGGTAATACTGCAATATTTGTAACAGAGAAGGAGCCATTACTCTAGAGAAACAGCATGGATTTTTTTTTAAAAAAAAGCTGACTTGTGCTAACAAAGACATAAACTGTGAGTTTGGATACATTACTGATGTTTCYCACTTGTTTAGTAAATATTCAGAGGAGTCTATGCGGTCCCTCTATTAGTGCCTTTCAGTSGGTGGTGGTTGCTGGCAAGGTTCATTAAAGGCTCTATTTTCAGGAAATTTCTTTTATTATTGTGCTTTCACTATCTTGTCCGTGCTAAGATATCTTATTGTATATTCATGAGGAGTATAAATACAATTCCAGCATATGATGCCTTTGATAGAGTTTATAGAGCAACTACTATTTTATAGATGGGCTATATTTATGTTGAGAAGGCAAGCATAKCATTTGCTGTTCTTCATCTTGTATATTGTTATGCAAGTTAATATTTTCTATGCTGCCAAACTAGGGAGAAAAATAACTTGGGACAAATTTTGTTTATTTTTTAGTTTCTCTATCTTTTATCCCCAGGACAGATCTTGAATATTTAAAATATTAAGCCATATATATATATTTTTTGTAAGTGTTTCATTAATTCCAGCAAATGGCTACATGTCCTCCTGTATCACCACTACCCAAACATAGAAGAAAAGCCTCCTGAAATTGCAGGATCACTTAAGAATCACTGGATCCTTTAATGTAGCCCTCTCTAGTACATGGTCATCAGCAGTAGTTTTTTTTTAAAATCCCCCATGGATTTTGACCTAATTTAATTTTCTAACAGCACGGTATCACAGTGCTGCTTAGGCCTTGCTCATAGTTCAGCTKCTGACGTTGCAGGCACAGGCCATGGTGTGAATACCTGCTCATGGCCCTGGTGTCTGACATCACTGAGGAGCATTTCCAGCACTGAAGAGCATTTCCAGCAGGTCAAGGGAGATGATTCTGCCSCTCTACTCAGCCCTGGTGAGGCCGCACCTCGAGTACTGTGTGCAGTTCTGGGCTCCCCAGTGCTGGAGGGACGTGGAGCTGCTAGAGAGAGTCCAGCACAGGGCTACAAAGATGATTAGGGGCCTGGAACATCTGCCCTATGAGGAAAGGCTGAGAGAGCTGGGCCTGTTCAGCCTGGAGAAGAGAAGGCTGAGAGGGGACCTGATTAATGTATATAAATACCTCAAGAGAGGGAGTGAGGAAGATGGGACTGGCCTCTTCTCAGTGGTGGCCAGTGATAGAACTAGGGGAAACGGCCACAAATTGAGGCACCAAAAGTTCCACAGGACCTTGCGAAGGAATTTCTTAACAGTGAGGGTGACAGAGCATTGGAACAGGCTGCCCGGAGAGGTGGTGGAGTCTCCTTCTCTGGAGATCTTCAAAACCCGCCTGGACAYCACCCTGTGCCACATGCTCTAGGGGACCCTGTGTGTGCAGGGGGTTGGACTAGATGACCTCTGGAGGKCCCTTCCAACCTGAAGCATTCTATGATTCTATGATTCTATGAGAGCTCAGGGCTCCTGCTGCTTTGTACTGCGGTACCCATCTCCTAGCCATAAACCTGCCTCACAACTGCCAGTTAGAGGGGTTTATGGGGGTTTATGGCTGCTGTGTGATGGAAAAGATCAGCACGTACCAATGACACCAGCCTGTGGTTTTTGTCTTGAGTAAGGTAATGCGAATACCTCGTACTTAAAAGCAACACATCCCGCATGTTGGACGGCCCTTTCCTTCCCTAAAAATTAATCACAAAAGAAGTTTTTTGGATGGCTGACTTGGATTGATTAGATTGCCAGTCAGGATCATTCGACTCATCTAGTAGCGGTTAGAGGAGGTTGATACCGGAGCCTCCAACTGCAGCCTTAACCAGGAGGAGAGACGGAAAGCAGCTGGAAAACAGACGGAAAACAAGCACCTGGCTCAGGCTGGCGAGGAAAGGGGCAGCAACTGCACACGGGGAAGATGGAGCAACAGAGAAGACCTGCAGGTGGGAGGAGGAGGCCTTAACTGAACCTCTCCCCCAGTTATTTCCGACGTAGCCTCTCCTCTTACACATGCCTTATGGGCATTGGAGAAAGCAGCTTTGTTCACTCAGTCGCATTCTACTGAAAGGTGTTTGCCACAGTAGTAAAAAACATGGTGATGATTCACCTGTGTGGTAGCTGCCGCAACAGGGAGATTTTCCCGCAGAGCTTTCCTTTAATCATTTTTAAATCTTGTGTTCTGCTGCCTCTCTTCCACGTCATTATGTACTGGTTTAGACTGTGCTGGATGTCATTTTTTGTATGTCATAATCTTATTACATATGTTGTTGATTTCCATTCCAGTAATCTTACAGAGAAGAAAAAGCCTTTTTTAAAGAATTTTAAAAAATAATAATTTTAAGAAATGAGTATTTCCCATAACAGTACTTTGCAACTTTTACTTCTCTTTGGAGATTTTAAAAGCATTTTACATCCTCTCATGAACTACATAAGCCTAGATCATCATTAGGCATTAGAGTGCTTGTAGATTAAAACAAAGGAAAACAATAACAACAACAAAAGAAAGATCATTCAGTTTGATTTCCTGTAGGTACTGACAAGAAGAGTTTGCCAAATGAATTCCTGTTTGAGGTGATGTCCAGCCTTGATTTGAGACAGTTAGGGACTGAGAATCTGTGGGGACTCTTGGGCAGGTGCTGTGGTGGTGAAGTGCTGTTCCCTACCTGTCTCCGCCGTGTCTCTGGTCTCAGCTTGTCCACTGGAGCTGCTTTAGGATTCTGCCCATTGCTTAGCTGTTTGCCCACTGTCAGAACCCTTTTAGACAGATCAAGTCAGACATAATCTTCCTATTGTAAATGGAGTCCCATTAAAAAGAGTACAGCACAGCCCTTTTTCTCTCAGGGCTCCTCACTGAGCTTCTCAAAGCGTACATACCAGTCCCTGCTACGGCCTTCCAACAGTGTGTGCTTGTGTGCCAAGTATACAGTTAATCCAAGGTCTGCAGTCTTTTTCAGGGCTCGTCCATGTAGGCCTCTGGGGATGCATTTCTCCCTTTGGCACCAGCAGTACTTCGGGAGCTCGTGATCAGCGGAATCGTGTCCACTTTTACTGCCAAGTCTTTTTAAGAATTGTTGCCCCCCAGCATAAACTCTCCCTGCCAGGAGGACCCAACTATCTTGTTTGATTTATAGATGTGTGAGTTGGCACTGGGAGGGAAGTGACTTGCCCAGAGGCTCAGAGCGGCAGATCCTGGGAGGGACCATCAAACTCCTAAGTATCATTCTGCGTCCTTGCCAATGGACTATTCATTTCCTCGCCTCTTGCCTTGTACTGAATGTTCTACATGACTGAATCCTTTCCTGGTGCCTCTGCAGGATGTGGGACTACACATATCTCCTTTCTGGACTAGATGTGGTTCGGTCTAATGAACAGAGTAAACTGCAGGGATTGCAAGAGGAGAAGGCTCATTTTTAATCATCATGCTTATTATTATTACAAAATCTTACCTATAAGATTAACTTGAAATCGTGATCTTTTTTTTTTCCCCAAGGGATGACTTCAGGATATACCCATTTCAAATGTTTCTGCTTTTTTAGAACAGCCTCAAGAAATAAAATATTTCAAGAAAATGCCCAGATCTGAAGTCCACTTTGAGCTAAATGCAGAGTATTCCTTTCAGTTGGAAATAGTTTTAACATTATCAGCATGACACATAGCACGAGGGGCAGAAGCCGTCATTTCTTTTCTTAGAAGGTGGAAGCCCATTCCCTGATGCTGAGCAAAAGAAGGCCACTGATTTTTAGGAATACAGCCATCCTCAAAGGCTTTCATTTGAATAAAGTAATCACATCACTGAACAAACAACTTGATCATTAGAGCATCAAACTGCATTTGAAAAGAAAACTGAATCCCATAAAGAGTTGACTAACTTGAAGTTAATAGGTATTCTTAATGATTTATTAAAACAGCTTTTCGTTTTCATGTAATGGAGGAGGCCTTTTGTTTTTAGCTGTTGCTTCTCCTGAGATCTTTTGCTATCCTAGTTGAGTGGTGCTGGTGCAGGCTGAGCCCATGGCCGGTGTGTGGCCAGCCATGAGCTCAGCCCTGTGGGCTCCAACTGCAGGTCCTGGCAGCATGGTGTGTGCCAATGGTGGTGGCAACTACAGCCACCTGCTTCGTCGTGGGCAGCAGCATGCCTGATGTGATGTGGATGGAAGTGACTCCCTGTGTCTGGTTACCTCTGTGCTGATCCTTAGCATCTCTGACTGCTGGGCCTTCGTGTGCTTGCAGCGAACAGGTAAGGGATGCCTTGCTGCAGATGCTTGGGACCCTGCGTGGCGAGCAGGAGGGCTGAAACGTCAATGTCATGGACAGTTCTGGTCTGCTAGCCTGCACCAAGGAGGAGACTGCTGACTTGGACAAGGAGAGTACCAAGCAGCAGCGAGCAGCTCATGCAAGTCTGCAGGGATCTGACGATCCTGCCTGCCACCCGCTAGGGAAGAAGAAGCCCCCGAGCACTGTGGCATCTCTTGGACCATCCTCTCTGTGCCTTTGAGTCTGTGATGGGTAGAGCCAGTGAGGAGGTGTCAGTTCCTCTCTTGGGGCAGATGCCGGCTGTGGAGGAGCGCATGGGGCCCTCTGCAGCAGGAGTGGCCGGGTCAGGCCCTGTACTGCCCGGCAAGCGGCCCGTCAGCGCGGTACCACCGTGTCCACATGCTGCTGCCACCACCTGTGGGCTGCGGCTGCAGCCAGGGTGGCCGTGGGGCCGCGAGGATGCTGCTCGAACCCCGCGGGCGCACCTCGGGCAGCAGCATGGGCAGCAGGCTGGGGGATCCGTGCCACGCGGGCAGGGCCCCTCTGGACCTGCTGGCCATCGCTGCCACTGGCACCACATGGACGCGGAAGGGCAGTCGCTGCCGGCCGGTGCTCGGGATAGGAGATGCAGAGCAAGGCTCTTCCTCTGCAAAATCTCCCGATTCAGAGCTGGCCTGTGTGGCCCTCCTGCCTGTGATGGATCTTGAGCAGAAGTGCAAACAGCAGCCACCTACTAGATGGTTAAATACATTTGGAGGGTTAAATGAAATCTCAGTGGAACAAAGCATAGCAAGGAGATGGAAGATCAACAGAGACATCTTCATTGGGTCAATACAAAGCCGCTGCCTTTGGGGAGGCAGGTACGAGTGCTGGTTTGTACTGCTAATGAGCTAAGTCTTCAATTCAGTAAATCTGCTATCCTGTTTAGATCTCAGGCAAAGTAAAAGACAATCCCAACTATTTTAATACTTAAGGGGTTTTCTGTTTTTTTGTTTTTCACGAAGTAACAAGTCCATATCAAATTGGAAAAGCAATCCTTGTCTGGCTTGGGTAAATGCATTCGCTTGTCTTTAAGTGATTGATTACTTTTAAATTACTGTGCAAGTTTCTTTTAAGTAGGTCAATGTAAGGGACAAAGTAAGCAAAGCAACTCCCTCCCATGCTAGAAGCAGTTTTAAATACAATTTTTGTTTTATACTTAGGAAGTGTAATTTAAGGTAATTAACTGCTAACCAGTTTTCAAAATGACACAAAGTCATCATGAGTAGAGTAATAAATAACTTCAAATAAGTTTTACACATTTTTCTTTTTAGATTTCTTTTTCAGTTGTAGCCTCTGTGAAGCTCAGGCTGAAGTTCTGATTTAGAAAGCTTTTCTTGTGAAGGAGGAGAAAAATAGAAGGTTATATTAGTATTTCAGCTTCTAAGGAGAGTTAGAAAAATACAGTACTTTAACGAGCAGCTTTTTCTGTGACCTACTTTTGAAGATTTCTGTATTTAAACAGCTGGAGAGAGATGAGCCAAATTTGGCAGAGAATTTTGTAATAGTTCACCAAGAGGCTGGGTTTGATTTTCATGCATTATAAACTGTTAGGCCTGGACAGTGCAGTTTGATACTAAATATTCCTAGTGCTCAGCTAAAGAATCTGCTGAGCATGCTTGCACACTGTTAGCTGCAGGCTGGGAAGTCTGAATTTGAGATGTTGCTGGCAATTGGAACGATAACTGGAAGTGAAAGGGGCATCAGCAGATCACATTAAAAAAAAAACAGGGGCACGGGTAAGGGTTTTGCTTTCGAAACTGAGTAGCAATCTCCTCCCCAAAATTTAGGATGGAGAGCAATCACATTACACTGCCTTTCACCAGGGTCCTAATCCTGCTGGGGTTAGGGCTAGGGTTAGGTTAGCCTGTGTAGGGACTTCAATTTGTCTAAACAGTGAGTTACAAAGCCAACGCTTAATGGAAGAGTCAAGAATATGTATTCAGACAATCCAACACTTACTGTTTTACTGTTCAGCATGTATATTCTGTCATTGAAATTTGCTGCTATGGAAATACAGTACTTTACACTGCTTAAAGCATTCTGTAGTTACATCTGAGGATAGCAGAAAGTTGCCTTTTTAAAACGAAGAGAAAGTGTCTTAGAGAAAGCATGTTCTTGAGGTCTCTTTTGTGAGCCTGTGTGTGTTTGACTTCTGCTGTAATAGCAATGATTTTGAGGAGGGAAGCCAACGCAGAGACCTCATCATAGGAACACAAATTTTGCTTCATTGGTGCGCCATCAAAGTTTGATATCTTTGGAGAACTCTCCGACAGGTCTAATGTAATGGAAAATATACATTTACTGCCAATCATCAGAAATGAGAGGGGAGGTAAAGCAGCTGAGACTGAGATGAAAATCAATACAGCTGGTTAACCTCAGTGCAGACTCAGAAACCTTGTACCTTTGCTATGTATTTCCTTCCTTCTAAATAAATCCTAGCACACTTTTCTCCCACTCTCCCACTGAGATGCTCTGTTGTTCCTCTGCCCCGTTTTGTGGGGAACACAGGTGCCTATGGTATTTTTTCAGAACTGCCTCTTCGATCACAGTGCTTGTTCCCCAATACATTTGCTGAACCCTGAATCTCTCAGCATTTTCCAGTGAATCTCTCAGCATTTTCCAGAGCACAGGGAATTTATGTAGCTTGTGCCTCGAGTTATTGCCACAGAGCTTGCATGGATTGGGAAAACTCACCCCAAAGGTCTCACCAGCAACTCAGAAGAGAGTTTCTCAGGTCAAATGAAATGCAAAGCTGCCGGGAACGGCTGCAGCTTGTGCCGGCCTCCCAGAGGCAGCTGAGGCCTGACGTCTGCGGCCCTGCAGCTTGCCAAGGAACAACTGGACACAGCAGGAGGGTTTAGAAAATTGAATAAATATTTGGTGAGGGCAGGAGTGGAATGCGTCTACTTGACTGGGTAGCCTGTTTAAAGACACAGGTTGGCTGTCAGGACTGTTTGCAGGTTAGTCAAATGGCCAACAAGGAGGAGACCAAGGTACCCATCGCTGTATTTCGTAGTTGTCTGCCTGGCTGAAATCCTAGGTTTGTGACAGATGTTTTGCATGTAGACCTCTTTCCAAATGACATATTTGCAGCAGCAATACTATGAAACAGAAAAAAATACTTTTAGAAGTATGTTTTAGGGAGCCAGAAACTGTTGAATGTTAGTAGCAAAAAATCACAAATTGCTACAGGTTGATGTAACATAGTTGCTGTTCCTGAGTTTTATTCGTATTTGTGGGGCTGATGTGGAGTAGATGGTGCCGGATAGGTGGCAGCTGCCAACACCAAGCAGTACGAAGAAGTCCTGCTGGCCGGACCCTGATAGCACTTCAAGTCAAATCATCTTAGAATAAAACTGTAGTAAAGGCCCATTTGTTCAAACCTTTGAGCTTTATGTTTGGTTCATATGTTTGAAGCCAAACTCTAGCTTCTGCACTGCAGTTTCATTATATGCTTATGCGAACAGCTGCGCTATGCTGAAAGCTCATCAAGATCTTAAAAGTCTAATGTCCACACTTGGGGACACTCTAGTGGGTTTTACTTCAGACTGGCTCCAATCTGGTTTTGTGGAGTGAATGTTCATTTATGACTGGAGAGCATGTTGTTCATAAACAAGAAGGCCCCCACTTTTTATCTTCTGTTGTACTCTTATTTATCTGTACTCTTGTACACTCTTGTGCTCTTATTTATTTTATTTATCTATGATAAGAGATGTGTGTGATGTTCTGCTGTAGGCTTTCGTTGTGCTCATGACATACAGTAAGTAGCAGAATGAAATGCAAGTTAAATGGCATGTTGATTTAAGAGGGTTTTCAAATGGGATTTTAGTTTACAAATACCCACACATGTTGCCGAGGTTTCGCAACATATTTTAGTGAAATTAATGTTTTGGGACCATGGAGACTGCAGGCTGAAACAGGCTGTAGTCCATCTGTTCAATATGTCTTCTCTGGTGGCAGCCAGTTCCAGTGGCTTCAGAGTTTACAAGCTCCTGTATGAGATGACTCTGCAATAAAAAGAAAAATCCCAGGGTAATGGCCATGAGGTCTGTATCATGGTCTTTTTTGTTTACATTGCATTAAGCAAAATATTTTGAAAACATTTCAGTCTGAAAACATAATCTAGTTCACTTCCTATATACCAAGAGATTGGCAATACAAAAGACCTCTCACTGTTCAAGCTTTAGGTACACGTGGGTACCACACAAGGCTCCCTGCAATATCTTCAAATGGCTTCTAGCACCATCTACAGAGATCTTATATGAACTATGTAATATATTCCTATATAATATCTGAGCTATTACTCAAAATGATTTTCCCTTTCAGTTGGTCAGTTGAATCAATTTGGAAGCTGCCTTGTCTGATAAAAATACTTGTATTTTCTTAATGAGGAAGCAAGTTCCTGGTCATCTGTATTGGTTCGTTTTGCAAACAGAAGTGCCTGTAGGCAAAAGTTATTTGGACTATTGAGCCCAACCAGTTGTCTCTATGGAAACATAGTATTAATCCTTTTATCACAAATAACACTTCATCACATGTTGATAAAATGAAGATATTTTGGTCTTGTACTTGCCTATAATTTTAGTACCTTTCTGCAGTCTTCCTGCATCAGTCATTATCTTGAATCTTTTGGGGTAATGCTTTCAAAAGTTGCAACTAGAGGATTTTAAAATAATGTTTAAGTATTGTGAAACATTCTTTGGAGATATTCAGAACCTGCCTGGATGCCACCTTGTGCCCCATGCTCTAGGTGTCCCTGCTGGAGCAGGGGGTTGGGCTAGATGATCTCTAGAGGGCCCTTCCAACCTCAACTACTCTGTTATTCTACATTATTGCAGTGTTGAGTTTTCTCTTTATTTTTATTACCTGTAGTAATTGCACACTATATTGAAGCATTCTGTCTTTAAATGCTGTTGATAAACCTCCATTTGCCATGGGCTTTCTTTTCCTTTGTCCCCTCCAAGACACATATATGAACAGGCACGTCTCATTCGGTTCCTCTGTGACCTCTGTGTATTTTGCACAAGCTGGGAATACAGTAACTAGTTGCTTGCAGTCCCGCAGAAGACCTGGGTTTGCTCCATCTGCTCCTCCCAGGTTGATAGGGCAGGCCACAGGGGCTGCTCACGCAGCTCAAGCTGGCGCTTGCGCAACGCAGGTGCCCAAGGCGGCCGTGAACCTTCCTGCCCGGCACACAAGGGGGTCAGTTTCCCCTTCTCCACGCTTCCTCTCCTTCCCCCACCTCGTAAAAGTCCTGGGCAGCGTTCGCTGCTGGCTTCGCTGCTGACAGTGGAGGCTGTGGAAAACTAATGCAGCTGTTCTTTCGGACACCATTTTTCTGGTGAAAATGTGGCTGAATGCATAGAATTTATACTGTGTTTGCTTACTGTTGTGATTGCTTTATATAAGACAGCACGAAGCTTTCCAGAAGCTTGTGTGTGCTCAGGTCTGCCTGCGTCTCTGCCGATTTTCATGTTTGCGTTCGTCAAGTTCAAAATGCAAGTGCATGAAAACATCCTGACAAAATCCAGTTCTGCCAAAGCTTGCAGTTTTTACTCTGCTTGAATCCTGTTGATATTTGTGCTCTCAGTAAAATACTCTGAAGGTCAAGTATCTGGGCCATTTGTTTCCTTCATCTGTATTCCTTCCCCTCTTCTCCAAGCACATACCATGAAATTCTTCTGAAACTGTTTTAAACTTCTGCTTGCTTAGAAAATCACTCTAGTCTTTTTTTTTTTTCTTTTCAACAATATTAACAAAATCTCTCTTTGAACACAGGCAAAGCCTGTGACGAGAAGCACTGCCAAGATTCTAGTTAGTTTTAGTCCTGAAGCTAATGTGAAAATGGAATTACTTTCACTTTACTTCGGGACTGGTCAGAGGAAGAGAATCTTTGCAGCATGAATACTTACATTTAAAAAAAGAAAAAAAATGGTGAAAATGGCCTATACTGTTTCATTATTATACAAGCAAATTTAGAACTCTGCCTTGTTATCGTGTTTTCTTTCATACTGGAAATTCAAGCCTATGGATTTTATTCATATGCCTCCTACTAAGCAGGACATCTTGAATTCTCAAAAGCAGTGATGCAAAGGTGACAGATAGCTTGCTTTGGGAGCTTTGCTGCAGGGCATTCATTCCTTTTTCTTACACCTTGGTGTGATAGGAGGCAGGAAGTGGTAGAGGGAGACCCTCACATAGACTTAGTCCCCTCTGCAAGTTTGTAGCCTGCTCTGCTTTGGGCGCAGGTAGTTGATCCATGCCCATGTTGTGTCCTATGTGGTGCGGGGCTGATGGCCCTTCTGTGTCTGCATGCTCCCTTTGAGGCAGACCACCCTTCGTCAGGGCAGCCTTGAATCGGAAACAACTTTATGGACTTGCTTTCTGTTTTGTGAATTAACTACTTCAATTACTTGTCTTTCTGGTGCATTTACGGACTAGCTCGTGCCTCACATGAGCCGCTTTAGTTACGTCAGTGCCAGTGCTTGCAAAACGATTTACAGTGGTTGATCTTTGCTGATATTTCCACTTCCCAGTCTCCATTTTCCGTGGTGTTAGCACTCCACAAGCAAACCCAGGTAGCTGGAGAGCGTGCTGTGATTCCCAAGGGAAGCGTGTGTGTGTGTGTGTGTGTGTGTGTGTGTGTGTGTGTATGTATGTGTTTGTGCAAGTTTGTTTCTTCATTTTGCTTATAGCTAAACACTGTCTATAAGAATTAATCCAACTGTACAGTGTAGCTATGCAGGAAGAAGTGCTCTATCTGCTTAGTTCTTCTCCAGTTATTTTGCTGTAGTTAATGGTTACACGTAGCTTCTTAAGTGGGAAAAAATAGCTGGTGCTGTCATATAGGGAAAGCGAAGAATTAAGAAACGCACAAAATCATTTAAATACTGAATGTTACAATTATTATTTTGATAACTTTTTATGTTTCTAGGAATACTAAAAATAAAAGCAATCTAGATAGTTTGAAATTTCTTACAGATTACTTTGAAACATATCTGCAGTTTATAAAGCAGAAGCAGGGGCTTCGTAAGATGTTTTTCATGAGGATTAAAAATGTTTTTCTCACTTTGATTTTTCTTCCTCTTTGGCTGTTTGTATGCCCCCGATGCCAGTTTTCCTGCTGAGGGTGTCCCAAAACAAACAGAGCTCTTCATTTTCCATGCTATGTATTATAGTTTCTTATTTGGAGCTTGGTTTCTCTACATCCTATGAGATTCATTAGTTTAAACTAGGATGTGGTTAAGAGATGCTCAACATATTCTAGAAAGATTGCAGACCAATTTATTTATCTTATAATTAAAGAGATGTAATAATCAAGTTCTGAAATGGAGACAACATTGATTATTTTAAGTGAGAGGGTAAGTTCTGTTCTCCTCTGTGCAATAAATGAAGGAGTTCTCCATTAATAAATTCAGTGAGACCTTAAATGACACGTGAATTTTTAAACTGTTATTTTATACCAACGAAAACATTGCTTTTATTCTGACTTGTAATAACTTATGTTAAATTTATATCCTATTTTGACATAAATGTTTACAAACAGAAATATCAGTAGTTCATTTATTAACTGTCAAATAGACATGAAGTATTTTAATATTTCAATAAACTGTGCTCTAATAGCCTTAAAGCTGTCTGCACTGTCACTAGGAAAATAAATAAATAAATAGAAAAAGAGTATTATCAGTGTCTTCTCAGAAAGGTATTGAAGTGATACAGAAATGCCTCAGTTCTAAATAAAGTGAGCAGGTGAATTGAGCCTGATGACTTGAAGGTACCTGTGAGTGCCACATTTCCATGGGATGCAATGAAGAATTTAATGTGGCTCCGTTAGCCTTTAGGGGTGCAGTAAATAAGTCCTGAAAATTCAGGCAGCCTCAATCATTACCTCATTTAAATTAGCCTTTCACTGACGCGTTCAGCTAGATCTCAAAACAGAAATCATGTAAAATTAACTCAATAAAGCATGTGCTTTTCTAACTGCCTTTTATTGCTTTCTTTCTAGGTCTTTAGGGATTTTACACTGCGTATCTGGAAAAACAAGTCACCATTTAAACAGTCTGCACCATGAATGGTAAGGGGTAGCTGCCTTGCAGTGTTATTATTACTTAACTATCAGGAAGTTAGTCACTTGGATGGTAGAAGAGGAATTTTTTTTTGCTTCATGCTTTAGGTGAATACACACCTGAAAAAAATGATTAAAAAATCAATTGATTATCAATTAATTATCAATTAATAAACATAGCTTTAAAAAACTTTGAGGGTTGATTACAATTGCTGCTAAAAGCTATAGAGATTATTCAGCTGCTATTGACCTTGGATTCTGCTGAGCTATAGGCCTTCTGATATATAGATTCCTGTTTTTTAATGTATTTAGTGTTTTAAGACACAGAGCATAGGGCTGCTCAGTATTTCTGTTTTGTGTGATCCAAGTTACCAGTGGTTTCATTGTCAGGCTGGCAAGTATTGCCCATAATGATGCCCAAGATTTTCCATAAAAGACCCTACTTTCAATCCATGGTATAATTCTGACAAACTGTAATTATTTAAGTTAAAATTCTTCATCTTCCTCACAATTCCTTTCTGTCTTTGCCAAAAGGATTAAGAAAGTCAGAGGATGTCCTTCCTTCTCTTATCATTCAGGTGTTGTCTTCTGGGAAGTTTTTTCTGTCCTTCATTTGATATAGTAGGGCAGAAGGGAAGGTACCTCTTATAGCACTGTGTGAATTTGTATATAAAAGGAAATGAGGTCTAGAATTGGAAGTGTGGATTAGAATTAGATAAGTAAAGGCATGCTTCAAATAAATATTGTAGTTAGGAATTCAAAATTGCTATTTGTTTCACTACTTCTGGGACAAAAGATTGTTTTCTTCAGTTTCAGTTGTAAATGGTTTTGCTGAACATTTATTTATATTTTGGGATGATGCTATTTAATTACAACACTGGAATAACACAAAACACCTTCATGATACAGAGCTTTGTTCAGCTAAAAACCAATTGCATCCATGAGAACAGTCTGTGCTTCACCATGTTTCAAGTCCCTATGGAATTCACTGAATAAAAAGCAGCTGGATTCACAAGGGGCTGTCCTTCAGTGTTCTTCACCATAAAGGTGCTCTAGTTAGTATCAGGTTGACTTTTTTATTTTACATTTCAGTTAGTGTCTCAAGTGCTTAGTTGTTTTTTATTAGTTTTCTGCAGGTTTTTTTTTTCTTTTTTTTTCCTGAACAGAAAACAGTCCTGCAGTTTCTCCGGGATATTGTGTAGTCTGGGGAAAATTGAAGGAAAATATTTGGAACAGGAATCCCTTGACCACTAAGCTGTTTTGCTTATGTTGATATTTTCATTTATTGAACTTACTCCTGAGTGAACGGTCACAAGATCAGAGTTACAGCCCACAGAAGCAATGGCAAAATGTGTGCAGAAATGATGACAGCTTTATTTTTAATGCATTTTTAATTCTTGAATTTGTTGGCGAAAGTGTGTCAGGGCATCACCAACATTCATATAACAGCTCACTTTAGAGTGAGACAGCTCTTCTGTCTAACTGGCATCCAGAGTTCAAAATTCTTTTCTTATATTAATACTGTTTTGTTTTGCTTTTTTTTGGTTCAACTTCCTATTAGTAATGTATCTTGTGGTACATCCAAGAGCCTTTATCAGAGTTAGATAGCATTTGGCAACATATGCAACATGTGCAAGGGAAAAAAAAACATTGTCTTGAGATGATAACAGTGAAAGGTGACTGAACAGCAAGTGACTTCAGATGTGAGAAATTTTGGCATTATACATCTGCAATTTGTTATGTATTTAATAAACGAAGGAAAAAGTTATCTAAGTATTCAGTCAGTTATCTGACTGAAGTCAGTTATCTAAATCTTCCAAGGCAGTATTTTGACAAGGTGATTTCTTGCCAGCAGTTTTGCAGAGATGATTCTCAAAAACAAATTTGAAAGATGACAGGTTTAAGGTCCTTTAGGAAATGCATTGTTTTTATAAGTTTTATGAAGAGCAAAACAGTGCTAAGCTCCTAGGTGTAGTCCATTTATTTATGCTTGAAAATTTGTCTATGATTTACAGTCTTACCGTGCCATGTCCAGTTGAGTCTTGTTCACCTCCAGCAATGGAGATCCCACAGATTCCCCAGGCAGAATCTGCCAGGGTCTGACCTCTCTAATTTTTTGTTGTTGTTGTTTTTGAGCAGAGCCTGGAAAATTTAATAGACGTAGTTCTGGTAGACAGAGGACATACAGCTGTCTGTTCTACCATGAAGTTTATCATCGTGGCTAGCGTACGGAAGCACAGAGTCACACAGAGCAGCTCAGGTTGGCCAGCAGCTCTGGAGACGGTCTAGCTCTACCCCCGGCTCAGGGCAGGGTCAGCTACAGCAGGTTGTTCAGGGACATATCCAGCTGGATTTTCAGAATCTTGAAGGATGGAGAATTTACAACCTCTCCAAGCTCTTTCTTATCTTTAAGCGGAATATCCTGTATTTCAAAGTGTGCCCATTACCTCTTGTCCCGTCACTGGACACCACTGAGAACAGTTTGGCTTTATCCTCTTTACTCTCTCCCATTAAGTATTTATATACATTGGTAAGAATCCTCTACGCCTTCTCCTTTTCAGGATAAACACTCCAGATATCTCAGCTTCTCCTCATATATCAGATGCTCCAATATCTTAATCATCTTTGTGATCCTTTACTGGTTCGACTCCAGCATGTCACTATCTCTCTAGTACAGGATAGCCCAGACCTGGACTCGTCATTCCAGACATCTGACCAGGGTGGAGAAAAAAGGAAGGGCTAGGAAAAAGGGAAGAGGATCTCCTCCCTTGACTTGCTGGCAATCATCTTCCTGGAGTTCAGTCAGCTTTAAATCCATCTCAGTGTTCATGTAGGTAGTCTGTACTTCACCAGTTTGTCCATGTTATGTGAGACAGGGTTGAAAGCCCTGCTGAAGTCAAGATAAGCAACATCCACTGTTCTTCCTTCACCCACTAAGTTAGTCATTTCATTGTAAAAAGCTATCAGGTTGGTTCTGATGTCCCTTTTGAAAATCTGTGCTGGCCTCTCCCAAGCACATCATTACCATGTTTGGAAAAGGCTTCCAGGAGGATTTGCCCCATCACTTTCCAAGAACTGGGGTGAGGCTGACTGGCCTGCAGTTGTTCAGATCCTCCATTTGCCTCTCCTGGAAGGCAGGAGTGACATTTGGTTTCTCCCGATCCTCAGAAACCTTCCCAATCACCACAGCCTTTCAAAGACTATTGAGAGTGGCCTCAGAGTGACATCAGCCAGCTCCCGCAGCACTTGTGTCTGCATCCCACCAGGACCTGGTTGGGATGCAGACACATCCCAACCTGGTCTAGGTTGTTTACATGTTCTCTCATCTGCTTTTCTTCCATCAAGGGCAAGTCTTCCTTGCTCCAGACTGTCTGATGGGTCTCAGAGGCCTGGGATTCCTGAAGACCAATCTGACCCATAAATAACAAGGCAAAGAAGGTTCTGAGTATCTCAGCCTTCTTCAGCACCTCTGTCAAGAAGTCCCCAGCCCCATTCTGCAATCAACTCACATTGTCCCTAGCTTTCCTTTTGCTGTAGAAGCCCTTCTTGTTGCCCTTCATATCCCTTATCAGATTGGACTAGAGGTTCTGTGCCAGATAGGATTTGGCCTCATCTCATTCTTCCACACTCAGACAGTGTCTCTATATGCATCTTTATTCAGAAGATAAACCCCTGGATGATCAGGAATCTGTGCTGTCAACAGCATCTAGAGGACTTAGGTTAAAACAGAGTTCACCAAAACTAACAATAACATGAATATACAATACAACAAAAATAACAGTAACAATTATCATCTAAAACCAAGTTATTTCTGAGAAGAACTTGCTATATTTTTTTTTCTGTTCTATAGAACATGCCTGATCTGGCAGTGAGAGGTGGCAGGTTTTCTTTATCTGCATTTGCCTTTGTTTCCTTCCCTGTCCTATTGAGTTCATAGAGATAAGAGTAACTAAAAATCCATGGCTTCTTACAGTGAATTTTCTAGTTTTCATTGATTATTAAGTAAACCAATAGCTTTTAGTCTTGTGTTATTTAAACAATGGCCAGATATTGCAGTAGACAGTAAGTGCACTTCTTTGTTTCTTCAGGATATTTGAGCTGCTTAAAAATTGTCCTATGCTTTTAACAAATTAGGACTTCTCTCTTCTAACCCCAGGCTTCATATGCAAAAAAACAGATCACCCATTGTAAAGGCTTTATCCAATTTTTCTTGGAAAATATATTTATTTATATATTACTTTATAGAAAGATATGTGTTCCCAGAATTTGGAAGTAATCTTAGTTTACAACTGTCTTCATCTGCCCTGCTGTATAAACAGCAGTTGAAACATGGTTGTCATGATGGTCCTCTCTAACTGACAAAAGCTTTTAATCTTTATCTTATTTAAACTGGGTTCTGTATGCAGCTCATCTGGTTCATATTGTCAGCTCTTTGCTGCTGTTAAAGTCAGGTAATTCCTACTTACTCATTATCTTCTTGAATGCCCTTAAGTGAATGTGGTTTCACTGTACTTATAGAGAGGATCAATTAAGATAATCTTGGATTAATCCCATTACACCCTGTCGTCTTTTTTATGGCTATCTCTGTTCTTGAATGTACACAAATTGCAGAAAAATAGTGTTTCCCATTTAGAGGATTTCCTCTCGTATGAAAACCAAGGATTTTGCATCATGGTATTTTAAAAATACTGTCCTTTTGGTAATGACCCTACATATGTATTAGTATATATGTATTATATTATAAATATTGTATAAAAATATATAAATATTATATGTATGTATTAATATATAGAGTTGCCTATGCCTTAGTTTGCTGCTCAGAAATTTGTGGCACTGCTAACAAAACTAACTTGAGTTTCACGCTCAATTTTTAGAAAGATCAAGACTTTTACCAGAATCTAACTTAATACTTTCAACTACTAATGTAGATTAAAAAAACGTAGCTCTTAGGCTGAGTTAGTACCTGATGACTATGAAATGGGACTATGCAAAGCAGCGTGAAATAAGGTGCACTTACCTTTCTGAGTTCGAACCTATAAGCACAATATTTATGGCACCATAAAAATACTTCCTGTCGAAAGAATGCTTTGATAAGCACACTTGGTACAAGCATGGARGGCTATAGGATTGGATGTACTGTAATTTCCAGTCGAGCTTCAGTCCTCCTTCTGGGTGCACTGGTACCTGGAGGAGTAATTTGTTTCATCTAAAGAAAGAGTGGGCCTGGCTCTTGCTMACTGGGTCAATGGCTGTGGCTAAGYTAGAGCTTGTCAGCTTGCAGTCTTTCTTGTATTTTTTTTCTTATTTTTGCCTAAAAGGCGAGTAACACAATACTGCTAACATTTTATGGTTTTGTTTGAAACAGTAATGTGATATACTTTTAACATAGCTGCTCTAAACAATTTTTTTTGTATGCCTTTATGGGGAGACAGGTGGCCAGAGAAAGACAGAATGACTTTGGTTTGTCTGYGTTAACCATCTATTTCCGTTAACCATCTATTTCTGTTTATGGTGGTGTCTTTAGCGTCACACGTTAAGAAAAAGTTAAAGATTCTAACGTTGAAATAGAAACGAAATAAAAGCTTTGCTATTCCTGGAGACAATAATAAGTTGTGTGTTCTGAAAAACAGTGAAGGCCGTCAGTCCAAATCAAAAAAAAAAAAATAAAAAAAAAAAATAAAGAAAATAAAAGGAAAGTCGGTGCGCGGCGCGGCCTTCCTCGCGCTGCCCCTCGCCGTGCTCAGCAGCCGCCGCGGCCGCCCCTCACGTGGCGCTGAGGCACGTGCCGCGCGGCCGTTGGCGCGGCCGTTGGCGCGGCCGTTGGCAGCCGGCAGGGGGGCTGCGTCCTCGCCCGGGGGCTGCGGGAGGCCCGTCCGAGCCCGCTCCCGGCCGGCGGTGCCGGCTCTGCCCCGTTGTTGCCGCCGTTTGCCCCGGCGCGCAGGGGGCGAGGAGATGGGAAGTGATCTTAGTTAAGTGTTCCCTGCACAGAAGCAAGTGCGGCGCTTTCTGTGCGAAGCGCCGGCAGCAGACCTTATCACAAAAGACAAAGACAAATAYTTATCAGGGAACAAAAGACGTCCACGAGTGCTTAGAGCAGGACAGAGTTTTTTTTTCCTCCCACTTTCTTCAGGCGAAGATGCTTAACCACATGAGATGTTTATCAGGGCTCCGCGTGGAAATTCTTTGTTTCCCTGTAAAGCAGCTGTTTCTGTTTGTGCGGAGTTACGCTGAGTTAAGCTCCAGGGAATGCCGACACCTGCTCCTCACCGTGTGCACGGGGCCGTGTTGTGTGTGCCCCGAGCATCAAAGGGCCTTAGGTGGTACTTGGAAAGTACAACCCTTCGCTTTTGTGAGATTTTGTTCCAAAGACTAAGGTGATCAGTCACCGACAAAAACAGGCGAACAACAGCAACAACAAAAACGCATTTCAAGTAAAGAGAGCCCAATTTGTCYGAGTAGTGAAGAAGGTAAGCTGTGACCCAGTGTACTTGCATGGCAAATGGCRAGCCAGCCTCGTAGTGACTGTAATAAGCTGATAGTGTCGTACAGAGTTTTGGCACCAAGTGACATAATTCATAGCAGTGTCTGTGCTTGAGTCTGGGTTTGCATTAGTACACAGGGTTTGAGGCACGCTGTGAGATATTTTTTCTGTGAAAAGTTAMGGTGGAGCTTTGCACTGACGTCAGTTTTTAAGTGCAGTGCTGAAGAGTAAACATACTCCGTCACAACACAAGTGTTATACCCAGGCAAGGCTTGTTTGCTTTCTTAATGTATTTCATAAATATTTGGGAGGGGAGACATTTGGGAGTGATTCTCCACATGTCTCTACTTAAAGCTAGTACTGCTTACCTGAGAAAATGTGTTCGAGCTGGGGAGACTCCCCTGGGAGCAAGGGCTTGTGGAGTTGATACCTGACTATTTCATATGCATCACTACATTATAGATTAGTAATATAAAGCTGAAATGTGACACAGGTGAAAATGTTCTCTCTCTTTGTTTTTGTTTTTTGTTAATGGTTAGTATTTTTCTCAAACTTKGCAATCTCTGAAACTGGTTTAAGCTGTCTACTTCTGAGGTTTTTGGGGATATGTTTGTTTAAATTACGTACTTTTGTACAGCACTTAAAGAGCTTTAATGAAATYATTTTGTTTTAGTTCAAACTAACATGATTTTTAATATAAAGCTGCTCTATGATGCTTTATTTTTATAGATCTATTCTTAATTATATAAATTCCAGTATATTTTATTAAAATGCTAAGTTGAGAAATTTCCTACAATTTATTCTTAAAGGTTTGGGGGACTGCAAAGCACAGAGTCTCTGCCCATTCTTAAAACAGATGAAATTACTATCTTTTTTTAATATATATTTTTATTTGGCTTTTTCAGTTCAGAGCTTGGGATTTGTTTCCCATAGGTATAATGTATTCTATGATAGCTTATAAAATTTTCTGCATTTCCCATACTATTATCTTACAATGTATTTTAGGAAATGAATATGTAGCAAATAATAGCATGCTGAATTTTCCATTTAATTGAATAAAACAGCTATTTTAGCTGTCTTAACTTGAACTATAATCATTTGCTGAGACCCTCAGACAGGCAACCTCAACTCTGAGAGGGAGAGATTTATTCTTGAAAAACAGGGGATACAATTTATGAAAATATTTGCTTATAGTTTTGGACTGTTTTTTGCTCCTGAGAGAGGTTTTCTGTTTTTAAAAAAGGAGATACTCCAGCTTTCTTTTCTAACAGCATATTTATTATTTAAGAATTTTGTTATCTTCAGTTTTGTAAGTTGATATTGCCACAGAAGCAGGAGGAAAAAAAAAAAAAGGATGGGAGGGGGAACAAAAACAAGAGGAAAAACCTTGGAATAGGGCCAAGTTGATATGGAAAGCTCATTTTTTAAGATAACTTACTTTCCTGTTTGCTTTTGTGAGAGAGCATATTCACATTATTTCTTTTATCTGTAACAGAAAAAAACCATAACAAATAACTGGTCAAGAACTCAAAAATCATAAAAACTCTGCCTCTGTTGAGAGAAGTCACTGCAGCACAACTAAGTAGTTTGTATTTTATTAATGCCGTGTTGTTTGTGCTTGCATTGCTGACTGTGTGATGGGTTGGCACTACAGATCCAGCCTTTTAGAGTTACCTTTTTAATGTGAGAAATGTATTTAGGAAACTTTGATGAAAGAGATGGTTTTTAAAAATTGGAATATTTTTGACACAGCTTGTACAGATGAGATTGTAATTGGTGATATGGGAATAGAATATATGTATACTGAAATATTTGAAATACTGATTCATTTCTTGCTTCAGTYTTCCACCTGCCAGCTGTAATTCTGGATCTTATTTAGGAGATGCTGTCACAGGGAGTAATTTCACTTCTAAAGTAATCCCACTGTGACATGGGAGCAAAATATAGGCACCAGTGCAGATACAGTTCTAGGAATTTGTCTGGATGCTGCCGTTGTGGACAATCTAGTATGCAGGCTATAAACCATTTGCATTTTAATATACTTTGTTATACTTACTGTGTGTTATTTACCACTTCTGTTTTTTCTATTGATTGAAATCCAGATATTTAGATTTAGTACATTTCACACTGCCAARAGTTCTGTTATTTCCCGGGAGAGGGATAAGAATCTAGGATTTTTTTCGAGCTCTACCAAAATCTGGGAGTTGTATGTGAAATGCTCCATGAAACCATTTCAATTATTTTTATGTTATTTTTYGTTAAATATATAACAATACTTTAATAGCAGTAATTCCTCAATAGCAGTAAAATTCCTCAAATGCTTGCTGACTTTTTTAAAAGCATGTGAATAAAACATCTGTATAAAACAGATTTTATAAAAGAAATCAGCAGAAYGAGCAAAACAACTGAAAACTTTGATTAGCCGCTTCCCTCTGTGAAAATGACACAAACCCATTACAAAAATCATCTGCTTTAACCTATCTTTAGGGTGTTAAAAAATAAGATCAACTAAATAAAGCTTAGTAATTATATTTTGTGAACAAATATGTTTGTGTACTGTTTTTACTTTTCCTTCTAATTAAGATACATGTAACTTCATTAAGAGATCCTCTGCGTTTTTCAATGCAGTTTGGGAACTTACTGTTGAACTTTTGGGTAAAATGAAATGCCATAGTCAAAATTAATATTATTAATAACCTAAAAAAGATATTCAATCTCATGGGATTTTCCTACAAAGATATGTAGCAGTAAATCCCTCAAAAATCTATTAATAATATTGATATAAATTACTTTAAAATTGTTGCAATATTGTGGGAAATAGGTTCCTTATTGTGTCATTTTGTAATTGTTGAAGAATCAAAGTTTATAGCAGGGATACAGCTTTAGCTTCCGAAATTCTTGGAAAAGGTGTACGTATTTTTTTTAAATCCTTACAATCCGTAAAAGAAAAAAGATATAAATGAATGAACTGCACAGTTGGACAATTTTTTCCATAATTTATTTTTAATACTTTTTTAAAATCCTTTTTTTTTCCTTTTTTATGAGCAATGTTAGGATGCTTTAAAAATTAGCAAGAATACAATTTTTCTTTTAAAAAATAACTTGTGAATGCTTCACAATAAATGGAGGAGCAGCCTGATTCTGGGCTTCTGTTTCAAGCTTAATCTTAAACAAAATATTTTTGTGTGTCTTCATAAGCTTTTTCTCTGCTTTATTTGAAAACACTCTAATTAAGTAGCGATTTTTTTTGTTTTGAACTAATATAAGTTTAATTATAAAAAGATGAATAGAGAGGACAAAAGGTGGGATTGTTTTGAGTTTTCGAAAGTATCGTATCTTTGTTTTCGTTACACGTATGCTGGCCTTACGTCAACACAAAAAAATGAAGATATGATTAATGCGCTACTTAGAATGTTGAGGTGAAGTTTCGGGCTGGATCCAAAGCAATAAAATTTGTAACGGGAAACTTGATAGTGCTTCATGTTAATATTCATGGCCAAATTATAACTGCTGGAAGGATAAAGGAGTGTGAAGTCGTTTGCTGTCTGTGTTTATGTGATGTGTCTGTGTGGCATGTGAGGGGAAAGAAAGATCTTAGACACATGAGGAGAAAGATTGAACCTCGAGTTTAYGTATAAAGAAAGGTTCTTTGAATTATTTAGGTTAAGACAGGGAAAATGTGCTAGGTGCTGTACAAACAGAGATACTACAAATGTGGGCCTTAGGCTGGGAAACAGCTAAATAGATGTGCATTTTTGCCTATAGGAATAATCTGATACTCCTAAAATATTCCYGTATCTGTGAATTAGCAAGATCCAGCCTGTAAATGAGTATAAAATGGGTCACACTTAACTGTATCAACCATATCTTATGTTGATTAAATCTGTCAAGCATAGAAAGAGTTTTCGGTGATACTGCYTTTTTTTTCCCCTTTAATTACCACTAGAGAAAACAACAGTGCAATTTTTGAACTGATGAGTAAGATCTAGCCTCCTGGCTTTCTCAGCTGGTACAGTTTATTCTGGGTTGGATGAAGTTTTCAGGATTGTTTCCTGTGCATATTCAGAAACAGAAGCTGGTGCTGAAGGAGCTAATTTTTAATACAGTTCTATGGCAGAAAGGAAAACCTTATTTTCAGTGTTTTGCCTCTYGCATTTCTTACTGTTGTGTTTTGCTATTTTGCACACTTAGTTCTTACAGCCAATTAAATAGGTGACAGGTCTCCTTCTCGCCACAAATTTGTTCTGTTTTTACTTTATACATTCATGTATGCTTTCTTGATGTGAGTGGAGGTGGCAGCAGTTTAATCAGGCTGGTGTGTGATGGGTTCTGAGAGGTTTTGACCTTTCACTTCTTCCTGTAAAGAGGTACCATTTTCACCCCTAGGTGATGTATGAAGTGGTTAATGTAATTCCTGTGATGACTGCACTGTGCAAATGCTGGAATAAAGGTGAGTTTTTTTGTCAGGCTTATCATTGACTTGACAGCATAAAATGGGAATCATACCTTTATGTACCCAGCATGTATATGATGGAGTATGATAACATTTTAAAAATAATGAAAAATGAGGCATTGCTCATGTATATAATACATGTCTTTGTCAATTGTTAGGTTCAAAAGCAGTTAAAAATCAGACTGCAATTCTCTYTTCCATTGCAATTAATGTCTAAGGAACCAGTCTGCGTTGGACAGTTTTGCTTAGCCCTGGGGAYAGGGGCCTGCCTTTTTTAATGCTAAAGCTTGGATCTTGAGCTATGCAGCTTTTCAGAAGAATAATATTTTCCTGAGATGCAATAACACCGTTCCAGTGCTCTGCATGCTGGTGTTCATCTGTTGGKGTCGGTAGGGAAAATTGTAAATCGTATAGAAAGCCATTGCTCTGTGAAAGCATCTCCCGGGATATTCCATACTCCAGAAGGCAGTTCTGGGTAGTCTCAGTAGACAAGAAAGGTGCATGTGTTTTGTGGACAGCATGAGGGACAGGATACACGTAAGCTTGAGTTTAAACATGTCATTAGTAACCCTGTGGTAGCGAAAAAGGTTTGTTAGAAAACTGCATGTTTTGCATAAAGTGGGTTTTAAATCAATTGATTTTAAATTTGGTTTAACCGTTTGGATTCAAGTGTATCTAAGCTGTTGAAACGTTTCCAGGCAAGTCTTTCCACGGTATCACTGTGGGGCTGTTTGGCATTATATCCAAATTAACAGCATGCTGTGCCATTAAAGAAAGAAAAGGATGCATTCTTTTTCTTGGCGTAGACTTCCGCAAAGTGATAAAAGGCTCCCTGTGTTGCTTACAAATACTATAAAATGTTCACTTTGCTCTAGAAACTTTGGGCATTTCATGCTTGAATCTATTGCATATGGCCCCTTAAAATCTTTTCCATTTCTCTGCTTATATCTCCTTTGACRACTAGTGAGAAACACTTTTTCCCTAGTTTTGAGTGGACAATTAACTACTTAGATGATAGGAGAATGTGCCCTATGGAGAAAGTGAAGGCTCTGAGGACAGTTATAAGCAGGATACAGGTTAGCTAGGAACTCTGGATTTGGTTCTCAGTACTTTGTTACTGTTGGGAAGCTGCAGAGTTTCCCAGAACCTTCCATCCTCTCTATATAGAACAGGCGAAAATTGACCAGGTGTGCAAACAAGTAGGACTGTTTAGTATTTCTGCCCTGAAATACTGAAATTTGTTTGCTGTTAGATATTTGTTCCATTATTAGATGAAAAGTGAGTTTCTCTTTCTCCCTTTCTAATGTATATATGGAGAAATCCCAGAACCTATTGTACATTTTAGGCATTAACAACTTCTGAACCCAGTTTGTGTACCTCAAATCTTGTACTGCATAATGCCAAATGTGCATAATGCCAAATGTCTAGTTGGAAAGCATAATCTTCACATTTTATGAACTGCAAAACAGAATTAAATTGGTGAAAAGCTTCTCAGAAGTATATATAAAATTGACTTTTGCTTTTCTTGTTGTACAGTGTCAACTGGTCTGCTTTTGCCTTGGGAAGGCAAGGAGCTGGAGTTAGGCTGGTACCATGGAAGAACATTTCTCCAGGATTGACTTACTCCAGGATAACTTTCTTTCCAAGTTATGAAAGGCTCGTATTTTTCCCTGTTTAGCTACCTTTTTTGGCTAGTTGATTACTGGTACCATTCAGTTGCTTGCACATATGCATGGCTCGGCCTGGTGCTGTGCAGAATTAGTTTCCAGATGTCTTACATGTTAAATAAAATAAAAGAGCAGGCAGAACTGACATTTATAAAAAACAGAAATGTGTGTGTTAGTGCTCCTGTTGTGAGCAGTTAGTGAAAAATAATCATCCAGTAATAATAATTACTAGTTCACAGAAAATTTTTCAAAATTTAAATGTCTTCGATTTTGGGATATTGGAAGTTTTACCTCAGACTTTTTAGAAAATACCAGCATATGTAGGTTTGATCAGTTGGGCCCTTACTACTGAAGCTAGTGAATTATGAGTTCTGTTTTTCTAGTCATGCAGGAATATATAGATATGGATAAAGAGAAATGCAGCTAAAATATCTTGAGTTAGAGTTTAAATTCTTGGAGGACTTTGTAGACAGACATTTAAGCCCCTTGTAGTGAGTAAAGTGACCTTCATTTTTCTTCTTTGTTGTTCAGCTTTGGGGTCCACCTAAATCTGTCAGAAGGACTATG
This sequence comes from Eudromia elegans, assembly GCA_003342815.1. Taxonomy (NCBI): domain Eukaryota; kingdom Metazoa; phylum Chordata; class Aves; order Tinamiformes; family Tinamidae; genus Eudromia; species Eudromia elegans. Next base: position 1,259,386 of record PTEX01000201.1, read on the forward strand.
CATTCTCAAAAACGTGATAAACCTCTTACACTGGTGCATAGCAAGTGTTATTTGCATTATTTAGATACAGAAGACCCTGTGTCCTGGATTTATGGCATGAAGACTCCTCTCTTTACGCAAAACCACTTTTATTTATTTTTTGCTACTATTTCCAACAAAAAAAATTGTGACTGTCATCACTTCCTCTCCAGTTTCAGCTMCTGTCTTGAATTCTCCTTATAAAAAGGAGGTCAGCTTAACTTGCTAACCAGTTACTTTAGGGTTCATTTTCATAAACCATTCTAAATCACTGTCTGAATATACTTGTTACCCACTCTTTGAGTACTATCAGATCAATTATTAAGCCACTCGCCCAGACTACTTCTAAGTTATACGTAATCTCCATTGACTTCATATGGATGTAGACAAAACAGACAGACTTGGAGAAAATTTCTGCCTTAAGCAGTGCCAACCAGCACCAAATACTATTTACAACTACAATTACTTCAACTAAAGTAATATTTGTAATTAATTCTTGCAGCAAAGGCTGAAGCTGTGTTCCTTAGCCCTCGCATTTGCTTATGACAAATCTACCTACCCACTTGGCAACGTTCCTGCTGGCTATTCRGTTTCCTTCCGGCCTTGGGAATTTGATTTTGTTGTCTGTGCCAGAGCAGAGCTCCAGCAGGTTGGGTAGCAGAGCATTCCCTCCCTAAGAGGGTATGTCTAAATTAATGTGTTCTTTTGGATCAGGGCTCTGGATCGTAGCCATTTATTGTGGTTCAGTTCACATCATGAAGTGATCTTGAACTGTGCAAACAAGTTTCTTTTAAGATGAAACTAACTGGGGAGATGCTGTCCCATCAGGCATTCTGGCCACACAAGGAAGCCATAGTTTAAATGGTTATAGTGTAGGTGTCATAGAAAAGAGAAAAAAAAAGTGTGGGAGGAAATAGTCAAAAGTGTCACCTCATCTACTGCTGGCATGAGTTTGAAGAAASGAGCTGGGAAAAAACAGTGCTGAAATCTGGCTTCAGGAGAGCTGTTTCTGCAAGAGGCTAAGGGTGCCACTTGTAGAACCCAATGACTAACCTGGTGGCTGAAGGTACCCCTCTACACTTAAAAATAAAGCATGTGAGAAGTGAGATTCAGGATTAATTCCTGTCCTTTTTGTTTCCCACTGTCTGGCTCCAGGGAGTGTGCAGGTGAAGGTCTGCATTTCTTTCTGTCTGTCCATCCCTTGTGTCCAGACTTTCCTCAGTCAAGCCAGAGCTGAAAGGCCCAAAGGAGAAGGGGGAGGAGGCCTTCCCACTTCCTCTGGGCTAGCATGGGCTCCTGCGTGCCTGGACCCGGGAGCTTTGGAGCAAGTGTCTGCCACTTGCAGCGGGGAGCCGCAAGTTCCCGCCTCTGGTTTAATCTGCCGCATGTGAGGCCAACACTGCTGCCCAGGAGTGCCCCAGGGCTTCAGGGTGACCGTGCAAGGGAGCGCTCCTGTGGATCAAGTTGGAGCTGAGTCGAGGGGCAAATAACCAGGCTTAGAAATATGTAGTTCTTAATTTTGTGTAGCCTCAGTCTCACTTGTTTGTGCTGTCAGGTATAAAGAGATGTCAGGGACAAAGGCCACCGGCAAGCAGTATCTGTAAGAAATGTGCTTGGTCTGTGCATTATTCCCTGGCAGTGGGATGAGACCTGCAGGCTGGGTAGTTTCCCCCCTCCTTGGGGTATCTAGCCCTGTTAGGGAATAGCTCTAAATCTGCTTTGGGAATCCACACATTGCTTTTTCATTTTCTCTTGAAAAGTTACTGAATGTCCTTCACTCATCCTGTTCTCCTTCATGGTTCAGACTAACCCGTTCTGCAGGAGCCTGTCCATTTTGTTAGGAGCTGGCAGTTTTAAAACCAAAGTGGTTAAGTAAAAGAGATTAGTCTCTGAAGAAACAYTTCCCTTTGATAATTGGATAACAGTAGAGTAAAGCAGCTTTTCCCAGGTACCTATTTAAAGCAGTATATTATTAAGCCACCAGCATATTGTAAATTCAAAAGACAAAATTAGGGTACTTTAGTGCCTCTCTGTTTGCAGTCTGTTTTGTCTGACAAGCAGGCAGCTGTAGATCCTGAAGGCAGTCGTACTCCTGGCAGATGATGGGTATACATGAGTGAGAACTTCCTCTGAGGTATTGACCTCATCGCAGTCAGCTCCTTTGAAATTTGTTTTTTAAGTAATCTATCTAATATATCTAAAGAGTAACATTGGAATCAATCYATCCATATGCCTCAGCAAGGTCAATAAAAAGATAATAAATCCTGTAATGCTCTATGATCTCCTCTGCTGTGTAGCTGTTGGAGGAGMCTTGTACAGTGTAAAGTTTAATTCTGTACATTTATTTGGGTGAAAAATGCTCTGAACCAGGTATCTGGTGAGTGTAAAATTCATTACAAGTTCATTTTCAAATTTCATGTTCTATTATAATCTATTATCATGAAATTGAAAATATGTCAATTATAAGTGACAATTTGTRAGGAGAAAATGAACCTAAAGTTCGTGAAAGTAGCTTTCTATCCAAACAAAAGTCTGTTTGGCTATTCTATATATGGTCAAAGATTTGAGGATTGATTATTTCTGCCAAACCAACTCTGCAGGCTTTGAAGATCAAAAAGAGTACTTCAGTCAGTTTAGATTTTGGCCAGTGAAAAGTATATATTCTCTGTAGATTATGAGGCTTTTTTTTCTAAGTGTTTGCTGCACCAAAATCTAACCWTGCCTAAATTCAAGTAAAAAGTCTTTGTCTTCTTTGTTGCTATAGCCCCCTATCAYCATGGTGTCTGTTTTTCACAAATCTGGTTCAGGATAGCTTTAGGTTGACGACAAAGCAGATCACAGAATACAATTTATTTTCCTTCCCTAGCTGAAGTCTTGTTCCTTAGAAATACAGGCTCTCTTGGAGTCTTCTCACAGGGCTTGTTGAATATAAATTTAAGACAACGATGTCTCTTCTTGCTRGATAACAGACCTGGAATGCATCTCTAGAAACAGACAAAAAGTAGCTCGCCAAGTTGTTTTCTCCATTGGCCAAGGGTAAACCTGGATGCTCTGGACTTGTTTTAGTATGTAGGGAAGGAGTGTCATAAGTCTTKGTTAGGCCACAAAATCATCCATTTCCTTAGAGTTCATCATACCTGTTCAAGTCCTTTAGAATATGCTGAGGCATAGCTAATGCAAATTAAAATCAGTTATTTGCAGGATTCTCAAAATACTTTGGAATTTGTTTAAAATTACAGTTTATTTCTGATCACCAGGACAAACTTGAATTTTTAGCCCTTTGAGAGGGTTGCCATCTGCAGCCATTCACAGTAGTGAATGGACAAATCCAACTATTGGGTTGCATTACAATAGAAATATGATACAATATGATGATATAATTCAGGACTTGTGGCTTGTAGGCGATGTGTTTTTAATGATCGTAGGAAATACAATCAAACAAATAATAATAGAAATGAGAAAAGCTGGTACTTCCCACAGTAAATTAATGCTGAGAAGTGTCAGCCGTGAGTGGGCAGAGATCAGGGATCAGTGGRCTAAATGAATGTTAAGACACTCCGTCAAGTCAGTCTGAATCTGGAATGGGACCACATTGCAAAGTAATGAAGTATTGAAAAATCAAAGACTTATTAATAGCACGTAAAGCATTCAGTTTGTGTGTGAAGAAAAATCCTATTCCTATTCCTGAACTGTTTCTTCTGTAGGTAGGYTAGGGTCTGTTAATGCTAAAATGTTTATAATTACAAATCATGAAGGATTGTGCAGTTTTTACTGTGGTTATATATAAAGACTGCTGTGCTAATTAAAGTGCAAATAATAAGCTTTGTTGTAGAAGTTGTAAAATCAGTTACCTTTACTGAGATAGCAGGGAGTGTTACCATTCCTTACAGTCATTGGTGGACCTTGCCTGCCAATTCTTGGAAAGGGGGAAGAGCCTTATGATTTCTATCCAGCCCAGCAATGACTGTTCAGTAATGTACACAATGTACTTTTTTTTTCCTGTTTTTCCCAATTTTTTTTTGGACAGACCTGTGACTGCTGCTTCTTTTTTGCATGCYTTGGAAAGCTGCTCTTTTAAAAGAACACCAGCACTCTGTTCTTCAAGCACAGCTCTGGTGATCAGCTTACAGAAAAGATGCCACCCAAAGAAGTAGTAGCACAGGACTAAGTCGCTAATTTGTTTGATCTGTTTTACAGACTAAATTTTGTCTTCATTATTGCTGTATTAAACGCTAAGTAGTAAAGTGTGTTGGCGGCTCTCTCTTTTGACATACTGAGCCTGACTTCCTTGACTCAGCTGAATTTGGAGTCAAGCGTTCTGCATAAGCGTTCACCCTGAAAGTACATAGCCCTGATTTTTTTTTTTTTTTTTTTTTTTTTTTTTTTTTTTTTTTTTTTTTTTTTTTTTTTTTTTTTTTTTTTTTTTTTTTTTTTTTTTTTAAGAACAGTAGGGCATATTTCAGGTTAGTCTATACCTGTTAGTAAGATGACTGCCTCTGTGGAAATGAATTGGGATGTGGTGTGATAGCTGCAAAGTAGCCAATGCTCCTGGCTAGTTAAAACCCCTTTTTTTACACCAAGTTGAAACTATGTGAAGGTGAATGCTGTGTTACTGTAGAAATTATAGGCCAGTTGAGGGATTGAAATTTCAGAGTATTTCATAGGCAGCATTACAAACACACACACACACACACACACACACACACACACACACACACACACACACACAAAGCAAACCCAAATAATGTCAGGGCCTGACATATCTATATTTCAAGGGTCACCAACATTACACAAAAACTTTTTGAAACACAGTAACTTTAACCACTTTGGATATTTGTATAGGCCAATAAAACTTATAAAAAACATGCCAAGCTTATGTATTTCTTTGTACCAGCGCATCTACACATATACRTGACTCACATTTTGACCTGTGGGTCACTTGAGGTTTAGTCTGATATGTAGAAATATTCAGGTATGATAATCTGTGTATCTAGATAAGTAGGTATCCACATGTGATAAACGTACAGACATAAAAGAACACTTAAGGGTAATGAAAGGAATGTATGCAGTGTTAGGATAAATTTCATGGTATTTTTAGGTAGCTAAAATATACATCAAACTGAAAAATAAGCTTGCCTTGGAGGAATAAAGAAAAATATAAAGAAAATGTTTTATCTGCATTCTGCATATTCTGAACCCCTTGGTTCTAAATTTCTTGGTACAAAATATATGTCTTGAAATGATAACCTTCATCAGTGCCATGCATACCTCTAATTGGAATTGGATGCTAGTTCTTCTGCTTTGTTCAGAGGGGCTAGAGGATACATGAAGTTATTGATAACTTATACAATAAAAGATTAAGTTTGTTTGTTGTGAATTTGTTTGCCACTCTATTGAAGTTTGCAAGCTGTTTACAGACTATCTTGAATTTGGCTCAAAATTTGCTGAGGACTAGAAAAGTAAATGCCTGAAAATAGTTTTACATTCTCTCTATATATTCTCTACTTGCTGGGTTTATATTTTCTGTGGTCTCAACTATTTCCTTTATAATTGACTCCACTTCTCCTTGCTGAGTGTGCYCATAGTGATTGTAGACAAATCCATGCAGATATAGGATGGAAGTCTACCTTGACCWTGCATTATCCAGAAGAGTTAACAACATTCCCAAAGTATGATCTTTGTTTTGATAAAGATAGAGCTCTTCAGCTCCCTTGCACATAGAATACTTAACATTCACACCTCTGCAATTACTGCAGTAACTGTTTCCATGGTGTTCCGCTTTCTACTGTATACCACATTTGTTGCAAAGAGAAGAAGGCTCATTTGCCAAGGTAACGGTATTTTTACTTCTAAGTAGCGAAAATTAGATACGCACTTTCTGATATTTTTAATTATATTAAGATTACTCATGATACATACCCTGGGATATAAAACATAATTTAAATTCTAGGTCTCGAGGTTTACAAGTCACTTTTTTTTTTCTTCTCCTGTAAAATGAGCAGACCTGATATGGATGAATTGAGCAACAGTAACTTTTGTATTGCACAATGAAGTTTTAAAAGATTAATTGTTTCTGAAAGTACAGTGCTTTATCTGTGTTACAGGTCTGTAACTGTCAGCTTCTATCTAATACGATGGCCAAGGCCTTTGTTGATGCCACATATGATGCAGACTAATCCAAGAGAATGGAAGAGATGGAAGAGGTCTCTTGGAATAAGGTATGTTTCCTTCTTCTTTGTAAGTGCAGGTTAGGTGAAATTCTGCATAGTTACTTTTCTGCCTAATAGAAGTGAAGTTGAATGGGTATTTTTAAGACTCCTAAAGTTTGGAAAAATGTAGCCAACCTCACACTTACTGCTGCTGTTATTCGTTTTCACCTGTGGATTTGTCAGCAGAAGGTTCAAGGTAGCACCATTGCACTGCAGGGAAAGAGATCAGAATTATTATCCAGAATAGAAGCTAGAAAGAAAATGATATATTTGAATTGCTGTTATTGCTTGTAAGAAAAGAAATCATGCCTGTATAATGATTAATTTTAATGATTAATTTTTCTGTTTAAACATACTTCATAGATACCGTTTCCCTGTAGTGTTCCTTCCCCCTGACAGAAGATACTGTTCCTTCCCCCTGACAGAAGCTTTCTATGCTTCTGTCTTCTTTCTTGGTTATCTTTTTTTGTGTGAAGTCTATTTATTTTCATAAGTTCTGTACGTTTCAAGATTTTTCCTGTATGATGTGTTTGTATTACACCTCACTTCATTGTCTTGGTTTTGCAAAAAATGGGCTAGAAAGAGCAAATCTGGGAAGTCAAAACAGAATATGTATGAAAAGCTTAAGACTGAGGATTAAACTTTGTTTTAGAGAATTCTGTGGTGAGAAGACCCTGAGGGATAATTGCAGAACAACAACAGTGGGAGAGACAGGTGTTAAAAGTCAATGTTTTGGTGTATCCCTGTCTGACTTCACCTCGTTTGGTTATCGATTTTGGTGTTATCCAATGTGCTGGTATCTACCTGACAGAGCTGTTGATGCATCCAGGTGTTGTACTGTGCTACAGTGCTTTAGTGCGTCTCATGTTTTTGTTCTAATGTATACTTGGGTATCTTGTGAATACTACCAGCAACTGAAGGTATATTGTGTAGTCCACGTGCTTGTGTTGTCATAATAACGTATGTAAACCTGTGCTCTGTAGCCTGTGTTCATACCTACTAAAATGGTTTCATGAGAGTGATTTGGGGAAGCAGTTGCCTAATACTTGTTCACATCCTCCATGGTCAAAGTGCAGGGWATTGAATAGGGCTATTGCCTAAAGGTATTAGTTCCAGTTTACTGTTTTCTCACTGATAAAAGACGTACTGAGGTAAGAGTTTCYAACTTAAACACAGCACTGGCAAATACGACACCCTGCGTGCAAGAGACCCGCTGCCGTCTGGAGTGGCAGCTGAGCCCTTGGCAGGATACCTCAGCGTATGTGCGATGCASCAGCTGCCTACGCTGACAAGCTGCATCTTGCATGCTAGATTGCTAGGCACCATAAAGCTGAACCAATTCAGTTAGTGTTGTAAAAAATCATCATCTTGGATCGACATGTGACCTAGATCATGTAAGGGACATGTTGCAAGCTGAGTTACTTGAAAAACAAAAAGAAAAAGAGGGTTGAATTGAAGCAAGTAAGGCAACCAGTAGCAGGATGTAGGACGGGAGAGGGCCTGATTTATCTGTTTTCTTTTTTTCCCATTGATTGCTTTTCCTGCTTCATGGGTTAGTAACTAACCTCTTTCAAGAGAGCAATGTCTTTACTGAGTTCTTCTGCCATTCATTATCTCATGAAAAGAAATGTATTAATTGCTATATGCTGTACTGCATCCCCTAATTATGTACCAAATGGGAAAATATTATGGTTGGTTTCTGACATGTGGAACTAATTTGCCTACACTGGAGTTCAGAGAGAGGTCTTGGCTCTTTCAGTGGGAGAAAACATGATGAATTATAGGCACCTTGCTTCATAATGCTTCATTTTTGACGTCCCCTTGTGATGAAATACTATGAATAAAAATACAGAGATGATATCCTGGCCCCACTAAAATCAGCAGGAGTTTTTCTGGTAACTTCAGTTAGGCTGTGACCCTGGGAATCTCAGCTGGCTCCTTATGAAGGATTTCCTCTATTCGTGCCTCTAACTAGACCTCCTCTGAGGACTCAGTTTTTAATATTACTAACAAATCTGCTTCTTAGGTAATAATTGTCTGTTATTGAAGTTTATTTGTAGTTGATTTGAGGGATTCAGTCCTCATAGGAAAACATATTTCTATACATATGTTTTTCTCTCCTTAAATAGGATGGTATTCTTAGAGGTAATTACAGACTGTTTCTCAGGAAATACTGTCTGATAAAAACAGAGAAAGGACTTTGGAATAATTTCCCAAAGGATGGGGTGGCAATCCTATAGGTAGGACACACACAAGAAATCTATCCTGCTTGCTGAAGGCTATGAAAGGAGCTCCAGGAAAGAAACCTGGATTTTGAGRGGAAAGACTAGGTCACTTAATAGATCTTTAATATCACTAGTTTCTAGGATCACAAACTCTTTCCTTGAGTCCACTGTGGATTTTCCAGGTGTTCATGATTTGCTAAGTTTATTTTTCCCTTGTGGTTGGGAAAGCGATTTTTAAATATTATTCTCACTTTAAGTAATAAATATTAGACACTTTAAGTAATAAATATTAGACTCTTACTCTCCTATGGTTGATACATGTGTCACTAACAGGTCGTTCATGTCTTATAACCCATTTTATGAATTCTGAATTCTTTTCTGCTACATAATTATTTTTTCCTSTGAGCTGATATTCTGACTAATTGCAGTTGCTTTACTGTCCTCCCCTTATTGTATAGATYAAGCGAAGATTACACTAAAATTGTTGTCTGAAACATGAATGCTGCACCAAAACTTCTTCTGGCCTTGGGATATTTTCTTAATGACAGGCACTGATTGGTTTGGAATCAAGACCAGATATAAAATGCTGAATGTGTATTYGAAATGGTTAGTACTCAAGAGAGGATGGGTTGAACGGGACTTTCACARTGGAGAAAACAATGTCTATATACTAGGAGTGTTGCTGGACTTAATTCTGCAATCTCTTCTCAGTGCCGTGGCTTGCTGCCTTTTCTGCTTTCTTGTTAGATATCTTCAAAACACTGATGCCATGTGTAGTTAAGTAAATAATATGATTAATAATAATAATAATAACTTTCTAGCTCCTGTTACTTTTTGATCCACACACTGAATCAGTATTAAACCTTTGCTTTGACTTGCCAAAGGACCCTACTTATTCAAGGCGAAGGATATGAAGAACAAGACCCTAGTGTTSTCATCACAGTTGTCCCAGATATTCAAGGTATTTGAAGTGCCCTGGAGGTAGATAATCTTAAACTAATTTGCAAAGGAGCCAATATAAATAATTTTTTTTTAATTCAAGATTTCACAATGATAAGAGTGTTTGATGCGGAAGAAAGGATTCAGTGCAATTTGTAACTCGGAGAACATAATACATTTGACTCATCTTTCTGTATAATACAAAGAGTTCGTATGTTGTGCAATGTTCATTTTTAATTAAACATTTTATCATCACACAGTCTTTTATTGACATTCCTCATAATAGAGCGGATAAGATCTTGACCTAGTCTTCAGTAAAGCAATGTATAACTCAATATTCTGGCACATACTGTTCCCTTTGGAATTAAACACACAATTTTCTGATTCAATTTAAAAATCTTATGTACTTTTATTCACATTTATTTACCTTAACTTCTCAGATTTATGCAGTCGTTAACCTGTACAATTTGTGGTGCAACCATTTCTTGGTGTGTTACTTCTATTCATCTGAGCTTTTAATTACATAGACTATTTTATTATATCTTTCCTCCTTTCTTTTGCTTCTTTTCTAAAATTTGCAATAAAAAAGAGGATTAATCACCTTTAGGTCCAGTTTTAATATATTGCATTAACATTCCTTACTTCTACCATATTCATGTGGTCATAGAGTTTCTGCTATCACCAAATTCCTTCAGATGCTTCTTGATGGCTTTTGAAGATGTTTCCACAGAGGAAGCACACAGTCAATGGCTGTAAGTAAGTGCAAGGAGCCCTGTGAGGTAGAACTGCCCATTCCATGAAGGTTGTGTGTTTAGCTATGCTCTGTGGCAGCCCACCCAGCCCATCAGGGTTTCCGAGACCAGGTGGAGCAGTGGCAGGGCAGTAGGCTTCACTTTGTCCTGTTTCTTCAGGTGGTGGTGACAGCTGCTGTGGTGCTTGCCAGAGAGCTGCAGGTCAAGTAGAAGCTGACTGAGGGGCTCTGTCAAGCAGGAATATGACCCACACTCCTTCCTGTAGCCTTTTGCTTCCAGCATTACATTTATCATGGTAGAAATTGAATATTCCTCTATGTTTGATACATCGGATTCCTTTGCGCTTTTCTGCAGGCAGCCGCCATTAGGATAGGGGAAACTCCCCAGCCTCCCTGTAGAACATGACGACATCTGCTTACTGCCCGGCAGATACCTGAGCAACAGGGGTTGTAAATACTCGTTAGTCTCCTAACCTCTTGCACTATCAGCTCTCAGATGAGAACCACTCGACTACCCTGTGCTTCGTTTTCAAGCCTCAGAAAATCAGTTTTGTGCATCTTGGTGATTGTCCTTGTCCTGTCACTGTTCAGTGTAAAAGTATATTGATTTTATCTGCTAATTTTGAGATAATTTAATGAACTCATTTGAAAATATTTGATGTAATGTATCACAGACAAGACAGAACTGCTTTGCAGTTATGAGATGTAAAGATAGGGGAACATAAAGCTTTTCCATTGAAGATGCCTATGCCCTCACAGATTTCCACCCTTGCTTTTTCATCGTAGTGAAAGTTAAAGATGTTATAGGACCTTTGAGAGGGTAGGAAGTTAATATATGCCAAATGGGAATCTGTCAGAATTCAGCCTTTCARGCTTTCTTGTTGTCACAGAGGACCCCGATCCTCAAAGGGAGATAGGTATAATGGGTTAAATAGGTATCAGATTCTTCAATGAACTAACCCTAGATTTGGAATTTTGATGCCATTTGAATAAAGTCACACATTTTTAATCAGGCTGCTCAAGCCATTGGGCTGCATTTTTGCCTAGGAGGACCTGTGCAAAGAGGCTCTTTAGGAGTGTGCTGCCCTGCAGCCCAGGCTGGGCAGACTTGCAGGCTGCTGCAGAGGAGGAAGAGGCAACCTATGGGTATTCTACTTTCTTGTTTGTTTGTTTGGGAGGGATTTTTTTTTTCTTTTTTTTTCTTTTCTTTTTTTTTTTCCTCCTGAGTAGCTGATGGGACAGTGCAAACCAGGAGGGTAGGTGACATCTTTTCAGATACATCCATATTGGTTTTCTTCAGCGTTGCACCACTAGCTGTTCTGCAGGTTTTTGTAAAGGGCCTTGAGAACCACTAAAAGAAGGTCTTGGATTTTATACATGCTTAAAAGAAGAAAACAATTGCTGCTGTATTTGCAGCTAAGCACTTGTGGAGGATTTGTAGGAAGATTTTTGTTGCTGTTTTAAGATAGCAAGAGAATGTAAACCAAAAATATTTAGGGAAGAATGAAAACATTTTAAATCTAATCCTAATGTCATTAATGTGAATTTTGATAACGTAACTGAAAATTGTGTTTTGAAATGTAGTATGTAGAAGTTTTATTCTACAGGCTGAGTAACACCTTAAAAACAGAAGTTGAACTGTGCTTTTTATTGCCAGTACTCAAAGAAGTGCAGATGTATATTTCTGCAATGAGAAATATTTTATAAAAATTAGCTTGTGTGGCAGGGGTTTTACAGCATGTAATGATGTTCAAAATATCTGCTCTTGCCGGAGGGAAGGTGAAAGTGTGATTTAACTAAATCTTTCATCTCATTTCAAGGGATCTGCATTCAAATTTATGTAAGTTTATGTTTTAAGTCCACTTCATAGATCATGTTGTTTACACTATAGAAACTGCATAATCTAGGACAGTTAGCAAGCTCATGAAAGTACAAGTCAGCAGTGGCACACACTAGGTAAGATCAGGATGACCTAGATAAGTAGTTCTAACTTTGAAGCATGCTCATTTTTAAAAAACTTAGGGAAATTTACAACCACTTCATGTAAATTGTCATTTGCCATTATGTACTCTTGAGATGGGGGGAAAAAAAAAGATAATATTTTTTGTAGTCTTTTCTGCTTGCTAATGCCTTAAGAGGAGGGAGAGCTACATAGTACTGTTTAGATTGCTTTAGATTTCACTGAGAGAGAGGTTTGGCTGTGTGCTGTGGTTACATTCATTTCTTTAAGAATTGATATTTTGTTCATCAGCCTGCAACCTGACAAAATAGTGGTTGATGTTACATTTTAGACAGTATTGCTGTAGTGTTATAAGTGCATTATTTAAAATGAGTGATAAAGCATTATCTTGATGTTTTATTGTGATATATCCATAGGAGATCTTACTACGTTGTAGAAAACAGTTCAAAACTCAAGAAGTAAGATAGTTAATTGTTACTGTACTGATAGCAGACTCTTAAAAATTCAAAAAGTGTTTCTACTGGCTGATGCTTAAATTGTTAATATGGACATTTAGGGTGTACTGCTCAAAGCAAAAACTTTAAAATCAGACCCCCGTAGCTCTCAAACTCAAATAGAGAGAAGCCATATTCTACCCAGAACATGTATATATAGCATGAGAAAACAGGTAGGTCCTGAGCAAGCTGACTGTTTGCTGAAGGCATTCAAATGGAACTTGGAAGATATAAGTTTAATTCCAGAATTTTGTTACATTTTTGACAGTTCAGCAACCTTAGGTGCATCCTTTAATATCCCAGAAGGAAATAAGTGAGAATTTTGCTGGATCAAATCTACATTTTAGTCCAAATTTCTCATTTATAAAAGAAGGTCTTTTTTTTTTTTTTTTTCCTCTTTAAATCCTGTTAGATTTTGAACAAAGATGTTCAAAAGAACAAAAATGTTARTCTTCCCATTCTTTGAGGGAGAATGATGATGAAATATTTCAAAAAGAATAAAAATACTTATATGTGCTAGTGGAACATTAAAATCTTAGCTAGTTCCAATAATATACATTTTGATTAGGAAGGACTTGTGTAAAAATACAGGTGTTTTGACCAAAAAGTACCAATGAAAGAATGCTAAACTATTTCTACTAGACTATTTCCATTGGTCTTTATACAGAGGGTACCACAGACTCGAAATACAAATAATTTATAAATATATACATATGATACATAATTTTTATGCAACCTCCTGCCGCGAAGTTCAGCTCCCCCTTTGTATCCTTGTGCACACTGAATGGCAATTCTGGCCTGGCTTTAATGAAAGAACATTCTTCTGCTTTGCAGTTGCTCTCAGTTGTTGTATTTAGTGCTCAGATATGGCAGCTGTCACTGTATCCATAAAATATGGGTGAGCATCAATAAGCTGTCCAAGAGAAGGGAGTTTTAAGGAGGTATTTGAATGAGAAGAGGATGACTGTACAAAAAAAGAATGAGAATGCTCTTGAGTAGAAAGGCGGGATAAAGAGAGAAAAACAAAAGGACATTTGGATAAAAAAGACATTGCATGCGTCTTCTCATCTACTTATTGGATACATTGAAATCGTAGTGTTCTCTGAGTGTGCACCTCCTAATGAAATTCTCTACTCTTGCTCTTCTCCCAGTGCAGCTCTTGAAGTAATCGTAGCATGAAGTCAAGTCCATGAATGTCCACCAGTCAGAGAATCTGTGGGGAAAAAAGCTAAATGCAACAAGTGTTTGCAAGGGCAGTGGTGCTGCAGGTCCCATCTGAACAAAGCATTTAAACTGATCTGAAATAAGATTCCTTCAGCAATTACAAGCATTTGTGGAGAATTAACAAGAAAGAAGAAGGGGCTCTTGTCTRCATGGGCTAGACTCACCAGTCAGGAGAAGAGAGCGGTCATGCATTGCAAATAACGAATAGTGATTGTTCCTATCAGCCACTTCAAAATTCTATCGTAGGGTCAGATATGTTTGCACACATTGTTCAAGGACTTGTGATTAACGAAGTAATTAATAACACCCATGACCTATTTGCAGGTGCCCAGTGAACAGATTTAAGAGCTCAGTCTATTGGTTACATTTCTTAAGGAGCGATTCAACCAGCTCTTGCTAAAAATGTGTGAAGTTGAACCTAGAACAGAAACTGTTCCATGATGTGCTAAAAATGTCCACAGCTAAACACCTGCCACAACAATAACCTATAGGGATTTTGCATGAGGGTCACACACAAGGGATTCTGTATGCACTCCTGTCAAATGCCCCTGGTCCGAACCCGCAGAATCTCCAGATATTTGCATTATTTTCTAATCAGTTAATATTCTAATGATACTCAGCAATGATTCAGGCCTGCTCAGAGAGAGGCGCTGGTCTGCCCCCTTTTCTGAGTCACATCCCTCCTTGGAGCAGTGACTGTTGCCAGTGGGCAGAGGGGGCAGCTGGAGTGTAGAGCCAGGCAGGATTGACACTCAGACAGCTTCCATAAAGCAGTTTTCTTCCCCTGGCCAGAAACATCTAGCTGTTTGGGGAGGAGGAAGAGAGAGCAGAGACTGTGGTCGGGAGCAGGCAAGAGTCAGACTCACAAGATTTTACATCTCGTTGTTATGTTTAGTGCAATTTTTGTTAGACCCAGCGCTGATGTGCATCTCCAAGGAATGAGTGTGAAGGGCAGGGAGCTCTCTGGGTTGTTGTGTTTCATGCAGGTTTTACCTGAATGCTATTTAATACTTAGTCCTTCAAAAAAAAAAAAAAAAAAACCAAAAAAAAAACTCCCTCCCAAAAAATGTTTTCTGAGAAAGGAGTAAAGGGGGGTGCTTGGGTAGGAAGTGGGGCATGAGCTGTAAGACATTTAGTTTGTAAAATCTCTCTGTTGCTTTTTGTTCTGTAATTGATTACAAGCACCCCCTTTAACCCACCTTAAAGGGCARGCAGGAAATTCATGTTTTCGTTCATCAGCCCATCCCTCTGAAAAGCGTTCAATATTAAAACAGTTTGCAAGGAGCAGAGGCAGAAGAAACAAGAGGCCCCGTTAGAGCATGGCAAGGTTAGGAGATGCGTGTCTGATGCCTGCAGCAAATACCGGCTCTTATTCCTGTACAGTTTTTTGCTTGGGGAGACCAAGTTAATTGGGGTATGGCTCTGTTCTTTCCTTTATGTGTGACCTTTTATTATCTCCATGGCCCTGTAGTTCAGGCCGTGTCATAAAGCTGTGGGAAAGCCTTGCAGCCAGCGCTATCAGCTGTTGGAAATTAACTTAAAAAAAGAGGGATATCTCTGTTTCCTTTTGCCTGAAGGTGTCTGAGCGTCTGTAAGCAGTGACGGGGGCACAGGCACTGCAGTTGTGGTTGTGCTGCAGCACTCTGTGTGTTGCCTGTGTGTCTCTTTCCTTCCTTCTCTGTGTGCCGCGTTCCAGTGTGAGCCGTGGGCAGGCACTCAGGTGCTGGGCTAGAGGAGGGGGTGTTGTTGGGGAAGGGGGGGGTTACATGGCATAATTCCCACGAATGTAGGAGGAGGATGAAAAAGATAAAGAAATTTTGTGGGTTTTTTTCTGAGCTAGAGGATTCTCTGCATGACTTCCCCACTGATGGGATCATGTGCTTTCAGGCTGAGATTTTATTAACAATTCAGATGGAAATTGAGGGCACGGGAGGAGCAGATTCTCACATAAACTTGATCTGCCCATGAATGCGGCGCTCTGTTTGCCCTGACCCTGCRTGGCTTAAGACACTGCCTGTGAGGCCGCCCGCCAGACACAAAGGGTGGGATGAAAAGCGAGCGCATTCCAGGAGCGGCACAAAGGCAGGGAGCAGCTCCGTGCGGCCTCCCGGAGGCAGATCTTATCTCCACCGGCCCACAGCCCTCCACAGTGTTTATTTGCACTCCAGCACCCGACAACGCTTATAAATCGATACGGATGCCTATTAAGTGCTCCAAGTTTCCCCGGAGAGGCGGGTGCTTCTGACGGGGTGGAGGCAGGCCTGGTGGTGTCCCGCGCATATTTCCTTTAGCAAATATTTACGAGTGTTTATCGGAGCGCAGCTCAGTCTTTCCCTGTGAGCAAACAGAGGTGAGCGCCCAGRGGGAAGGTGCTCAGGCCAGTGCCTCCCTTGTGGGGCTTTTGCTAAACTTCGCCTTGGAGCAGGYGATGGGAGCCACCATGGACGGGAATGCCGGGCGCTCTGCTGGGGCTGCCTCTGGCTTTCCCATGCCAGGCTGGAGCTAGAGAAGGCTGGGACATGGCGCAGGGCACTCGTGTCATTCCTGCCTCCCCTCACTGCACTGGGGCCTCGATGCTGGACACCCTTTCGACAATCGCACGTTGATGCTTGTGGTGCGCCTCGTCAGAAATCCTTTTATAAAGGCTCTCCAAAAGACACAAATGCAAGTAGGGAAAAACAAATGTAAAAGAAGCCTAAGTAAATACCTGTTGCGACTCCAGTGATTCCAAAGAGTCACGCTTTTATTGCCTTGCTTTTGCTTACTCTGAGTCAGAAAAAGCAAGAGGAGAGTAAAATAAAATAAAAAATAAAATAAAATAAAATAGCCTTGCCAAAGCCAGCAACTTTCAGATGGGAAATCATAACCATATGTTTTTCCATTTTTATTTAAAGCATTTAATGGTTTCAAAAACTTTTGATGTTCCTTAAAGTAGTTCAATTAATGGAAAGAGACTATTGAGAGATATTGATTCAAGCAGCTTTGTTCCTTAATTTTATGGGGGTTATATTATCCAAAATTAATGGTGGTACTTAGGCAAATTGTCAGTAATTGGTGGCAAAATTGCTTTATTGCTTTTCTTTCATTTGATGCTAATTAATGGCCCTACATTATTAAGTTCAAGCCTCTTCTGCATTTTTCCTCCTCCATAAATATTCCTAGTGGTAGCATGTCAGAGTAAACTCTTTTCTATGTGTGCAAGAGATTTCTGGCATAACGTTTCCCGGAAATAATTTAGATGTTATTTGCTCAAGAACTTGAAGTCATTTTGATACAGAGGTATACATTGGTATTATGAAGTGTTAATTGATTCATGTGGTGCAGTGTTAGGTTCTCATATCAAAATACTTCTTAGCAGCTCCTCCAGCAGTTACTTGACACAATCTAGCCTTCCTTTAGGTTTTAACAGTTAACCCTCCCACCTACTCTCACATGGAGTTTTACAGTGTGTTGGATGAAACAGTTTCATTTCAGTGGACTAGAATAACACCACAGGATTTGTCATAATATTTTGCACCTGTTAATGAAATGGGTGTTTGACACAGAGCAGTATTTAGCTATGTTTTCCATGTAATATTTTTCTAATACTATATAAATATTTTAAGAATAAAGGCATTAAGTAAATAAGTAAGTTCCAGTTTCTTACATAAGCACCGTGTGTGCTCATGGAGGGGAGTTGTTTGTTTGTCCACTAATAAAAATAATAATATATTAAGAAAAATACATCACAAGAATAAAATTTAACACGTGCCAGCACAGATTGGGAAGGAGGTATGTATAAAGCAACTGTAAAAATGGAATTGTGATGGTGATGTAAAAACAAATTATAGAAAACTAATAGGAAAAACAATTGAAAATCCCAAACACTTGAAAACAGAGGAGGAAATATTTAATAATGTTTCATAAATAGTTTCAGAAATTATATCTTTTACCTGTTGTCTAAACCTGTATTGCAAAAGTCAAGGAGAATTGTATCTTTCAATTTTCTCGATATAGATTTGTTCCTATGTTAAATTATTGTCTCTGTGGTCCCTGGCCAAGTCGTATTTATCTTTAAGCTTAGTTATAGTCTGAAGACTTTCAAAAACAGGTCTTCTAATTCCTTGTTTATTTTCTTATTTTATCATCTGTTGTATTAAGAATGAATGTTAGAACTGTGTTTATACACATTTCAAACATTCTAAGGTGCTATGGTATTTAAACTGAGTTTTAAAAGAATTACAGTTTTTATGGCCATCTTCAATACCTCTTTTTGATTAGTGAAATTATTTAGTATTTGCCTTCTCCCCCTCAAAAAGCAGTGATTGAGAAGAAGAGAAACTTCACATCTGGAATTAAAATCGTTTATTGTTACATAAGTGCTGTTTCTTGGATTAAGGAATAACAGTGAAACAAGATCCTTGGCATACTGGATTGCTCAAATTTGCTGAAGGTCTTTTTTTTTTTTAATGTGCTTTCATTATGAAAACTTTTACTTTGTGACAGAGTAGAAATGCAGCAGTAATTCTGAACTCCGCCCCATGCCAGATTGGCACTGAGAGCCTTCTGCTGCCCCTTGTTTGAAATAAAATGTGGATGACTGTATTTCCAAGGCAGCTGAGAGAAACTGTAGCTCTTGAGGGTAAAGAATAATGTTTTGCARAACAGCCTGAGCTGTTTCTCGGTAAAGTATCTGTAGGTGCAGTCTGTCCCAGCAGACAGATGATTCTTGCTTGCACACGTTTCCACGCGCTTGGCTTAGCTGCTGTCTTTTCCATATGTTATTTTCACCTTTGCAAACTTTTTAAGGTCTTTGGTCCTCCTGAGAGCAAGTGTGTGAGCAGGACGTGTTTGGGCTTCAGCTGCCGCAGAGCCACGAGGGGCAATCTGAGTGGAGCCCTGTGCCACAGGTCCTGTGGGGCCAGTGCCARTTGTGCCCTGGGCCCTGCACATGCCAGGCACCCCGCAATGCGGCCTGACAAGGGCTCGGATGCTGAGCTTCATCCCTCCGCTGTTGTCTGGCGAAGCAAGCTTCGGGTGAGAGGAGAAGGAGGCCCATAACTTCCTGCCATGCATGCACGATGGCAAACACCTAAACGAACCTGAAAAAAAAAAAAACAACTAAAAAAAGTGTGGCCTTATTCATGCAGGAGCACAGGTTGCTCACCTTGATTTCTGTATGTTCAAAAGACATGAGAGAAGAATCATTTCCTGGCAAGGTCGATAGTTTTCTGTCAGCTTTAATGTGGGATGTTTCCACTGAGAGGTTTGGTGGAACTGGGGAGGTGCCACCCAGCTGGGACACTCAGGGACACCTGCTGCCCACTAGCCCTGCCGCTGGTTCTTGCAGCACCTGCTGGCATTGAAGGCATGGCCAGATGCCTTGGGAAGATGTTTGTGCCCCTTTCTGACAGGTGCCCTCAGGTGTGTGGTACAAAGCAGGGTAGGGCTGGGGCTCCTTCGTTTACATCATGAGGAGGGAAAAGCAGGCAGCTTTAAATTGATAGTTATGAAGGATTAAATTAGAAGACATGCGTCTGCTTAGGAGTCATGGTGAAGTATTGACTGGCTTAACCAAAAATTTCTTCTAAAGCTCTAAGAAACTTTCCATATAGGTAGAAATAATTGGAGAGAAAGTCCTGTTTTCATCCTGAAACCTGAAGAAACTTGCAGTTGCTTTTGGGAACCTCAAATCTTCAAAGTACTTTAAACAAAACTGAAATAAATCCTTGTGTCCAGAATTGCCCTGTAGTTCTTCTGGCATACTGGTGAGCTCTCTTCAGGTTATATCTCTTACATTCACTTTTAACGATATGTATGTGTGTTTGCTGTGTTTTGTCAGYTTCTGTCTATATTTCTTGCCCTCTGGCATGAACTAAGGACAAGCAACCTATTCCACTTGTCCCTCAGCCCTGCAGTGTCCCGTTCCTTCATGGCAAGTGTTACACGTTTTCCCTAGCTCCATGCAGTGGGCAGCAGAATAAAACATGTGTGGTTAGCTTTATTTACTCTTTTCAGCAATGCAAGGACTTTCTAAGGGGCATTCACCCCTTTTAGCTTCCCAGAGTGGCACCTAAACTCTGTAGGCTTTCTCTGTTGTTGGTGGAGAACCTTCTTCCAGACACAGTCTGAGCACCCACATTYACTGCCTTCTTTCACATCTGCTTTTGGAGAAGTCACTGCCTCTCGCTCTGTTAGCTGGGGTTTTATCTCCCCAAGGTTCTGCTGCTAATGCTTCGCTGCCCGCCTCCCCTCCGTGAGAGCTGCCATCTTCCCTGGCAAGCCACGAAACACTGATGTGCACCTCGCTTCGGCTGCGGTGTGGTAAGGCATTTTCCCCAGTAGGTACAAGATACTTTGTCTCTGGTTTCTGGGAATGGAAGGTTCTAATGATGCCTTGGTCATTTTCTTTTTTAAGTGTTCATTTCTTTTTCCTGAAGAAAATGTATTTATCTCAGCAAGTCTTCAATGGTCTAGGTGAGTGTTAGATGAAGAGATGTTCAGAGCAGAAAGCTATTTTATTTTAATTCTTTTTTTGCTAACTCAGGATTAGGTCTCGTTTAGAAGGACAAGAAGAATATACAATAACYTTTTAATACTGGCAGTGATACTGCATTTTCATTTGGTCATCATGAGAGAGTAATGTGAGGATATGTGCACTTCAGGAGATCAGGCTGTTATTTTGGCATAATTCTGAAAAAGAATACTCTTGGAGCCTGCTGCATAACTATACTAAAAAAAAAACCAAAAAAACAACAAAAAAAACCCACTAAAAATATACTAAAAAGAAAGCAACAGAAATTGAAATTATTTGTGCATAAATCTACCAAGCAGTAGTCAGTAAGGAAATATCTTTAATTAAAGAAGTCATATGAACCTCTCAGCCCCATCCTTCCAGCCAAGTCATTGATACTGGAAAAAGAGAGGGAAAAAAGCTGTTCTAAAACTAAGAATGAACATAATCATGAAGAAACAAAGCAGTGTAGCCAACCAGGAATGGAGAATTATCTGTTGAAGTTAGKAGGCCAAGAGTCTCATCCTGGGATKTTAATAGCGCCTGGCAGAAGTGCTTGTACTTGTACAGCAATTGGTTTAGTATCTAATTGAATTCCAAGCTGAAATATGACAGTCTGTCTTGAAACCTGAAGAGAACATTTCCTGTGATGCAATGWCAAAGCATTTCTATACGTACTGAGCTATGAGTAGAAAATTGATAATACTTGTGTTTCCAGATTCCAGGAGCCTTCTCATTACGCGTAACTAAAGCTGTATTCTGTTCTGTCTTGCTATTGTTAACTCTTTCCTCTTCCTGTCTTTCGAATTTATTTTGTTTACCATATTCACTCGATACACCTTGTTCTGTTTATTTATTTATTTATGTTTGTTAGCTGTTTACATTGGGGCCTTTCATTTRCTAATTTGCCATGTGGTTAGCAGAACGTGCCCCTGCTTCTGGGAGAATCTATTTACGACTTCAATGCAGACATGTAGACCTGAAATATGAATAGGACTCCAAAGCCAACATGCTAATTATGCGCACCCGATAGGGTGGCATTGCCCTTGTGCAGGTAGGAGTGCAAGATCATCAGGATTTAAAGGAAGAAGAAAAAAGGGTTTTTTTTAAAAAAAAAGCTTCTATCTTGAGTGCTGAAATGGATGCCTTGTACAATATACAGCCTTCTTGTGAAAAGGGTTTTTTTCCTTGTATTCCTCATGATCGATCGGTATGTGAAGCTGGAGCTCTTCGGGAAAAGTCTGGGATTATGAGTGCGCAGCCTTGGCTTTTAGCGAAGCCACAAGGTTATCAATAATACATTGGAGATCTCACAGCCCTCGGACATMGGAGGGTCACAGCTGGTCCGGTTTCAGGGTAGAAATTGCCAATTTGAGCCAAGAGGTCAGGACAACCGTGTGTCAGATGGTCCCAGACAYGTGGTCCACAGACACGTCCTGGGGCGCGGGGTAGTGTTTGCAGCACTGCCACTGCCCATGTGATTTAGAAACCCCTCATGGGTGCTGGTAGTATAGCGTTAAGAGCAGCATATTTAATGCTGTTTGCAGTGGCCTTTTGACATCCTGGCCWTTCCCAGTATTAAAAGTTTTATTGTTTTCCTGACAAGTTCATTCATATACTAACAGCTTGCTTGGCAGGCAGCAGTGATCAAACCCAGTGCTTGGGCTTTCTGGTCACGGTGGTGGCTGGGAGTAACAGAGAAGGAGAATAAGTGAGTGTGGAAATGCAAAGCTGTCTCTTGTTACATTTTATCGATCTTACTCTGGTGTCATTCAATTAAGACAGAAATGTGATGGATAGTGTCTGCAGAGATACTTTGCTTTTCAGCCACTCTAGGTAAAGCTTAAAGGGAGGGATGGAGGAAGGGAAGGAAAGGAGGGAGAAAGGTGGAGGGGAGACCAAACAAAGATACAGTGTGATTTGAATTACACAGCAAGCTTACCCTTGTAATTAATTATTATTATAAAAACACCTTGAAAAGCAATGTTAGCAGAGATGACGTTGTACTATTTTGCCAATAAATCAGAATCTGTCTGGCCTATTGTTAATTGAAGTAACGTTTTTGTGGTCCAAATCTTGTCTGTGATTTATGAATATGCACTTGATTTTTTCTGAATTTAGTGCGCTAATACAAAGGCCTCAAGAACTGAAAGGAGCCTCAGAGATTAATTTGCATGCTGTAGGGCTGTTTTTCAGAGGAAACATCTGAGGAGTTTGTTTCAGCCTGTTTATTTTCATTGAGGAACAAAAAAGTATATCTCTATATATCTCTATCTTACGCATGTCTTTGAGYAGTTCTGCAAGTGCAATACCAGAAACGCTTGGATGAGCACCCTGGGCTGATGCAGATACCCAGCAATCAACCACAACAGCATCTCTCACTCAGTCCTCAGACTACGAATTTCAGACTAACAAATTGCTTTCGATGTAACCCTCTGTGTCCCACCTGGATGGTGAAGGAGACTATCCTTTGGAATGCCTGGGCAATTTCTAAAAGTGTTTTCTGTCATACCTGGGGTGGGCTCCTTGCTCAGAGCTCTCCTCAGCAGAAAAACCTTGGTACCTCTCACCTCCTACTCTCACTTCCAACTTCCAGGCTTAAACAGAGGAGGGTTGGTTCTGGTATCTCTGCTCCCAGGAAACCCACAGGGAATACATTGGACCTCCAAGGGCAATGTCCAGAGCGGGTTTGGAATCTTCTACTGGAATGGGGCTACTTTGGAAAAATCCAGTTTACCAGAACCCGAATACTTCGCAGATGTGGGCTGGCTATTGCAGCCATCACAAACAACAAAACCTAAAGCAAAACAGATTCCCAGGGCTGGGAATCCTGCATTTCCAAGGCATGCAGAGGTACCCCCAGCACTCCCTGGCATGGGATAGCCCAGGGTTTCTAGGCTCATGATTCATGACTGGTGACTACCGTCCAGACTGCTCTGTTTGGCTGTGGCTCCTGCAGTCCCAAAGTCCCCTTTTTTCCCTTTTTTTTTTTTTTTTTTTTTTTTTTTTTTTCTTTGGCATTAGCCCAGAGGGTTGAAGAGCATAGGAGCTCTAGGATTTTCAGAGCAAGGCCTCAGAGCTTTGATATTTGGGACTGTACTTTCTTTGCAACTGCTGCTATTGAATCGGCAGTTAAACTGGTGGGAAAGATTAATTAATTTGGAAGCTAATTAAATTTTAAGTCATATTTTAAATCAGATGAAGCTGAGGAAGCTACAGGTTTCATAAGCTAATGAGCACATTCCTAGCCTTGTTACTCATTCAGAAAAGTACTCTGAGTGCTTATGATTTGAGTATTTCAGATTAGCAGCAGTTGTACTCTGGAACAGAGCCTAGAATAGAGTTATGGACCTGATACCAGCATCATGAGCCTGCAAAGTAAATGTCAAGTGAGATGTGAGTTTTCARAATTTCGTAATTTCAGAAGTTAGTTTGGGACGGTGGTGAGCTGAGCTTGCTCAGAGCAGTGTTATACTGCTGGTGCCAATAATTAGATGCTTCTGCTAAAGTGATCAGCAACATTTAAACTGCCACAAGGAAGGTTTGCCTTATTCCCTCCTTTGAAAAGGAGTGGCAGCTATACAGTCTTAGAGCTGTATTTGAGATACTTAATATATTTCCTTTGTGCAAGAGCTCCAGAAAGAGTATGTGACTTGTCTGCTGAGACCTTGGAGATGGGAATCAAATGGCCCTGTAGGAATAGGCTTTCGGGCACGAGGATGCAAGCTGATTCTCAGGCAATTCCAACTGTTTGGGCTTTTCKTTCTGTAAGCAGCAGTGAGGTACGTCCAGGCGTGTTTGAATTATTGTTGGGGCTTCTCTGACTTGGGGACTGTCCTAGGCTGCTTAGCAGTCTCCTCTAATGCAGCATAAAGAATCATCTTCTGTTTTGAAGTTCATCTCACTGCAGAGATCAAAATAAAGTAGAAAATATTGAAAAAGATACTGTGACTTTAAGTTATGAAATGAAGGGTTTTGCTGTGACCGTGTGAAAAAAATCATAATTGAAGCAAGAGTTGGCCATGACTTGAGTTGGATTTTTCTTAAAGAGTACATTTAAGTGTAGCAGTAAATCACAATAACCCTAAGTTGGTTAATGTTAGGGCAAAGAAAGCCCACCAGTCTGCAAGCTCATCATTACCYTATAAGATTTTGACTTTCTTGTCCACTTAAATTGTACATTTGGGGGATTCATTAAATAAATCTCCAGGCCTGGTTGAAGCCTGTACTTCTAGTGAAATAAATGTACCAAGATGTGTTAGATGCGAGACTGCAGATTTAGAGCTAGTGCTTTTATCATAGCATCTACCAGCACAGCACATAGTTCAGTTAAAGAGGAAGGGGAAAAAAAAAAAAAAAAAAAATTATCTCTATGACAATAGCCATTTTCTCTGTGCACTGCATATATTGCCATAGTCAGAAAAGGGATCATATTCTTGCCAGGGAGCAAATGGGCAGATGGCAGGGCATAGATTATTTAATGTGTAATTCAGTGGTCTTTCTTCTCACTTAGAAAAATAATTAAGTCTTAGAGGAAAGATTATTCCAAATATATTCCTGTTATGAATATATATATATATAATTTTGCTGTCTTTCAAGCATTTCAAGGATTTTTAAGAGCATAAAATTAAGTAACTTAATTGGTAACTAATTTCTGTTTTTTCTACTCAAGATAACTTCCCCCAGGAGACTGTGGGTGCTTTTTCTGCACCAGCAGTAAGTTTGTAAAGATCTACTTTTGGATAATAATTTGGTTTAAGCATAGCTAACTCGAGCTGAATTTGATTAGGCATTGTGTTTGTAAAAGTTCACTTAAAGAGTTTTGTGTTGATTGCCACCATTTTTAGATGTCTGCATTTTGAAGTGCCAGAGGTTTTATGAACACAAAACACTGTTTTGTGTTCAATGAGCAACACGAACCAGTCTTTTCGTAACATATTTTCATCTCAGATGGGAGGGCCTGTAGCACATTACAAATTTGCTGTCTTAAGACATGCACTTGAATTTTCTTTTTTTTTTTCTCCCTTAAATTTCAGAAATTCACATAAGAGGAGGGAAAAAGAGGGAAGGGTTTCCTAAGCACATAAGTGGTTATGGCCTATTGTACTTTTTTTTAGCATTGAAATATTTCAATAGCTTGAAAATAAGCCAGACAGCCTCTGTGTTATGAACAGCGGAAAAAAAAAGGATAAAAATAAATTAAGAACAGCTGCAGTTCTCTTAAGAGCCTTAAAAGAGATACACAAAATTATATGCAATATTATGTGTACCAATCTGGAGGATATCTATATATAATATATATATATAAAATCTTATAATATTTCATTTTTGTCTAAAGACTAAGGGTTCAGCATTTGCTTTATGAGCAAGAATTTTACATCTTTCAAATGTTTATGGAGAATTAACATTAAGTAAGTCCCTCAATATCTCAATTATGTATTATTATTAAATACTATTATGATTTGAACATACTGAATAATGCAAGTATTTATTAGTCATAGGAACTGCCCAGCAAAATTAGTGTGGAAAATAATAGCCTTGCCTAAGTGAAATAAATTTTTCTTTTGGCAAATTTTTGTATTTCACTTGTTTATATTTAACCATAGGTGGGTTTGTGGACAACTAGAGTTTTTCTCTCTAGATTTAAAACATCATTGTGCCAAGAACATCTAAAGTGTTTTCCCTGTTATTTTGTGATTAGAGCCATTTTAATGAGAAAGAGAAGTGGTCATGGTCTGTGTGGTCTTTTTTAGACCTCTGATTCCAGAAAATGGTGAACATTTTTTCAGTCTCTGCATGAAGGTGAAAGGATAAACATTCCTTTTCTTCAGTGCACTCACTGCACTGACCACATTGCCCTATTTCTCTCTCTCTCTTTTTGTTTTTCAATTTTATTTCAGATCTTCTTCCTCATTAATCAGAAACCAGAACTTTTCAGAGACAATATTCCTACTGAAGAGGAATCCTTGAAGGACATCCTGCGTGTGCAGGGGGATTGGACTAGATGATCTCTAGAGGTCCCTTCCAACCTTAAGCATTCTATGATTCTATGTTTGTATTTCCATATGATGTGAAGTTCAGTGTTTAACTCCTACTAACTTCAACCATCAGGAAATGCCAGATATGAATGACAGATTTGAAAAAGGAGCACATGTTAGAGAAAAGTAAACTCAGCTTCAGCAATTCAGCACTGAAAGTGGAATGCATTCTGGAGTCATAATAGTGATTAGATGTTATTGTGGATGGTTGTGTTTACCAAGATTTTTGATAGAAAGTCAGGAATGTTGTTGTGTTGMTGTATAGCAACATTAGCAACAAGACCTCCTCTTCACCATATCACTTGTGTTTCAGTTGGGCCAATTGAACAAAACTATTCACACCTGATTGTATATGTGTAGTTTGAAAAGTAATTGTAAATAGAAGAGGAATAGTAGGGGAAGACATATTAGCAAGGTGGACATTGGCAGTCGTCTTAGTATGGCAGTGGTTGATTTCCATCTTAACTTTATATTATCTGATTGAAACTAAAACGATTTATTGTCGACTGCAATAGAAAAATGTAAAGAAATAGTGATATTTCTTCACAGTGATATTTCAGATCTGAAGCAGCTTAGCAGGCTGTTTTGTCTCTATTTTAGCTTTATTTCAAATTAGTGTCTCCAGTTCTCACTGATCAGTGTGCACATGGATCTTCCTCTATGTTCCCAGTAGTGGTAAAGAAGGTAAAGGAGTCCTTCTGCAGTAGTAATCTGTTTCTGTTATAAGGGCAGACTAGAACATTTTAGTTTCTTGATTTTTCTTGATTTTCTTGACACATCTCTTCCTGGGTTTGGGGATAACAAGATGAGTAGCGTCCTCCCAGAAAATTTCAGATGCAAAACTTTTTTTTTTTTTTTTTTTTTTTGGAAGATAAAACAGAGTCTAGTTTCTATAAAATGGTTAGAGATTTCTGATTAAGGTCCTTTCCCTGGACTGTAAGAGCAAACTGTCAAGGTTACTTTTCCAGAATATGCATCACTGCATATATTTGATCCTACTAACATTATAAAATATAGAACTTTTCACCATTTGGATAGTTTCTGATGACTTCTAATTATCAATTATTCTTCCTAAAGAGAAAGAACTTCATAATTTAAGAAGTTTTGTAAGATAGTCTTTTAAGTATTATATTTTTAAGTGGAAGTTTGTGGCAGCTGACTAGTGATTGCACATTTGAAGATTACTTGCAGAGGGACCATAAAAAAATTAAAAAAGAAGCACAGTAAAAATTAAATCCTTTCCCTGACCAGCAAGCATCTTGTTTGTTATTGTAGGAGACAAAGAGATGAAGGCATATTTGTCCTCTTGGAGGAAGAACAAATATTCCTTTAATTTTTTTCCAGAGAAGAGAACTTTTAATTGACTTTTCTGAATTCATAACAGTCTTTGCAGAATGTTACATGCTGTTCTTGCATGAAGCCAGCTTGGTGTGCTTCATCTCCTTTTCAATGCCATATTCTCCTAAACTGTGTAGTGTCAGTCCCTTAGGGACGTGTGGTAACTCCAAGTGTGGAAGAACAATATTACATAGTTCTGGAGAGGTATCCAAAATTATCATGATTTTTTATCCATGTATTTTATGGCTGTGTGATTCATGGAAAGGCAGATGCTTTTGATGCAGCAGATAAATGACTGTGACTTGTTCGGAATGCACACCATCTCCATGGGTGTTGCAAGAAAAAGCGTCGTGCTTCCTACCGCACCGCTCTATGTTGAAGAGCTTTGTTATTTTCCTATGGTAAGATGCCTCGAGAGCTGGAAAGGTACAGTCAGAATTCGTTCTTCTACATATTTGTCATTTTGGAGTATAGAAGATAGGCTACCAAAATGGCCGACTTGGACCTCACCAGGGCTGGTTGAAATGAAAGAGTATCATACGTGGGCATGAAATAACTGCTTGCAGTCAACTGTAGCTGTTTTCTAGCTGCTGTCAAGAATTAGATGTTTAGTTGCAGGCTTTAGGCCTCTCCAAGGAGGAAAGGAGAAAGGGAGGGAGGAACTTGGGCTCCTCTGGCCTGAGTTCTGTCACTGCCTGCAATGTGGTGTGCCCACAAATGGGAGTGATGCTTCTCTCGTTTGGAGTGTGCTTTGGCATTCACTTTTTAAATCAGCTTGTTTTTTCCTAAAATTCAGGCTACATTTTGAAGATTTTGTCTCCATAAATAATATAGTCTTACAATGAAAAACATGTTTTTCTTGTTAGTTGCATACCATTAGAGGAAAAAAAAATCAGTGCCCTTTTACTTTTCCTGCTTTTCAACTTGGCCATGCTACATGCAACAGCCAAAGAATCCAAGATCTTTTTTTGAAAATTAAGAAGAAAAACATTGTGTTTTTAATATTCCTATAATTACTGAATGTAGAGATTCAAGTTGCTTTTAAAAATGGGATGCTGCTAAACTCCTAAGCTACATATATGTTGCCAAAACCTTCCATTTTGGTTCTGAGAAGCATGAATTTTTTCAACCGCTTGGGATATACCCTAAGTATTTTTCAGAGAACATGGGCAGCATACCAAAGTATCACAAAGTAGGCCTTTTCCAAGAAAGGAAAGCATGAAAACAGCAGTTCTCTGTGAGCTCTTACCAGTTTTCTTACAGAACTTATCAGTATCCAGACAGTGTCCATTGGGTTTCTCCTTTTGACTATTTTGGATGAATGCACCAATGGATAGATTGGTTGACCAATAGACCTGTCAATAGAAAGCTATGTATTTAAGAGCATAGTCAATATTTTTGTTCATTATCATAATATTTCACATTTTTAGGTTTTCTGTGCCTGTTTCTATGTTTTRCAAAAGGACATAATTAAATACAAAATTGATATATTAGAAAAGCAGTTGTAAAAGGTTGTATCTGCTTATGTGTAGGAGAATATATTAATCTCCTCAAATTAATGAAATATTTGAAATCTCTTTGATGGTAAAATTCACATTGGGAAAGCTAGAGGAATGCAGGGGGGTCTGTGGAGCACTCACGTATAAAGGAAAACTCAAGAGAATGAGTTACTTTCCAGCACCATAGATACCAAGGCTCAGTCTCTATACTCTGTCTCTTTCCTGCAAGTTTGGACACTTCAGATGGGTGTAACTAACTGTTGTTTAACGTGCTGTAGAGCAAGGTGATACTTGAGTAAGATGATACTATGAGATACTGCAAACATGACATGGATAAACAGAGCTCTGGTGACCCTGTCTAGTGAAGGCAAATTTTAATTTGAGATACTTAAATGCTGATACACATTTTTTTTCTATTTTCATTCTTGATGATTTTTTTTTTCTGTTTTCTTGATTGATTTTATGTTTGAAAAAGTCCGCAAGTATGTATGAGTCCACATAATGAATGGAAAAGACATGCTGTGGGTACAAGTGTGCTAGTTTCTCATAATCTAATACCATTTTTTATTTTTGTTCCAATAAAACAGTACTTTATCATCAAGTTTAGTCACCTTGATGCTTGCAATTCCCATCCTCAAAACATTTTTCTCCCTTGCATGGAGTGTTAAAATGGTTCTATAAAATCAGAAAGTGTTAATGTTTGTTTGAGAAACCATTTAATACTGGAAGATAAAACCTAATGACACAGACAGTATTATTTGGCTACTAACCAAATAATACTCAAACAGTTTAAAAGAACAGCATATGGATAAATGTGAAATGGCCAGTTGTTTAAGGATCTGAGCTTCTATAAAGTATCATTATCTTGGCGGCTTTCTGAATGAATGTACAAGTATAGGATCATATGTTTCTATACAGCTTCTCCTTTTTGGAAATTTTAGAGCCTCTCTTGATTTTAATTCATAAATAATTTTTTTTCCAATAATTCTGTCTTTTTACGTAGTGGAACAGGAATTTGTAGTTATTTGGTCAACTTTTACCTTCTTAGCTAAGTCATTGACCATCAGATGTGTTAGATGGCTTTTCATCAAATAGGAAAATCAAATGGACTTCAGCATTATGTTATTGTTGTTCAGACATCAGGGACTTGACAACCAAACTGAAATGACTCTTAACCAAGGAAGGAGACTTTTCAAAAATTAGATGTGGCAGAGATCCGAGAAGGGAATTTCTTCTGTGGTAATTTATGACCACAAGAGGTTTTTTTGGGAAGCTTTGGTTGCCCACACAAGCTGCTGATTTTGTTTTTTACAGTTTAATGAACTTATTGACATTCTTAGGTATAGTGGCAAATAAAAGCTCAGTTCTTTTAGACTGTTTTCATAACACTGAGCCTTTGATATAGGAACTTACAAAATGGCAATTTTCTGTCTTTGTTAATCTGAGGACTATTACCTGTCAGTATTGCTGTTTGTTTGTGTGAGATTTATTGCACTTGTCAGAAAACTTTTCTAAAATACGGGCCCTATTCTGCTATAAATGAATTACGTGGTATATATGAAGAGAAAGAAACCATTTTCAAATAAACGTAGTTTGAACCTGGAAGGATAACTAATGGATGTAGACTAGAATGGAACTTGCTTTCACATTTATGTTTAAAATACTTCAGAGTGCATTAGAATAATGAGTTAGTTACTGGTAATGGAACAAGAATAAACAAGGCCCGTTTGAACGCCAGGGCAAATCAGACATCAATAATGTGGCGAAGCAGCCCTGAAGGATGTAGCAAACTGGGAATTAAGCCRTAGTGTTAATTGATTATGAAATCATTTCATCGCCTTTGGTTTTATTGAAATGATTCTAAGAGTGCATTATAAACTTAAAATCCATTACAGCAGAAGCACGGCCCTCTGCCCAGAGGGTTACCTCAGCACCAGGCCAGCATCTGGCCGCAGTGGGAGAGGCAGTGTTGTTCGGTGGAGTCCATCTTACAATGCRATGAGAGGATTGCATAGTTTCCTCCTTGGCACATCGGCAGCCTCTAGGTTTGCAACTCGGATCTCTCTGTTTCAACTGGTGGTGTAACTATTCCAATGACAAATATGCTCCTAGTCTTTTATATATGTATACTCCTGTTAGTACAAGTACATGCTAAGTGTATGAAGGCTTCTCTGTCAAGAAGCGAAATACTGCAGGGCTGGCTGATGAATACGTCTGGGCAAGGTGGCAGCCCCAAATACCTCCCAAATTCAGACTACAGCTATAGACTTGCTCTGTTTTATGCCACCTCCCAGGGTTTTGCTTTAGGAGCCCAGCAGATRGGCTGCTGGCAACCCAACGTAACTTTGGAGCCTTATAAGTCTGTACCCCTGCCGACCTCGGCGGCTGCCTTGACGGGGCTGCTGCTCCCGCTGGGGATTTGTCGTGGTGGCTCTCGCTTGGTTTGCTGCCCCATTCAGCCTCCCAAAAGGAGCTGTCAGCTGCAACTTTCCCATTTCAGAGTTGCACCAGTTGCCACAAATCCAGAACATTTAGATCGGGTTATAACACTCTTGACAGTGCCCCCTGTGCTAAGCCTTAGTGCCCTTGACTGAGGGAAGGTCTTGGCAGCTGTACCCATTGTGCCTGCTCGCAGGATAGGAGGGCTCTGTGCTGCGACCCAGCTTCTGCTTTCTCCCAAGAGCGGGAGACCCGTGGCTGTGGAGAAGGGAAAGATGAAAGGAAGATGAGAAGGGAAAACAGCCGCATGAGGCGTGAGGAAGTACAAAAGGCCTGAAGGGGTGGACTGTAAATATGTGGTGCAGGTTGAGGAAGACACAGGTAGATTATGTGGCTGCTCAGGATGGCTGCACAGCTGTGCTCTGGGCAGAGCTATGCCCTCCCCGGTGACCTCTGGCACCCAGTTTTATTTCATTTTGAGAGCAAACGTTGCCCTAGACACCAGGGATAACCTCCATTTTGCTGGGACATGTCAAGGGGTTTAAAATTCTGTTCAGACAGCTGCTGTGGATGGGCAGAAGAGATCTCATTTTTATGACCAGAAAGAAGGAAAGAAACCTTAACTGAAAAAAAAAGCAACTGTAATTTCCCTGAATAATGTCACCTCTGGACTTGTGCTTAGAAATAAGACTCCTGGATATGGGATTAGATGGAAGCCAGTTGAGCAAGTCTGACATTATTTTGTAACTAGTGCCTATAAATACTGTTCTAGTGCCACTTATACATAGGTACCATACATGCCTTTAATGGTATTTAACTGAGATTAAAGAAGTCACTGGAGTGGATGCTATGAATGCATATTAAGAATATTACTTAAAACTGTAAGCCTTGATATGATAAACCATAACAAATCTGAAGGACTCATAATGGCTTATCATGTCAATAAAATGCACTTAAAAATCCCCAAGTGATTAGAAGGAGCCATTTCAGTCTATTATATCAACTGTTATATGCTGAGAACGTATGAGATTTATTTTTCTTTTCCATCCTCTGCTTAAAAAAAAAAAAAAAAAGGAAATTAAATCATAATAAGCTACGCTCAAATAGAATCAGAGTACTAAAATAAACCCACAGAAGAAGATTTATAAATTAAGGAAGGCAGTAAAGATTTCTCTGCAGRCAGTGAGTGCTTTCTTGGTGATGGTGGTCTGTAATTCCTGGGCATCACAGCAGGATTGCAGGGTGCAGTGGGTACCTCATCGAACTCTTGAGAGCTGTGAACTGTGCATTTTTGGCTGGGAAATTAGTATTTTACTCCTTSTACCAGTGATAACGTCCAGCACATCCTCACAGAAAAAGGCCAAAATGCCCAYATGGCTGTCAATGCACAGTAAAGGCTGTAGCAGAAAGCAGGCCCATGGAATTTTCCCAACATGGTGCTTCCCCGGGTGTATTTTCCCAAACCTCTTGTGCAGGGGCCAGGCAAGGAGGAAACAGCTCCGAAGTCCCTGGGGGCTGCAGCGCCCCCAGTGCTGGCGGGACCTGGTGGCAGGGCTCCAGCCATGAGCGACTGCTCAGAAGCAGTGGTTTAATGGAGCCTTCCTGCACTGGGGTTGTCTTTTGGCCCACACTTCCCATCCTCCTGTGTGCCAGCCCTTTGGTAGCAGGGCTGGCTCACAAGGCCTGTGCTGATGCAGACAGGGACTGGGAGGTGGCAGCAGGTGCGGCCGTAGGAAACATCTTGTGCTACAGTGCGGAAAGGGCTCGTGCTGGAGGCGATGGGCTCGTGAGCCCGCCTGGCCTGCTGTGCCTTCCAGGGAAGCATGGGCGGTTTCCTGCTAATAACGAATGAAAACAGTATACCTTCCTGCAGGAAGGAATGGCAACCACCCACTAAAGTGTGGGCTTTGTTCTCTACTCAAGTGCTGTGTCTTGGCACCCCACATCTGAGGGCTGCTGGCACTGAGGTTGATGCCAGGGTGAGGAGGCTGCCTTGGGTCTCTGATGTCTCCAAGGTGGATGGCCTCGCTCCGTTGACGCAGAGCTGAGCCTGCTCTCCAGGCCAGCCTTGCAGGGGGGTCTTGTGCAGGCTTGAAATCACCCTAGGGGCAGATGGCTGTGACATGGGTGCTGGAGTTCCTGGGGTGGCGCGGAGCTCGCAGCGAGAGGATAGGGCTGTGCAGGAGCTCCGCAGCAGGCTGCCATGTGGCCAACGTGGCCTCCGCAGCGCCYGGATTTCAGCTGTTTAATGGCTGCATAGGTAGAGAGTCTTGCGCGGCAGCAAGTTTTTCTCTCTTACTTGTGTCCCCGCTGCCTCACTTGCAGATCTGCAGGTTGACTCAGGCCTTTCTGATAGCACTGCTCTGTATTGTCGAGGCCTGAGGTCYGGGTCTTGTGTGTCCCTGCCTGCCGGGATTAACCTGGTGATTCCTGTGCTGGGTTCACACGCTCGGGGTGGCCCAGGGTCTTTCAGCGCCGCCAGCAGCGGCCAGGCGGCCGAGAGAAAATAAACAGGTCCAGGAGGTGGGGAAGAACAAGCTTGTGGAAGCCAGGGGAGGAAGGGAGGCAGGGAGGCGGCGGGGAGTAGACAGCTGAGCGGAGGAAAGCCGTGTTTATATACCCTTGGGTAGGGCTGGCAGAGCGGGAAGGTGCGAGTCTGTCAGGACAGCTCTGCTCTTGGCGATGCTTGAACCTTCTGTCTGTCTGCGCGTGGGGATACGTGAGCCAGAAACTTGGCTTTGTGCGCTTTTAGTTGTGACCGGCGTGCGTATGGGGCAGTTTGGCAGAGGGAAACTTGGCATTTAGCTGGCGCTCGAGAGCCTCACTTTGCAACTCAGAGGCAGTATCCTGAACCCCCTACATGTCCACGTGCATGCACAGGAGCACCTGCGTGCTGCTGGCTGCGACCTGAGAAAGCGTGCCCCTGCTTGGGTCAGCTGGCAAAACGTGGCAGCCCTTGAGGGGGAACTGATGTAAGGAGGTCGGAAAGGAGATGATGTCCAAGGAACACCCGGAGGTTTTGTGCCAGGGCTGCCTCAAACCATCTCAGCCAAGGGAAGCGGTGACTCTCACCCATCACTGGGACAGCACTGGTGGCGCCAGCCAGAGCATGATTCCAAGATGCATTTTTCATTTTCCCTCATAGTTACTGGAGAGGGAGATGTGTACTTGAAGGAAGTGATCAATAAAAGAACAAATAAGRAGCAAATGCTGGGAATACTCAAGATGGTGTTTTTACTCAAAAATCGCAGACAGTTTTAGTCTGCAGGAATCTCTGAACAGAATATTTTTCATTCTGTTATGTTCATTTACAGCAATATCCATTTGGCAGGTTTATGTTTCAGGCAGGAAAAAGGAAAACATAATTTTAAAAATATTTCAAATACATGATGCAAGAGAAATAAGTCATAATGTAAACYCCAAACGAAACCAAGAAAAATAAAACATATAAGCTTATTATAATTAAAAATGGAGTTTTTGGAGTTTTGTAACTTTTACATTTTTATACTGTGGTTATACTTTGATATGTTGAACTAGAGCAGTAAAAGTAATTAGGAAGATTTAATGCATGTATAGCAATGACTAACTGCTTACACTGAAGTCGTTGGGTGTTCAGGGAGTRCCATGGGTAATATTTTGCAGTTTTTAAATACTTTGGCTATGTGACCCTCAGGAACTTCAGAATAGCATTAGAGGGGATAAGAAAATGAGGTGAGCATATTTAGGAATTTTTTTGTTTGCTAAAATACTTCATTTTAAGGAAGACTGCTTGAATGCACTATCCTATCCACATTCGTCATTTGTGTCTGCATGTATGTATGTTATATKGTTTAACTAACATGGAGTTCTACCTTATTGCAGCAGTAGAAATCATTGCGACTCGGTATGACTAGATAGTTTCCTCTGTAAAATTGGAGTTCCTCTTTCCTGAGTGACTTGTGTTATTTACTGAAGGGCAATACTGAAGCATCACTGCTTGGATCGCTAAATTAGCGTATGCTTATTTCTGTCTTATGGTGAAGGCAGGATAAGTTTGTGAAAGSTTGTTGCATGCTAATAAGAAGGAAAAATGACCCAGCCATACGGAATAAATTCTGTAGATGGTATGAAGGATTTTCAGCGATCCTTATTGCCCTTGGACTTGGCTGTTGCATTGCACTTTAAATGGAATTGATTGTGTGGTTGTAATGAAAGTAACAGATTGATTTCTATCCAGAGTTACACAGAGTAAATAGAAAAATGTTCTTGCCTTGACCTGCATTCATAAACTAAAAATCAGTGGCTTTTGACCTAATCCTTAATAAAAAATGTAAATGCAATATAGCAAATCCGATGGTTTCTTTGTTTCTTGCTGCTTTTTGAGTTTTGTGGCCCTGCTTTCTTAGACTGTAATTTCTTAAAGGATTCTAGGAAATAGACTGCATCTTCTCATAGAAGACCTACCCTTTTTCTGTTTGTACATCTTTCGAAATACATGTAATTATTYTCCTTAACATTATTTCCATGAAGAGCCTGTTTTCCTCTTTTACGTACTTKGAGAATGTGTGATTTTCCATACCTTCCTTCAGCGTTAAATACTCTCCCACCTAGCATCTTTGCAAGTGCACGACCCATACATTCTGGAGCTGCCTCTGCACGCTTTCATAGTCTGTGTCTAAAAGCTCRTCCTTTCTGGGCTGGAGATGCACATTCATAGCTTGATGTTGCGGTGAAAGGAGCAAAGCTGTTAATTTAAATCGCGTGCATCCTTCTCTCTGTCTGAATATTTTAAAACTCCTTGAACAAATCATGCGCGTGAAGCACAGCAGAGGGCTGTGCCGTTGCAGCTGTTATTTCCGTAAAATGTCTTGGGGGTCTCTATGAGGAGCATTTATGGCGACATGTTTTGGACGCSCGAGCGAGTGGTTCGGGCCAAGGCAGCCAGCGAATCCCTGGCTGTGGCGGGGAGGYTGCGGATGGCCCCGTGTGGCCTCTGCACCGGCTCGGCCCTTCTCGGCGCAGGGGCCACTGCACGAACCAGGGCCACGGGTGCCTCCGCTTCTCAGGGCGCTCCCTGCTTCCCGGCCCGCTTGATATCCTGCGGGTTGCAGCCGCGCGATGAGCAGGAAGAGCTTAGACATTGAGCTTGCACGCTCCTTGACTCCATTTTAAACCCTTTGTTCGCACCGGGGTGGCATTTTTTCACACCACATGTGGCAGCTTTGACTCCTCTCCAGCTTGTCGCGTAGAATCAAAGTCTGAGGTTTTCTGCGTTCCCAGGGCTGTCTCCCGAGCTGCTGCATTCCTTGGAGCTCCCCCAGTATTACAGAGCCGAAATTCACTGACTTTTTTTGTTAAAGCTTTATAGAGTAAGTAGTGAGACAACCATACCAGCAATCTGAGATTTGCCTAAAATCAAAGCTGTTTTGCCTAAAATCAAAGCAAGGGGGAGGGGAGCAAGCACACTCTTTTCTTATTTCTCCCCTCTTGGATAAAATTTAACAACARTTTACAGTAATGGAGTGAATTTGATAATGTTCACCTAGTCTTGTTTACGTTTTACAGAAAAGAATTAAAGCAATATGTCCTACTACTATTTTTATATTTGTAAGAGATATGAGCGCTCACAGTAATCAGTATTAATTCATTGCTTGTGATTAGATGTGTACATTTCTTTTGTTTGTTACGTACCRGCATGATCTGAGATTCCCTTTTCCTGACACCCTTATCTGCCGTTTTCCTGAAAGGTTTATTATGTGCCGCAGCATCCATAGTAAATTCTATTTCAAGCTCTTTTTGAACAGACTATACCCAGTCTACCAATAACAAGACATCTAAAATACGTATTGTTTCACAGTTTATTAACAGCAGGCATATTACTTAATGTYATTCACTGTGGCAAAAATGCCACTTGACTCCTTAAATACTGAAGTATATATTTCTCTGCTGTTCGGAAACTTTACAATGGATGGCAAGTGCAGAGTGACATGGTAACAAAAATATTTGGATCAAAATTGTCACAAGAGTAAAAGCAACTTGCATTTGATGCTTTTAAATATAATGTTAAGTGATCAGTGACAATTAAATTCTTGTATGATTTGAGAGAAGTGTTCTGACTTCTGTATTTGTTTATAAATCTTTATGTTCATTGTTGCTACTTTATTCAACTACAGAAAATAGAATAATTTTTCCGTAGCACATATGCCAGGCTGTACATTGACGTGACACCCTAATAAATATTTTGACTCAAGAGCTGTTGTTTGTTGCTGTTTGTCAGTTGGTTAGAATGGTCTTTTGGCTGCTGCTATTTCTGCAGATTAAAATATTAAAATGTATGCTTTAATTTTGGCAGTTTCCTTTTTGTATTTTGGTAATTTTTCTGACTATTCTTTTAAGTACAGAGATGTGCTTAGTTCATGCTGCTTCTTAGTCCAAATCTAACTATTCAGTTGTATTGTTTCTGTAGTACTCATGTTGTTTTTATGCTTACTTTTAAGAATGGCATGAAATCATATTATATGAGAGAACAGTTCAATAACATGGCCCCCTAAAAAAATTTTTTTTGTGTTCTCTGTTGATTTAGAAAATTTAATTTACATAGCTTTTTCACATGCATATTCTGACCCAGTTTCCTTGTCATTTATTTATGTAGGCTTTAGTGCCAAGGTGTTAATTGTCCTGGTTTTACATATATATATATATATCAGCAGTTGAATAACAGAGAGTCTGCTGCAATTAATCCTTATACTGTATTTCATCTGCAAAATCTGAAAGGTTTAAACTAATCTCTAATAATAATTTATTTTCAAGTGAGACATAGTTTTATTATGTCCAAGTAATAAGTAATATTTTTTGTAATAAATAAAGTACAAAATGAATGAAACCAAAACTCTTATTCATGGTTTGAGAGATATATATACACGCACACATACATATACATATATAAATAAATATAAATATATATATTTTTGTTTTGTTATTTTCAAAGCAAAGTAGATAAACATAAAACACTTTTAGAAGAAGAATGTATTCAAAGATGGATTTGTTTTGTATGCTAAATCATACAGAAGGCATAGCAATATTCTTTGAGATGATCGATGTCTAGTTTATTAAGACTTGTATTAACATAGACTTTTTAAAAAAGTTACTTATTGCTGCAGAAGTCATTAATCTAAACTAACACATTAGCCGTAGACAAAATGAGGTACTATTTACTCCTTTTGCCAGGTGACTGAACAGTTTCTGCAGCTTATCTTTCTACACATGGTGAGATAGTCTGGCTGCAGTGTTAGACTACAAAAGAAATATTTGTATATAAAAATTGAAGCAGTAAAAAGAAATTGTTTCAAAATGTAAGACAGTAATTTATGCTAAGCAAGCACATCCTATGGAAACAAACRTGTAAAACATACATGCAAGCTTACCTATTTACTGTTTAAATATTAAAACGGTGACTCAGAAAAGCCGTGCACACATGCTCAGCAGAAAATTATTTTACTGGCACACTTATCTACATCGCGACTTGATAACATACAGCATTTTTAGAAGAGCCAAGTCTGAATCTCTCTGAAGCAATACAAGTTCAATAAGTGCATCAAAATCAGTTTACCTACTTTCGCAGCRCATATTTACTGAAGAAATGGCATGATCTTATTTGATTTAAGTGTCATGAAGCGGAAATACAGAGCAATCATTTATTATGATCCATTCCAGAAAATCCCAACTTTTATTTCTTGGTATCTCTTACTTTTCCCCATGTCTCTTCAGCCCCTCTTCACGTTAACATTTCTTCTACTTCCAGCAAAGAGGGAGGGAGGGGGGAGACAAAGCCAGCAACAGAAGCCCCTAAACATTCAGCGAAAGCATAATTGGTTTACACTGCCTTTCAGCTCGTGGCCTGTCCTCGTGTTATTGAATCAGATCATACCTACTCCCCCAAAATTCAGCTCGGAGTAATCCGCTGCTACTTAAGGCTGCRTGAAAAGAGTACTTGTGAATTATGTTTCATCTGTCACAATAACCTTCTTTATTCTTTAGTGCACCTCCCCTTTGCCTGCGGCAATTAGAGAAAATAGGTATGCCTTCAAGTATGAGATGGTGGTGTCTCAAAAAAAAAAAAAAAATATATACACACACACACACTGATGTCATATACAGGCAGCACCCTGAAGAATATATCAGCCCTTTTTTGATGCGATGCGGATTTTATTTAGGGCAGAGCGGYGGCAGGCGCCTTTCACAAGGAGTAGGTGCCGCCGGCTGTCCCTGGGTTATTGTTGTTCGACAGTCAGCGGTCAGAGAGTTTGCCACACTGTTAAAAGAAGAATAAGAACTTGCTTACCCAGTGCTTTCAGGAATATGGAATCTCACATGTTTACTACTACATTTCTGTCGCTTTCATTCTAAGGCATTAGAGCATCTTTTTCCTCCTTTGTTTTACCCTCTGACATTCTTAAAGTTTTGCTGAGCGCCCGGGCTCAACATTAAGCCACATTTTTCTTAGTGGTTTAGCATAATTTTCATAGATTTTGTTGYGGTTCAAGGATATTTTTAATTAAATAAATCTAAATTAATGTATAGCTGTCCACTGAAGACTGCAAATACTTGTACCATGTTGCAGAGGAATAAGGAGTATTTTAGTGCTCCCCTATTATCAGATGTTAGTCTCCAAAAATTACTGCCTCGGGGTGCTGAGGGAAGCAAGGAAATGAGATCCTCTTAGGTGTTAGTCACCTCTCTGAGATAATTTTATCTTTTCTAATACCTCTCCCTCCTCACTGATTTCTGTTTTATTTTTATTTCATTTTTCTGAAGTGACCCTTGCTGGATTTTTCCTTCCCGAGCTTCCCCTGACAGCTTTCCAAGGTCACTTGTCCCCAGAACCCTGTGTTATTTCTGTTAGCCCTGCAGTAGCAGCCCTGCTCTCGGGGTTCTGTTTTGAAACAAGGGGCGCTCAGAGGTGACGCTTCCAAGAGGACCCAAGTTCTGGCTTGAGAGAGAAGCTTGATGGCTGAGAGGGAAAGCACCTTTAAAAAGAAATAGAAACAAACCAAGTGCTCGAGCAAGCAGGTTACGGGGAAGACACGGTCTGTCGAGAGGCTGCCCTAACATTATGACACAGTTCATTAAGGTCCCTAAGAAATCGCTATATTTCAAGAAAAAACAACTTGCGCCGAATAAAGGAGAGCAGTTTGGCCCACTGCACAGGTTTGGGCACAAAAGTGCTGGCTAAGCTATCTATTTCACACATGCAACGACAGAAGGTTCGATATTCATTCGATCGATGACTGAAAAGGCACAATGGCAAAATCGGACGGACTTCTTTTCAAATACAGATCTCCGATGTCCCCCTACAGTCTGCAGCCGCGCGGCTGGTGGTGTGGCACACACGGAGCAAGGGTTACATCAAGGCTGCTCTCTGGACCGTGCAAACAGTCTAGACCAATGACCTGCAGCATCGTGCCCTTTGAAGAAGAGGCAAGTTCGGTCACGACGAAGAAAAACCGAGGCGTCCCCCCCTTAACAATAGGGAGCAGCTCGTGGCTGCAAAGAGGTAAGCAGGGGGAAGCACGGCAAGGCAGCTGCTTCCATGGTGAYGGGCCAGCTATGGGCACGGTGCTTTTGAAGAGGGCCGGTTCTCAGGCCCCCTTGCCGGCGGTGTCACGCGCCGCGAGCCCGGGCAGGCTGAGCCGAGACCCGCGCGCTTAGTCCAGAGGAAAATGATCCGCGGCACACATGGCTCCGTGCAAAGAAAGAGTCACATGACCGGCGGGAAGCCGGCTCGCGCCGTTTCCGAATCCAGCCGATCCTCCGCTTTTTTGGCATTTTTCTTTTCCTCTTTTTTTTTTCATGTTTTTGATTTTTGCTTTTTKGGGGTTTTATTTTTTGCTTTTGCAGCAGACGACACAATTTGGGAGAGTGTTTGTACAAAACAAACGAGCGCTTGATACACAGGATTCTGGCTGTTCTTCTCTAAACTGAAAAAAGGTCAAGGGTCAATGTTTTTTCGTGACAGGGCTACAAATCCTTTTGTGAGCAAAGCTTCAGCAAGTGCCATTTAAAATAAGATTTTGCTTTTCTTTCTAAGTGCATATTATCATAAGTCTGACAGAACATGAAAGTCATGAATTTCTGTTTTTACGCTTCTTTTTTTTTGTCTGTGTGTGTATCCTGATATTTTGCCAGATATTCCAGATATTTTTCCTTTTTCTTTGCTCCACAACGTTCACTCGGGGGATCCTCACTCCTAGGCAGGACGATACGAAAGAGCAAACAGAAGTCAGTCTTGTGCGAGAGTCTCACCTTTTGCAGGGAGAAAAAATTCCGGGCAGGCTATAGGTGGCGGAAATGCAATCAGAGGATTTGAACCCGTGGTGTAACCATTAACCTTGGAGAATGGTGCTGTTTGTACTTTGTTTCTTTTTGCTTTGTTACTTCTTAAACTGCAGTGTATTGTATTTCCTCCTGAAAAATTAAAATGCCGAGTGGATTTGATCTAACATATGTGTACCTGTTTTATTAATTCTCTTTATTAAACCTATTCTGTGGGCTTTTAACTGTTTTGGTAGTTTGGGAGTTTTGATGAATCATTTTGTCTGTTAGAATTTTCCAATTAAAATATTGTCTTAGGTCTGCTCTAGGCTTTTGTTTTGCACCTTATGTGTTGTTCAGTTCTGTTGCCAGTTACAGCATTTGAACACTTACTGTTTGTACAAGACTAATCTTATTCGATATATTCCTGTCAAAACTGAAAGGGAATAAAAAATCTGGAGAACTGTTGCGCAGTTTTAATTTTCAGTAGCGTTAATAATTATTTCCCTCACTTCCATAATTATTTTTGGTGTTGTTTAATAATTAAAATGTTCTATGGTACTTCATAGAATTTGTATTACTATATGTTATAAAAGTAATCAGTATTTATGAGTGTATCAGGCAATGTACTTTCTCAGCGTGTGTTCTGAAGTTCTAATAAGCTATACARCCGTTTTATTTAACTTTACTTTGGGGGCTGCTTATTTGAAATAATATTGTAGATGAGAAACAAATATAAGTTCTCTAAATAGTGCTGGACTTTTTTAAAAAAAAGTCTTTAGGCTACCCAAACCAAAATTAACCAAAAATAATAATGAAAATGCGTAGGACAATATCCATATGCAATGTAAACAATTAAATATTAATAGCAAAACCAGAATGCACATTATCTTAAAATACTTATGATCTGGATTCATTGGGTAATTTATATCCTGCATATTAATTTTCGGATTGTCTTAGATGTAATTGCAAATTGTACATTTTCTGCAGAAGGTCCATTAACTACTCCCATTAGCTTAAGAGAAAAATCTATTTGATGGTCTTCTGTGATGGCTTTTACACATAATATTACACTTTGGTATTCCTGCTGGACTTGGGAATACATAGTAATGTTGACAAACATGTTCACATAATGTCTGCATTGCAGAAATTAATACAGTGTGCAGAATTGTCATGCCTTAAGCTTTGTATAGACTATGTGACATTCTCTTAATTTTTGTGTGTGTTATCTACAACAATAAGTTAAAAGATCAAGTACTTAATCTTACATGTGTGGCATAAATAGTGCAGAAAACAGTTCTGTTTTATTTGGTATTGAATTGCAGCTTGAAATTCAACAACGCAATTGCAGCAATAACTTATCCKCATGCAAATAATCTGATGAGTTTCAATTTAAAAAAAGGAATTTTGCTCATGAAAGAAGGGGTTTTTTTTCATTTTTTAAAGCCTTTCTCTAGTTCATTTTAATGTAATTGATTAAAAAAGGTCATCTCTAGATTCACAGCAGCCTGCACAGTGTACCAAGGGGAGGATCTGATCTTAATTATATTCATGATCATTTCTTGGAATAATTAGTTTTCTCCTACAAAAAGCTGAAGATAGAGCACTGCAATGAAAGCCATACAGTCTTGATATTGAATAGAAAGAGCATCTCTATTAGCAATRGAAATATGATTGAGAAACCTGTGAGTTTATTTTTAGTGTTGTGGGGTGAGTTTTGTCGCTGTTTTGGTGTGTGTTGCTCAACCCTGGCTCTCTTTGTGGTGCTGATACTGGAGTGTCAAAAA
This sequence comes from Eudromia elegans, assembly GCA_003342815.1. Classification (NCBI taxonomy): domain Eukaryota; kingdom Metazoa; phylum Chordata; class Aves; order Tinamiformes; family Tinamidae; genus Eudromia; species Eudromia elegans. The sequence goes on from PTEX01000201.1 coordinate 1,303,090, forward strand.
AAATCACTGCGCTATCTTGGGCTGTTGTTTGACTTATATGCCAACTTTGCAGCTAATGAACTTTGTTTAAGCAAAGATTTTATTCAAGATAAAGTTCAGGCTGCAGTTGGAGGTGGTTTACTCAGTTAAGGCTAGTGATGACCATTACACTGGTAYTTCCCTTTACTTTTGCCCTTTGAGCCACTCCCTTCGATGAGGAGTCATCTATACTTACCATTTCCCTTCTCTAATACCAAGGCTGTAAAGACCTGGAGAAGCAACACAGTCGTCTAAACTTTGCTTTGAAATAAAAGTCAAATTAGATTCTCTAAACAAGGGGACTGCAACATTCATTCTGAAAACAGAGAAAAGGAGTTTGGTTCTGTTTTGCTGTTTGTTTTGGTTGGCTTTTTGGTACTGCAGGTGCCTCCTTGACATTGTGACGATCTTCCCATTCAATTTCCTCTGTATTTAGTGTAGTTAATGCCAACTTCCCCTGTGTTCTGCAGAACTAACTCCTTTGTTCCCACGTGAGAGGTGGGCAAAAATTTAACATGGTACGCGGTAGACAGTGTTCACTTTGTCATTATTTTATTTTAGCGGAATTTTAGGCTGAATATATCAGTGTAGTTGAGAAAAGTACCAGTCCTATCTAATGGTTTGTCCCTTCAGAAGTACAAAGAACTGTGGAGATCTGTGGATATATGTTAACCAGTGTGGAACATCTGGCCTATCAAAACCTCAGCAGTTGAGAAAAAGAAATTTATTTCATCAAAGCTCTTAATTTGAGTCACTCATGTAAGCCTCTTTCAAAAAAAAAAACGTGTTAGTTATATCATAGCTTACTGAACTGAAACAAAGAAGAAACCCTAGAGACTCTTCTCTTCTTGCTCAGTGAAGATGACACTTCAACAATTTAGTATCATCTTTAAGCAATTTGTACACTGGCATTTTTTTATGATAACCAACAATGCTGTAAGTCATCATTTCAAGGACAAGAGTTTTCATGATGCGTGTCCTAAGAATCTACTGGGTAAAGGAAAAACAGCRAAAGAAAAAACCCAGTTGTTGCAGTTCTAGCTTGTCTGGTGATACAAGAGGAACTGTAATGACCTGTAATTCAAATGAAAAGCTCACCTTTTTATTCAAGGTTCCTAAATGTGAAGCCTCACCAAAAATCCTTCAGGCCTCACCAAAAATCCTTTGGTTAGCTTCTCCAGAGTCATCGTTTTCTACATTTCCATAATGACAGAGAACATTCAAGCTTGCCTGTGGAGTTGTCAGTGGAGAGCAAGGACTTGGAGAACCCGATTTAGCAGAGAATCATCAAAGACTAAAACTACGTTGATTGTTTTTTAATAGTATGTTACACTTTCTGACCTTTTCCACTCAGAAACAAGGTACCGAAGAGTTGAGTTGAACTAGTAACTGTTAGGATTATATGCTTTAGATACTGTGTGCAGCTTTGCTTTACTGTAAATTTGGGAATGCTTAACTATGTTAACTTCAGATTAATGTACAAAATAAATGAAATCCATCTTATTCTTGAAAGTCTTCTTGTCTGTTATCACCACCACATGGACAGGAAGTTTTAGCATACTTGAAACATTATTAAGCCAAAATAACAGTATTTCTTTCAACAGACAGATGTTGCAGAACAGCAAGAAAGGCTTCATTCTTCTCTAGATCTTGATTAAATATGGGTCACAATCTTCCTGGTGTGATCCTATGACAGAAAGGATTCAGGCTTAGACCTTTTTTTTGTTCGTTTCATGAGATCACGTGAAACAACCAGAAGATGCATCACTGTAATGCAGAGAAAGAAATGTTTCTAAAATTGTTCTGGTGTTTTTTGGTTTTTTTTTTTTTGGTTTTTTTTTTCTGTCTCAGGTTTTCAGGAGAGCATCACACTGATCCTTTTCATGTAAGATGTGGCATCTACTCACCATTTGTTGCATCTTGTGCACTGTAGAACAACTGTATCGGAAACTAAACAGGACGTAGGAGGGACCACAGGGATTTTAAACTATGGTTGGTTTTGTGTTAAAACATCATGCTCCCTGGAAAGTCTTCTTTCAAAGAGATATTCATGGAAGAGAGTTCCCAGAATAAATATTTATGATTTTTTTTTTACAGCTCCAACTCTAACAAGGTTTTTGCATACTGTTTTACTGTCTGAGGTAGAAATTTTTCCCATCGTTGTATCTAAAGAGCTCTGGAAATTTTACATTACTGGCAAGAAAGAATTCTAAGAAAACCTGGTCATATTTCTGCACTCACGAATAAAGAACCTTGCAAACTAGGGCAGGCATGCAGAGTTTGCATTTAGTAGCATGTGAAAGAATATGCAGCAGAATGCAAAATTGAAACAGTAATTTGAAAAAAAAAAAAAAGAAAAGGTCAGCATATTCTTAACAAATGCCACCATCAAGGACATGTTTATAAGAGCTATGGCCTAAGAAAATAGAAAATTTTTTTATTTTATTTTTTTTTTAATTTTATTTTTAGAAAATGGGAAGTTGGAGGATATATTATTTGTAAGGATCACGATGACTGGTAGTTTAACATAAAAAAAGGAATCTGAAATTAGATTGTGAAAGGAATCTCATATTTCTGTGAAAGAACATATCTTTTATCCTGCTTTGACTGGGGTTTTGGGTTTGAATGAGTGCTAAACAACAACTTGATTGATATCTGAGTTTTGTTAAGGTGATACTGAAATCTTCCCTTCTTTTATCCATAGAACAAGATAATTCAAGAACAGAAAAAATATTGGGGGGGGGGCCAGACCAATAGTCCAATCTGTTATGGTGGTTTTGTTCTGACAGCAGCAAGAGAACCTGCATTTTAGGGAGAAGTGCACATGRGTGGCTGTCCTCTTTCCCTGGTACTTCCTTGGCTTCCCCCTGTTTTTGAATAGGGATTTCACAGGTGACATCACTGCCTCTTTCCTTCAGTATCCATTTATAGTCCTATTGTCTCTGAATTTGACTTTCAGCCTGAATTATCTGGCAGTTAATCCTTTCAGTGGTGTGCTGCAGAAAGCCAAAGATTTTTGGTGATTTCATTTCTAATGAAAAACATGCAAAATGGCTTCTGCTATGCTAAATAACTCTGTTTTAGTTGTGCATGATTATGTCTTCAAAGCTCTTCCAAACAGTCTGTAAAATACTTCCTATTTAACTTAGGTCAATAACTTGGATGAAAACTTTCCTTAGATAGCCCCATGTTCTGTCTCCAAACAACCCGTTTGTCCGATGCTAGTGTCACATTAAGTATTGTTGAAGTGCTTGCGTGCAGACAGGACTACTGAAATGTGAAGAACACTCTGAAAGAGCAAATTGTAACCAAAACTAGAACTTCTGATGTATTTTGTCCAGCCTGTTAGATACTGCAAAGTCTGTGGAATAAACCAGTTTATCCATACTAATACTTCCCTCAAGCACACTCAATGTGTATTCCCTCAATACAAAGCAAAGCAACACTTATATAGTAGTTACATTTATATCTATCTCTACACCTATAATGCTTGGAGGGATTTCTTGTAGATTCCTAAGATTCAGCAGCTGTCAATTTTTAAGTATTAATCCACTGTAAGATCCTATGATATTGTAACAGCATCGATTTGGCTAAGCACATGGGGGAGAATATTGATTTCCTCCTGATTTCAACTTTTTCTTTGTACAGCAAAGTTTTGTAGTTGTTCCGTAGGAGATGATACTGACAGGAATGCATATTTGTAGCAATTAAGGAGATTTYATTTAGATGGATCACTAAAAAGCAAGATCCAGTTTCGGATCTCTGTTTTTTTTTCCCTACCATCCTACTTACCTCTCAATTTCTACATCCTTGTATTTATGAGGAGGGAATTTGATCAAAATTTGGTACCTTCTTTTCACTTCTGAATATCACCATAGGTAGATTTTGTAAAATACCATTGCTCTTTCTCATGTTCTACTCTAAAGTATCGATTGCCAAAATGTAATCTTGTYGGATCATGACAAAAGCACTTGACTTTTGACAGGAAATTGTGCTACCTCTAATTCCTGGGGTTTTAAAGGTGCATTTTCAGTATGCAATTCCAAAGGACTGTTAATTCAGGAAAGATAAGGGAAATCAAAAACTTTGAGCTTAGAATGAGTGGAGACCGGATGGAAGCCTAACATACAAAACAAAATTATATCAGTTGTTCTGATTAGTTCTGCTATTAGCTGTTTATATTGTGATTTTAAAAGAATGTGAAAGAACTGATTATATTGATAAACCACAAAATAAGCTGTTTAGCTGATCCAGTGTCTCCATCCTAAACAGCATACAGTGACTAGCTCAAAGGTGCTGTTAAAACTAGATGAAGTGAATTTTGTCTGAAATGATTGAGACACCAGTGTTCATCAAAGTAGGTCTATGTTATTTTCTAATGCGTCAAGTTAGATTCTTCAGACAAAGACAGAAAATTATGAATGCCTTTTTATGAGCACTGCAACGCAACTTGCTAGGAATACTGTCTAATATCTAGAAAGAATCAACTTAGTTGGAAAGAAACACAGCAAAAGGCTACTGAGATGAGCAGGGAGAAGAGAGAGGTAGTTGTGAGGAGGCTAAAACTTAACTTCTATTTTATAAAATAAAGGTCAAGAGAAAAGACATGGATTCTTACATTGAGGGGAAGGGAGCACTGCAGACACTGGGRGATGARAACAATTATTTAAGCTGAAGAACARCGCTGGGACAGGAGCAACTGGGGGAAAATTAGACTGAAAGTTAGAGGAAGGCTCCTAGCTGTCAAGGCAGTAGTGTTCTGGAATAGCCTTCTGACAAGGTGTTTTTTCTGCATCCTTTCCTAAACAGTTCTGATCATTGTTGAGGTAGAAGATGGTCCCTTTCTGAAAGGGGACATGCAGCCCAGTTGTCTCTGATGGCAGGAGGCTGAGCTCGATATTCCGCCACTGTTATCCGATATATATATSGATATTCCGCCCGGGACAGCGTGTGCAAGGCTGTGCTTGCTGCGGTGACGAGAATTACGTGGTGGATACACCTGTGCTATCAGTGTGAATATGTTGTTAGGGTGCTTCTTGAAACTTGCAATTCATATTAATTGAGCTTCCAGAAACTAAAAGGTTCYGTGTTTAAAAATCCCATCCTTTTGCTGGATGTAAGCATTTACTAACTTACCCATTTGCTGGGAAATTTCATAGCAAAGAAAGGAAGGCACAGTATGAGACCTATTAAGAGATCAGAGGATTGCTTATCATATTAGCTAAACAGTATAGTGCTCTTGCTGTAGGTAGTTTCATGCAGTATTATATTTATTCTGTTAAAAATGTGATTATTTTGGAGTAAATTCTACTTCTAAACACATATTTGTGTTTATTATGAGTAGTCTGTTCAGATGTTAGTATTAATGAGAACAAACACACTGGTTTTGTGTGTGCAAGGAAATATAAACTCAAACTGATCTACGAAGAGGGAAAAAAAGAGAATTTGTAGGTGTTAGAATGCAGTCCAAGAAGAAGAAGTTGGTTGGCAGTTTAGGTTAACAGMGTTTAGCGCTTTTGTAAATAAAGCTTAGTTATGTATATGCTTTTCAAAACTTTTCTTAACATTTCTACATTCCTGTGTTCTACTGTGTTTACTCTAGCTGTATTTCGATGTTCCTTCTGCTTGGCTCTGCAATAATGTGTCCAGTTTTAGCTCCCCAGGATAGCAATGAGAGAAAGGCTGCTCAGATGGTTAGTGGAYGGTAGCATGCAGCATCCAAGGAGATGTCTAAGGTACCTGGACTTTGTAGGCTTACAGCAGCAGAGATGTCCAACTGTAAAGTCCTGAATTCCCTACCTGTGTTGGGACTGTGGAAAGGTTGGAGCTGGGCTCTTTTAGGAGGTGCTTAATAAAGGAGAAAGGGCAATGGTCTCAAGCTGCAGCACAACAAATTCCAGTTACATGGTAGGAAATTCATGGAGGTAGTCAAGCACTGTGACAGGTCACTGAGAAAGTTTGTGGGTTCCCATTTCAAACCCAGTTTTTCCTAGGCTTCCTTGTTCTTCTTCTAGCTGAATAAGCTTGTGCTAAATTATAATTATTACTAAGGATACGGCAAATGAGCTGTCTATCTACCAGAATTGGTCTGTGCTTTGGATCTTGGTGTATCTTCATGCTGAAAACACCTGCAAAAGTGTTTGACTCAGTTTGCACCCATTGCTCAACACATGGTTGAACGTGATCCAGCAAATGATTGCTGGAAACTTGGTAATGTGACAGGCAGTGTGAGGGGTGCAAGAAAGAAGATGGAGGGAGTAAAGCCATTTACTTTTTTATCTGTGGCCTCTTCCCTCCGTTGTTTCTTATGGCCTTTAGAGAATCAGGGCTGGAGAGCTGGCCATGGGCTGGTGAGTTGTTTGAATGGGCTGAGTCTGGTGGATGAGAGGTCATGCTGTTTATCGTACTGGATTTTTGTTGCTGTTTAATCTCCTGATATATTGTAATGCCCTTCGAGGTGTTAACATTAATATTGATCACAATTTGAAAGCAAATGGTGTTGCTTTTGCAGAAGGTTTTTGGTTTTGGTTTTTTTTGTTGTTGTTGTTGTTTTTGTAGATGGGGAATATAGCTTTAAGCATTTCTCTGAATTGGGGTTAATTTCAAATAACTGAGTGAAATTCACAAATACAGCTAGTTTACTGCATTAGTCCTTTACCATTGTTTTGATCTACTGTATTTTTTTCAGGTGTACAGCTGCCTTTCAGTTTGCAAAGAGGTCGTTTTTATCATTTCATGAATTACGGGTAAGTCTTGAGATCTTTATTAGAAATTGCCTTTATCGAGTGGTTGGGGGTCTTAAACACTGCTCTGTGAGCAGTGCTACTGCTCGCAACTGCATCCAGCACTTTGGCAGACCAGAGCTTGCGCTGGGACTGCCGGGGTTCGGGCTCCCTGTGGCGTCAGGGCAGGCCCTGTCCTGCTGCCTCAGGAGGTGCTAGGACATTGGATGGGAGGTTGCCACCATCTTCATGATGAAAATGGCTGGGAAGTTTGCCACCATCTTCTTCTTGATGAAAATATCACCTGGAGTTTCTAAGGCCTTCTAAATGGCAACAGTCTGGTTTGTTTGAAGACATGGGATTGTCTTGACCTGATTCAAATTCCTCTTCTGTACAGAAATGTGTAATTGTTTCACAGCTTTCATGGCTAGTCACTGTTTAAACTCAGAACATACCATTGGACTGAGTAGTTTAACCTGTTATAAATCATAAGATTTCTGCATTTCCCCTGATTTCTGCAGTCATCCCCTCTATTTTGTGTTTCACCTAAGCATGAAAGCATGTATCTTGTAATTAWTTCACCATTTTACTTCATGGTAAGAGTGTTTAATTGCTGAAAAAAGTGCCTTTACCTAATTTAAACATGTCTGGCTTCAGCTTATAGCCTTTGTTTTTTGCTGGTACCTGTAAATGGTACTTTTTCCCCCCCATTATCTCCACTACAAATTCTTTCAAGTCAGTTAAAATAGATTTGAAATCTCTTAAATCTTCCATTCCAACACATTTTCTACGCTCCTTTTGTTCTTGTTCTTCTTGCGCCCGTCATTTTCCCAATATCCTTTTAAAAATATTTAAGGACTTCTAAATGTTCCTCTGGTGTCACTGTTACTGATATTGCTGCTGAAACAAAAATCAGTTGTCTCTGACTCTGTTTTTACTGGTCTTTGGCACACTGCTCACCTTTTCATGCTGGGACCTTATGTTGAACAGTAGGTCCCTGTGCTTCCTCCATCTCGTTCAATAATGACTCATTCAGCTTAGATCATTCAGATCTAAGGATGATTTTGGAGTGTGTGTGTATTCACACAGGTCTGTATTCTCCACTTCGCCGTTCTTTTGTGCCTCTACCTTTCCTCTTCCTTTATGTGTTAGGGGTGACTTAGCCTTACATTAGGCTCTACAGTTACCATATTTCCAGCTGACATGAATATGTGGTCACAAAAGAATATCAAGCTGTAAAGAAAAGCTTATGAAATTGTCTATCATATTATACTATTTTATATATATATATATTTTCTGTGTCTAGAGATTGTCTTCAATTCAAATGATACTGATTTGGCATCAAAGGCATTTAGTACTTTTCCATGGAAACTGGACCAACATTTTTGGTTTAATGGAATTCTTTGGTTATGAAAAGTGAAATATTTGAGAATTTTAGTCACAAGCCAGTAGAACGTGAAGAATACATATGGCTAACTGGTTGGTGTTGAGTCATAAAAAGCAATCATATCAGTGTGTTCTTAAAGGGCAATATTTCAAGAGTAGATTTCAAATAAAGTTGTTGAACCCTACTTTTCTGGGCTTCTTTCTTCCTTCCTACTTAAAGGTCTTCTTTTTACTGTGATGCTTTTGTTAGATCTTGTTGCCTTTTTTTTTCTTTTTCGTGTCTCCTGGATTTTTGAGTTGCCTAATACCAGGTTTTCTTACTGGGTTTTTTTCTCTTATTCTCTGTCCATAAAAACCAGTTCGTTTTCTCTCACTTTATTTTTGAGACCTTTTTTTTTCCCATCTCTGTACTCTTCTGTTTGCATATGTGAGGAAAATTTTGCTGGACTTTGTAAGGCTGGAAACAAAAAGAAATAGTGAAAGACAAAAAGATCTGAATCTGTGCTTGTAGGATAGTAGAAGCCAGCTGTCCAAACAGACTGTGTATATGGTCATAAATTTATTGGAAGATGAGTGTTTTATTAATAAGAATGAACATTTTTGATATTTTCTTTGCAGTCCACAGGGAGATGAATATAAATTCACTAAATTATTCTGAATGCTAATACTAGCAGAGTAGGAAAGAAGTCTGTTTTTATAATATGTGGCATTTTCTTGTAAAAAAATATTTCAACAATAAGGAGAACTTAGGAAATAATTGTTGAAAAATCATATTTAAGCTAGAACCTATGGAAGAGTCACTCCTAAAAATGAATATCCTACGYAGCAGTGCCCATCTACTGGGTTACATTATTTTCACAAGGCCTGGACTGTGCTGACAAAACTCTCTTACCTGTGGAAACAATTACTACCTCCCATGTTGAAAAGAATATAGTCTGTATGAAATATAATATACGTCATCTGTGATATTTTTGCTGTAGATGTTATCCAGATTTTGTATAGATCAAGTAGAAATTTTCATCAAACAATTATACTTTTCTGTTCCTTCCCAATGTTCCCGCCCCGAGTCCTTTAGTCATTTTAACTATTAGTATATACTGTAAAAATTAAAGTTGATTTTACTCTTGAGAGCCAGGAAGTCATTTGAGATTAGGTTTTATTGTTGGAAAAGGGCAATGACTTGAGATAACCCCTGTATTTCCCAGATTTGACAAAATTACACTATACTGAAAAATAGACAACATGGAATGATACTTTGAAAAAGAAAAAAAAAAAGCTTGTAGGATACATTGATCAAAGGTGAGTTTAGCTGTTAGTAGAAAATTTTATCCTGCAATTTGTCAGTAAACAGCAGGGATCTGGAATAGCTTTAAATGTTAAAAGAACAGCATTTTCCTCTTGCGAAAACCCAAATATAAAGAATGCCATTGTTTGCTGAACATGCGACAACCAGTCTGGTTTATATTAAGTTGAAGTTACTGCCATCTGGTGGGGAAAAGAGTATTATATTACTACAATTGGAAGGGAGTGTATTAGATTTTACTTTCTCCAGGAAAGAAAAAGCAAAGCTTGAGAAGCCAGTGAGTATTATATGAAATATTTGTGTATTGTCTTAGTATTTGGGGCTGATTTTAAAAGAATCATATGAAAATGTTGAATGATGAAGCATGGTCTCCTAATTCAGGTATTTGTTAAGGATATGAAACCATTTAAAAAGAAAAAAGAAAAAATGTGAAAGGTGAAAGAGAGAGATGTGCGAGATGTATTCTGTGACACTGCCAGTGCAGCCATACTTCAGGCCTAGGTCACTATATATGATAATGAATAAAAGTGTTTCCCAAAAAGATTCCTTTGTCCTTTCTAAGGCCAAAGGTTTTTACATTTTATACAATACTTTGACTAGCATTTTTTTTATAGCAGAGATGACTCCTAATTATTGCTGCAGAAACATCTGGCCTAGCTCTGCCTTAGACTTTGTTTTTTTGAGAGGGAGAACACAACAACAAGCCTTCTCCTTGGATCTGGACATAAACTTGTGTTAACTCTTGATTGAAACTTGAAGACATAACCCAACAGGAGTAGATTTGTACTAAAGGAGTCTGTGGGGTATCTTAGACATACAAAATGGGAAGAGTTGCTTTTTCAAGGAGCTAACACTTTTAGGGTAGATGTTACAGTGCTGTCAATGATAGGCAAAGTAGAAGGAGATTCAGCTGTGGGGAACAGTCATTTCACAGCAGCCGATGGTGTTGGCTCATGTAAGGCTATAGAGCTAGGCATGTGTACAAGGCCTCTGTGTTGCTGAGGTGTTGAATGTGGTTAATGGAAAACTAGGCACTGGGTAGGAGGGAACTGAGGCCACCGGACTGTGAGTCCTGGCAATTTCAGTCACCAAGGAGGCTTAATCCGGGCCCTTCTAAACAGTTTGCCCTGTGTTCAGCTGGACAAGCAGAAGGTTGTGCTACAGACACATTAGGTTCCTCTTTAGAAGGCAGACTGAATTTTTCAGTCCTCTAACGAGGGGAGTATTCCTCTGGTGACATTCTCTCCATAGACCTGTTTGTGCCTTTGGGGACATTGTTCTTGCGTGTAAGTCCTGCTTTCTGAGGGCTTTCTGAGGGAGCTATCTCAAGCAAACATTTGTTTCTCTGGATCCTAGCTCTGCTGTTAGAGATGTCCCTATCAGGCCTGTGCTGAATGGGGTCTAATTGTGTGTAACATTCCTGCAGCCTGGCTAGACTGAGCTGAACAAACTCACTTGGTCAGAAAGATGTGGGGCTGCTTCTCGTATAGCTGTCCTGTAAGGAGCAGCTTATGTGATATTTGCTTCATCCCTTTCCAAGTGCTTGATCAGATCTGGTCTGCGTGGAAGAGCACACTCTCTTTTCTCTCATAGCCGTGTATATTCTCTTTCACAACAAGAGGTGAGAGGCCAAAAAACTTTTGGAAATCTGTCATCCTTTAATCTATTTAAGCAAAAAAAAATCTAATGATACTGGGTTTCTATATACCTCTTAGAGTTTACTGAAGGGGTTAAGTGTGGTTATGGAAAAAGATATTTCTCATCTCTCATCATTCTTATTTATTTTCTTTAAAATTCTTTTTCATTTGATTGGTTTTTGCTGCCTGATTTTTTTTTATTTTTGTGTTGTTTTTTTTCCTTTCTCTGAACTCTCTAGGAGTCGGAATCTTGCCCAGATAACATCTTTCAAAAGGAAAATCATTGACCTTATAATCCTGTCATTCTGCTTTTGAGACTGCATTTCACTGGCAGGTTGCTGATTTCTTCATCGGTTTTAGAGGAAGTAGATTTTCATGACTTTGTGATGCAATTGCTTAATTGTTTTTGGGGGAGTCAGGCACTTTTTGCACAGTAAGGCTCCTACTGGAAAGTTGTAATAGTCTGAGTTAGAGAGTTGGGTGGTACATGACCGCATATTATGGAAGTGCTTYATACTCAAGCCCACAGCTGCTGCCCAGAGAACCACGCAGTGCAAAGAGTCTYTCTGACTCAGGCTAGTCTACACGAGCCAGAAAAATGAAACAACTCTTAGAAAGAAAATAATYTCTGGTTCCCTCTTCTAGCCTCCAGCTCCCAACATAAAGTGTACTTTGTGCTGTGTAACAGAAGAGACCAATTTGATTAGCTCTTGATTACAAAACTGGCTCCTTTTTCTTTTTACTGACATTTAACCAATCTTTGAAGTCATGAGAGTCTTGAGAAGAAAGATTTCTGATAGTTATTTTTTACTTGCTTATAAATACACAATAATATATAATGTATATTATAACCTTGTGAGATCACCAGTCTGATAGTTAATAGGTAATTTCTCCCTCTGCCAAGGGATAACTAAAAAAGGGAAGCTTTTGTAGTCAGTGATGATGTAATACTAGAGGTTAGAGTGATGTTTCATTTGAAATAAAAATGGCATCTTGTAGCCCATCTGTTAAGATGGGAGTTTAATGTTATTATGTCATATGAACTATACGTTAGAATRTGCATTACAATCTCTCTAATTTGAGCTATTTATATTAAAACTGATTATAGACGTGTGAGAAGACATGTGACATACAGAATGAGAAGTTACAAAAATAATTGGGTCAAAGTCTTTGTGTTATTCAGGAAATAAGGACAGTGTGGAAGATGTGTTCCTATGTGTTCCTCTCCAGGAACAATCTGTTAGATGTGATGTTTGCATTGGATATTTGAATTTCTGTCATTGGAAGTTTTCAAGGCATGACGGGACAAGCTTCTTAGATACCTGTCCTTATTAGACCTGCTTGGAGCAGAAGGTTGGACTAGATGACCTCCAGAGGTTCCTTGAACTTCCATTATCCTGTGGTTCCTTATTCTCTTACCTCTTAAAGGCATGATATTCCCAGAGAAGGGTATTTCATTCTGTGAGAACAGAGATTTAAGTTTAGGATCCTGGTTCCCATCTTGAAGGTGATGAATGAATGCCTGAAGCTACTAAAAGTATTGCCTGAATTCTGTGATATAACTATCGACTCATGCACAACAGAACTTCTTATCACTCTGATAAAGCCTGTCTGCTCYGCCTTTCTAGGGAGTGCTTTGGGTGTTGCAGGTGACTGGCTGTGGACCTGCAAGTGCAAGACAAGTCTCAGTTACTTAGCTTTGCCCGACACTGACACAGGAGTCGGTGTACACATTTATTAAAACAATAAAGTAAACCATTGTATTTTGCACTCACTTTCCCCCTTAGAAAAAGAGGAAGTGAACCAAACATGACTATTACTTCTATTTCTTAACAGACTACCGAGTCTTAATATGACTTAGATAGTATGGTGACAAAGGCTGTAAAAAGACCATCCAACAGAAGAATAAATACCTTAAAAAGTGCTTTATTTGCTTTTTGAAGCAACATAACTTTGTATTTTTCAGACAACAAATGCTGTATATTAAAATTCTACGTGTTAGTAATCTGAGGATCACTAAAATGCAAACAATACTTTCTGAAATTGTTGTGCCATCATCTATGGTTTAGAGGGAACACCCTCTCTCTGGGGTGGAGAAATAATTCAATTGAGGAGACACTTAGCAATTTTGGCTGCTCTAGAACAAATATCCTCAAGTAAAACAAACTTTATGAACTTCATGCTGTTCTTATTCCTGTTTACGAAAGGAACCTCAAAACTCAAGTTATTTAGAAGAGCTGGTTAGATGGATTTAAACAGCACTTACTAAAGACATCTCGTTTGGTACAGGTGTGGTTTGGCTCCATTTTGAGGAACRCTGGTCTCAGTAACCGCAGAACTGAATTTTCATGTAGCAGAGTGTGATTGGCTACCATATGAAKGTCTTTTGCAGTGAGGAACCAGGAGCTGAGCTGGAGTTAACTCAGCATTACCTGGAAATTCATCTTTTGGATTCATTGCAGAGCCAGTTTGGATCCGTGTTGCAGTATGGCTACATGAATTCTGAAACCAGCTTAAGCCCACGAGCAGAGCAGCTACTTTTGAGCTGCACAGAGCTCCCTGTAGCAGGGCCAGCAGGCTGCACGCACAGTGAACATGTGTGTACCTCTGTCTCTTCTCCAGAACGAGGAGCACAGAAAGCGTGTGCATAGGTCCCTGGCTGCGTGGAGTTAGTTCAAGTCCAGCAGGTATTTTCAGTTTGGACTTGGAGCCAGCTTCCCCAAATCCACAATGAATCAATTTTCAGCCTCCAGGACTTCATCCTGCCCCATTCCCAGAAGGTCTTAGGAGGTCAAGAGTGGCAGCTCTGCAATAACCGATAGGCCATAGTGGCCTAGAGCTGGTAAAGTTATGAGAGCAGAGAGGACTTCAGTGCAGTTCCCTCTTTGGGGAGCCCTGTCTGTGCTCTCCAGCGAGCATCCAGCACAAGAGTACCCGGCAGCCTGAGCAGAGCACGGAGCAGCGGCTGGCCCGGTCCATATGGCACACAGGGGTCTGGCCCTTGTGCTGCGTGGGATGCAGCCTCGGGGCTCTGCTGCATCTGTGGAGCTGCCTGCGGCCCTCGCCAGTGTCCTGCCCCTTCTCTCCTATAGCTCTCCAGAACCCTCCTTCCCTCACCACCCTCCAAACCCTGTCGGTTTCTGGAGAATCCGGGTTCCCGTCTGCTCGGACAACAGACAACTGATGCTGCTGCGGTAAGGAGATAAGGTTACAGGATTGATGCAGAGGGGAAAGGTTACAGTAATGAAACCTAATAAAAAAATCCCTCTATTTTTTATGTCTACTTTGTTAGAGGATTGGCTTTAAAATACAAAACTAAAAGCCTGGTAAAATTAAACTAGAATCTTCTTTATGCTTCATATCAATATGTCATTAATGTACTGCATTAAAATGGTGAGGTAGAAGATACAGGAGTGCTTGTAACATCTTTAGTGCAGGTTCTGTTATGGCAGGATCTTATTTCTTTTCAGGCTCTTAGCCATTGACTTCCATTTCACTTAGCTCCTTGTTAAGTGGTGATAGTGTGGCGGTTTTTAGCATAAGAACTGCCTCGCTGAGCATTTTAGATGCCCAGCCCTCCACTTCCTCTCACCTGGGTCATTGTCTAAGGGGTTTTGTAATCCTGATACCCCATGTTGGAGCAAATGGAGTCATTTTCCACAACAGAAGCCCAAAGGAGCCCAAAGGTAAGCTCCTGTCCACCCATTCCTTTGCTCGAGAGCACGTAGGGGTTGCCTCCCGTGGCCCTCACCACAGGTTCACACTCCCCCCAAGGGGCAACGGGGCAGAGGTTTTGAGTGCGCAAAAATGGCTCGAGAAACAGACTCTGAAAAACAACCACAGCAGCTCAGAAATTTACTTTTGGGTACCCAAAATAAATCAATCTTGACAATTTTGTGCCTGTAGAACCGAGCTGATCATAATGGCCCTCACAGGGTCTTGTGTGTAAATATGTTTGTGTTCTTTAAGGTAAAGTAATGAAGGTTTGGAAGGTGCTTAGAGAGCAAGGTAGGTACCACAGGAAACAGCCCTTTCAGAAATTAACAATTCCGTGTTAAACTTTAGGTACTCTGAAGAGTGCTTTCAATAGAGGATAAAACATTGAGGAATAAGACCCAAAGGATGTGGTGAAAAGGTGCTTAGATAATGACAAATGTCCATTCTAAACAGTGACACCTGCTCAGATTATGAAGTATATATTAGCAGATTATGAAATATGTATTATATGTATATTTTACTCTTCAGGGTTCTTTTTATTCTTAATGGCTTTCCAGAGCAAAGCATATGTCTATTAGATATATATTGTAGTGTATACATAGCAAATGACAAAACACCATATTTTGTTGCTATGTTGAGGTTATAAAGTTGAGCTTCAGAAGTTAGATTATGAATATATGCATTCAAACAGCTGGCAATTAATATGTATTTTTTTAAGAAAATAAATAAATATATTAAGATGTTTGCTTCAATGCAGTTTTTCTTCTGATAGCTATTGTATAAGAACTCATCCTTGGATATGCTTTTTACAGTGTTTTATATAAAAGAATACTGTTCCCATATTCTTTGAAGTCTGTGGGTTTGATCACCTGTACTGGAACAATGTAATAAGAGGCATTATTAATGTGATTTTAAAACAATATTTTCAAAGTCAATGTGATTATGCTATAAGATCAATAGCACTATTAAATCTTCACAAATAAAAGCATCATCACTTTTAATTACATGTTACGCCGCATCTACTGGCATAAGCCAAAGATATTATTGTCTTGTTCAAGAATGGCCTGTGCCATTGCCACGACATGCCAGCTTTACAGAAAAAAACTGATACTGGCACACAAAATATGTCATGAGGAAAAATGAGCAACCATTAACATAGTTGAACATTGAGAAAAAGGGAGATATTTTATAACTAAAGTAATACAGCAATAGTTAATTTACGTTTTAACCGATGATACCAAAATACATAGATTGCTATTATAATTAATTCTTTTGGCTTACCAGAAGGTCGTAGTGCAGAAAGAACAAAATACTTCGKTGAGTTGCCTGATTTTGCTGAAGAGGTGTTTGATGGAAGACACCTGAATTGACAAATCTGAAGGTATATTGCATTAAATGTAGATGGAAGGGGAGATGTGGCTGATCATAGGTTAGTGTGATAAGGGGTCTCAGCACCCACCTAAGTCATCTGGGCTCGTGGATTTTGTAGTTACAGTAAATCCAAGTTTTAACAGAGATTTCAAAGAAGAGCTTGCCGTTTTGGTGAGAGACAGCAATATGCAAGTTTGAGGAAATGACAGCAGACCCAAATATCCTGTAGCTAGAACCGTTTTTGCAGATTTTACTCTCAAGTGTGATAGGAAGCATAGGAAATAACACAGCAGTGCTTGTTCCAAAGGATGTGCTGGAGACTGTCAGCATGAACCACTCTGTAGATTAACACTGAAGAGAGCTTGTTTCTAGAGGAGGACCAGAGCCAAGGAGCTATAAAGAAGGGTAGAATGAACAGAAATATTATCTTCCCAGCAAAGAATTTAGGTGGTTTTGAGCATCAGGTAACGTGTGTCAAAGTCAGAGAAGAATGTCTTGACAAAATTAAGAGTTGATATGATAGGACATGCTTTTGTTGGGGAGGTTGGTGTGAATTGTCATAGTATATAAAAGAGAAAGTGTATCCTGCCTATGAAGACCTAGGGGAAATGTCAATGTAGGCCAGACAGTAGAGCTTTCAGAAAGGTTGAAAAGCACTGTATGGAAAGCACTTCTGTGAGATAAAGCCTGAAAAATTTATTTTAGCCATGTGTAGCTTAAGTTGATGGCCAGATATTCATGCAGCGATAACACATAAAAAAAAGAGAGTGCTATCTCCAAACGATTAAAAAGAATGGGGTGGCATGAGTGACTTGTAAGCTGGCTGTCTACGTGTATATTCCACAGAGATGAAGTGTTGTGTGTGTTTGCCTTTTCACTGTTGTGAGTGACTTCTAGTTCATTTTGGATTGATCTACTTGGAAGCCAGGTGGGGTTTGGGAGACATCTAATAAAAATGGATTAATCAATACTTGTTTCATAAGCTAAGAAGTATTTACGCTGATTAAAAACTCACCTCAATGTTCAAAAGACTTAGCAAGACAATTTGAGTAAAACTATCTCCTTGAAGCTTCCAATAGGGATTCTGAGTATCTGGTAATGAGAAAAGACATGAGCGAGTTTGATTTTAGAGCTCGTGGTACTTTTCCTTTTCATTCTACACTGTCTTTGTTCAGAGCTGTTGGGGAGTGGTAGAGAYAGTAAGGCACAGATCACTGCTGTGTGGCAGTTGGAAGAAAGAACAGGACAGGTGAGTAGCAATCCTGATTTTGTGATTTCATGTAGATAACTAGTCCTCGTTAGAGTGGGAAAGCTGCCTAATACTGACATTTATTCAACCCTTTCAAATGAAGTATAAAAGATTGCTGTTTTTCTAGAAGACGTCAGTGTAAATGTTAGAGAAGAGCTGCTGCTCCATTTTCAGCAAAACTCAGTTTCCAGATTTGGGCTTTGTTGGCTTCAGTTATTGCAAGTGCATTCCAGATAACCACAAAAAGCGCAAGAATTCAGTCTTTCTYTTTTTTTCCTATTTTTTCTTTTTCCTTCTTTTTTTTTTAAGAAATCAATTCACATTCATTTAACTGCATTTGGTTTCATTTAACTATATTTGAAAACTTTGAAGCTGAGGCTGATACACCAATACTGAACTCTGAATCTGTGTCATTTCCATTAAACATAAATAGACAGTATATATGCAAGAATAGGAATCTCCTTTTCTCCTACCAGCCTTGTATTCCTGTAATTTCCTATTTCATTGTAACTTTTTAGTATCCAATCCATTCTTAGTGACTAACCAAGTATGAAATTCCACTGTAGCAAAGCAAATAACACTCATTTACATCATCACTCTTTTTATGTTCCTTGCTTTTAAATGGATTATTAATAGAGTTTTGTAGAAGTGGCTGGAGTCAGTTCACATATGTCTCCTTGTTTGGGCAGAAAGGAGCTGAAGAAGCTGGGGTCAAGGAAATGCTTTTCTCGCGTCCKTTTGGTGTACCCTATGTATGTTTAAGTCAGGTGGCAGTGCCGGCTGAGATGGTCCCTGAGCTCTGTAATCACAGGCAGGCTGGCTCGCCAAGCGCAGCAGTTCAAAGATGGTGTTGGAGAGACACTGCAGACTTTGAGGTGTCAAGATAAGACGTAGGTGGTGTGTAAAACACTTAAACTTGCTGTGTCATTGTGCAGCAACACCATTTCCTATTTGTGTCGGCCAGCTGCATCCTGGAGCATGGAGCTTTGTGCTCCATCCTTCCAGACTCTTGGAGCAGGCACAAGACGGCCGAGGCCGCCATGGGTTCCTCCTGTATGGCACTGCAGGTAGTAGCTGTTTGGGATTTTCTTTCTGCTTTGGCACTTCTGTAGGAGAGGATTACTAGTTCCATTTTATAGACATACAGAAAAGAGGAAGAGGGAGGGAGACAAGGATATTTAAGTATTGAATTTCCATCAAAAAAGAGTTCGGTACATAAGTTTTTTGGGGATCGATGGCCCAGAGTTTGCTCACGCTGGATAAAGCAGTATGGGCTGGATGAGGAGTCTCTTCTACATTTCCCAGTTCAGAGTTGTACCGTAGGCAGTGGGATCTCTTTTTGTGTTTGCTTGTTGTATTGATTGTATCAATACAACTTACTATATAACAAGTTTCACAGTGTTGTAACTGGTCTGCACCATTTACTTTGACAATTCTTTTCTGGATGGATTTTACCAATGTGTGCAGTAGACTTTTTTTTTTTTTTTTAAAGATATAGATCCTGATATTTTTGTGTTCCTGGCACCTGACAATATTTGCCTCAAGTTAGTATTTCTGTAAGAGAAGATAGTTATGCATGATGAAACAGGCGGAACTGCCTGTCTTTCAATGGAAAGTTGTAAAATGTAGACAACTCTTTATTGTTTTAGGGAACAGATAACAGCTTTAGGTTTTCTGTGCCACACCTCTTTATCTGCACAAAACACATTGTTTATCTTTTAAGTGAACACCTGAATCCACTTTAAATGCAGCTTGGGCCTCTCTAAAATATTAGGGCATAATTATTGTAAAGATTCCTGGGGCAATTTCACCTGAAGAGCAATCATTACAGATAATGGTGATAATTATAACATTTGTTTCACTTGAAACACTAACTTGTTGTACATAGTGGTTATTAAAATGTCCTTCTGTGCTGTGTATGAATTTTATGAAAAGATCACACAGAACACCTAATAGCTCTTCAGTTGCATAGCCTAAGAAGAGGTGTTACTGCCTGTAAAGGAACTGTGTAATTCTAGTTTTCCTTGTTGATAAAGTGTGTTTTCTAGAGCGACCAGGCAGAATTACTTCTGCTGCTGCCTCACRCACCAGTTAGTCTGGGTTTAACGAGTGGAGAGGAAGGGGTTGCGGCAGTGCGATGAGACTTGCTGTGTGGCAGATACTGTTACCTCAGGAGGCCTTTATCTAATGCTTTTATCGGCATTGTCCTCCCCGAAGCCTGCACAGTCATCTCTGCTATGCAGTGTTGGGACCRGATACCTGATCTGCAAGCCTTCATTCCAGGCACTTCACAGCAGGAACAGGTGCAGTTAAATATAAAGTGTGCTTTCTAGTAACATCTACATTTCTGACTCCTTGTAGAACACTGCCTGCATTTCTTCATAGACTATAATAAAATATCATATAATATTATGTAATATATGTCAGTACCGTGTAGTAGATAATCCTCTACTTTCAGACATATGCAATTGTTACATCTAATATAAGAAAGCATATTTTGGAGACTAATATAAAGGGATACAGAGAATGTTTTTCTAAAACAAACAATCTTATTGTTACATAACTTTTTGGCTTCAAAAATCAAGCAGGCTATTTGGTTCTGTATTGGGTTTTGAACCTGCCAACACTGACAGCTTCATAGCATCTTTGTTTTAAATGTTGTTCAATTTGTATTATAGCAAATCTTGGTGCTTGGTTTAGTTTAACCTAAAATTTAAAAAATTTTAAAAAATTTAAAAGAGATTTAAAAGAGATTTAAAAGAGATTTAAAAGAGATTTAAAAAATGGTTCTTCTTTGAAGGTGAATCTATCAGAAATTAATGTGGAAGTCAGACTTCTACAGTCTAATAGAACAGGGTAAAGTTAATCTTTGTGCTGAGAGAAAAGTAAATCAGATTTTGAGGTTATGAAAAAGGAGACCAAAAGGAAAAGAGTGTTTCAGGCTTTTCTGATTCTTTGTAGGGACTTGGTAGTTTTTGTTTTATCAGTAGACTTTAACAAAATAGTATTGAAAATTACATGAGTTTGATAATTATTTGTAATTGAATTCACATGTTTATGATTACCCTTTTTTATTTTTTTTTCCTAGTACAATTTGGAAAAAAAGAAAGTAGCAGTACTTTCATTTTTGAATTAGAGCTTCAGTAAAACATTCCCTGTGTAGTCCAATGGGTGGGGTGAAGGAGTTTTCTACATTTCTTTTTTTTTAATTAGAAGCTGCCTTAGAAAAGCTGCCTTTCATTTGCAAGTGTGCTATATACCACCATAAGAACTATTCTAAGGAATGTGCCCTAGATTGCAAGTAAATCTTTCCCCTTTATATGTATTTTCCAGCACCCTGAAGCGTAATTTTCTTTCAGCTCTTTCACACAAGAGAAAGAAGCATGCTAACCATAAATCTTTGTTTCATTGCTTCAACAGTTCCCATTTTCTAATTAACATATTTAAGCTCCTTGTGATAATTTAACTTCTATTTGATCATTTCATGAACTAGTCAGTATCCTCTGACTACTTAGTATCTCTGAGATGTGAAACAGTATTGGGGAGCAAGTCTATAGACTGTCTTTAAAGTGAACAACAAAAAGTCCTCATCTGCCAAAAGGGGCTTTTAGTGCTCTTCCTGCATGGGTGTGCCTCTAAATCTCTTCCAAATTAAACACAGATATAGAAAGACAGTATGCAAACAATAGCAATAAAAAAGCATCTTATTTGTCCCTTCTTGCATTTCTTTACTTGTGAGAATCCTTCAGTAGGGCCTCCAGTCTCTTCTGCAAGAAGAAAAAGTGCTTAGCTACACACAGCCTGCTTTCTCGTGTGACCTGGATTGAAGATGATAGTCTTCAACTGTCATCATTTAACATCAGAAGAATGGTTCTCAGTTTTTCTTCAATATGTGATCTTTTGAGGGAGCCTGATTAGAACCATATCTCATCACTGTGTTCCCTCAACTCTGAGCAAAAGTGTAAATTGCAATTCAGCCTCTGTATAGAAATTTTGCTCTATGGTACTAAATGTACAGAGCTGTATAGCTTTTTTTTTCCATGCTCCAGAACACTCCTTTAAAAGCAGTTCCTCTGCCATTCAGTGACTATTTTACCTGTCCTATAATTATGTTTTAAAATAAAAATAATGGCAATAATGACAGGAGTCTGGTAATAATGTCAGCAGTATTAATAACACCCATTCAAGCTATAGAGATATGAACATACCTTCTTGTAGTTTCCTTATACACAGAACTCATTCATTAAAATGTTCATGTACTTCATAGAAGGAGGATCTGTTTAGTCTAGCTGTAAGTTATCACTGAAGCAAACATTAAAGGGATTAAGTTAGTTGTGGTATTTCCACTATACACATACTTGTGTGTGTTTGTCTGCAGGCATACCTACATGGCAACTGAAGCTTTCCAAGGCATGCCTTACTGTTGTGTTTTTTTCCTCAAACACTGCATGATCAGATGCTGCAATACTGAAATTAGGAACTGAAATGAGAAACAAGCCTGGCAAAATGCTTTCACCAGAATTGACAAGACCTGCTTCTGTATCGTATCCACAATGATTTCCAGGCTGGCTTATACCTGGAGTTTTGCAAGACTGTGTAAAGTTGTCTCTAGTTGAGAATAAAATCACTCGTAATGTTCTCAAWTTTTTTTCCGTACCCTTCAAATATAAGGCAGTAGCCACAGCATGGTGGAAGGAGAAGGTGAATGTGCATTATATTATTGCAACTTTTTAACAGAAGATGCCTAGAGCTGACAAAACAGATTGGTGTTTTTTCAAGAAAGTGAATACAGTTACTCTGTGTACACTTTCATTGACGAGGTTCTGCACTTAGGAGTACAGCACAGATGGTGTAAGCAATGAATACTTATGTCTGCCTGTAATTGATCCTATCAACAATGACATACCTTTAACTGGGTTGTATCACTTTACGTCACATATGGTTAATTAAGTAAGAAGGGCCCAAATACACTAAGGAGATTTTTATGTTTATACTTAGGAAAACAGTCTAGACAGGTGTTAATGTAAATGAAGTTAGTGCTTGTCAAAGGTGAAATTCTCCATATGTAGCCTTGCTTCAGTCTCCAAATAAATACACTTTGGCAACATCTACATTAGCGAGTAGTGAGGAGCTAGGAGCAGATCTGAAGAGTGAAACAGCTGGT
Source organism: Eudromia elegans (assembly GCA_003342815.1). Classification (NCBI taxonomy): domain Eukaryota; kingdom Metazoa; phylum Chordata; class Aves; order Tinamiformes; family Tinamidae; genus Eudromia; species Eudromia elegans. The sequence continues at coordinate 1,325,657 of PTEX01000201.1, forward strand.
GCTGAGGACCAGCTGGGGACACTGTGTGGATTTGTAGGAGGACGATTTCCTTCAGACTGGTTTGATTCTGGTCCCACGGCTGGAATGCCCAGAAGGGTCTGGAGAGCACTAATAGGCACAGTTTTCAGAGGTCATCCCTTACTTTTCCTTCAATCTTTATGTTCAGTAGCTTGCCAGGTGTTTGGGGGAACTACTCTTCGAAATTTATAAAGCATGAGGAGCATCAGAGCTTGTCCTTCTTTTCTAATATGCTTCAACCTGAATTGTAAGAGCTTTGCTTCTTGAGATAACCTCTCCTAATATGTTCCACCGTGTTAATATCTCCTTGTATGAAGATATCTACCCTGAGATAGAGTATATGTAGTAGAGGTTTTGTTAAATTATTTTTCCAATGTGAATGGGTTTGGATTAGCCCTTAGTTAGGGAGTCTGGCTGTTGTAAAAAATATTGTTTGGAAAATGAGATATCCTAAATCCTTTTCTTCTAGGGACTGTACTTTCCRTTGGGAAGCACACCTTCCCATTACATTATCCTACACGGAAAGTGATATGGACAAAACCAGAACACGGTGTGTTATCAGTTTTGGTCCTGGAGATCTCCAGAGAGAGGATTTCTTTGTATCAGGTTCGGTTTCTTTTTCTTTTCTGAAATTTCACGCAAGAAGTTTTCCTGCAGTCAGTGAGTGTGTAGTTCTGCTTCTGTATCAGAACCCTGTGTCCTGGGGGCAAATCTCTTGCTTGCTGAACTGTTCTTGGTGATTGTTCTTTCAAACCTGGGCATTCCCATGAGGATATTTTGTTTTAATTTTAGGGAGGAGAGAAATGGAGAAGTTGATTCGGCTGCAAGGAGAACTTGCTGCAAAGACAGGAAGATTAATGAAAAGTAGTGGAACTCAGAAAAATTATTCAGGCTTTTTAGGCCTGTACATTAACCCTCTAGAAAGAAAGGTTTATGTCATCTAGTACTCCTCATTAACAACAAAGATGTTTTCTTTTTCCTCTTATTTGAGGACTGCTATTCTCTGGTAATTTTCTCTGCTTTCGTATCAAAACCTTATTTCTGTCTGACTCTGTGTCTAGCCCAACTGTACATAGCGAGAGAGAGAGATCTCCTTTTCACCTCCTGTGATTTTTATCAGCTTCCCCCGACTTGAAAACATCACAGCTGCTTGAAAGCTTTAATTTGTCACTGCTGAAACACATACTTTGTGGATGTCATGGCCAAACTTTCCCATCCATCCCCGGTGGTTGTTTGATTTCTGTTTTGATTGGCTTCATCATTTTTAGAAGCAGAAATGTTGGTGTCATTCTGAACATCATCTGAGTTGTGATAACTATCTGCCTGCTCCAAGCATCCAAGTGTCCTAGTGTAATATATTACCACCTTTATTATGAAAAATTTGTATGAAAAAATTATTTGACTAACAAATTAATAAAACAGTCTGCTTATTTTTAAAGGGAAAAAAATAAATATCTGCTTGGTACAAAACCAGTTAGGATTGTGTTGGAGTGTTGATGAACAGTGAGATGCATATTGCAATTTAACATAAGGACTAGTTTGAATATCACAATTGTCCTATGATTAAAAAGGAAATAAAATCAACTAATGGAAAGACATGTTCTGACTCCTGTTCTTTATGGACAGTTTTAGGTTACCCTTTCATTTTCATCTCTGTTGTTATGATTAGAATATTGCTTTTGCTCTATAAAAACATTTGGCATTTTATAAAAGCTTGGTATAATATTGCTGATGCAAAGTAAAGGCCTATCAAGCACAGCACCCTAAAAAAATGTAAGAGCATTAATTTCTTAGCAGAATATTTCCAGATATTGTTCAAATGTCTTTCCAGTGGCTTTTGAAYGATTCTTAGTTGGACTACTCATATATTTTAAGGAATGTGCTAAAGTATCTTGCTACATCAAAGTCGTACTGAGGAATGTTAGGAAACCAGTTTGTAAGTCCTGAACTCTAAAAAAGTTCCATATTCTAGAAAAGACTTCCTTTTCCCCCAGCTACTGGAAGGCCAGTCCTGCTGTCTTTCTTTTCTATTGAGGTAGAACATCTCCTGCATCTCCTGCATATATCACCAGAAAACTTAAGCAATGATACCAGCAAGTGCTCTGAGTTTAGTTCATTTCTGAAAGAATAAGTCTATAGATATTCCTAAGGGGAARATTTAAAACAATCAATCAAAGAAACAAACAAAAAAAGAGTCTAGTGTCATCTTTAGAGCCTGCGAAGTACTTTATTTTCTCCTTAGGGATGTTTGCTTTACTTAAAAATCTTTATAAATTTAGATCTTCAGTAAAAGAAATGAATTAAACAGACTTGGAGTAAAGAAGACACATGGGACAAGTTTCCTATTTACAGTGAAATGTGTCTATCCTTTAATTTTTGGTTATTGTTGTTGAGTACCGGATTTATTTTTCACATRCATTTTATCAGGTCACAGAAAGAAGCTGAATGTGACCAAATTTGAACTCAGCAGTCACTGACAGCAACCCCATTACATGTTTCTTTCCCATGCTTACAGAAGACATGGTGAAATACCCTGCAAAAGAACTGCCTGGAACAAGGGCAGCAGCTTGCAGCTGGAAAGCTAAGTCTGAGGAGTTCATCAGCAAGTAGAAGAAAAAAAAAGTCTGCTAAACTTTAGAATGGAGGGAAAAAGCATTATAATTGGTAGCTGAATCTGGAAATAAGCTTAATTTTTAACATTAGAAAGTTGAATGGAGGAGTCTTGCTACCTTTAAATACTCTTCCATGCATCTGTTAAAGATCAAGTTCACCTATAATTTGCAAAACTGTGAACTTTGTTATATTTTATCCTTTTCTCCATCTGTTCCGATAACAATAGGAATATTTTTCTAGTACCGTGCATATGCATTGATAAGTAGATAAGCAAAATAGGACAAGATTTGTGTATATTCTTATGAAATTACATGTGCAGTTCCCTTTTTGGATAGATATGTATATATAATTTTTTTTGCTTAAAAATGTCTGACTTAATTACTAGGGAATTCACGGTGGTGAAGAGGAGAGAGTTACTTAAGGAATAGATAAAGAAAAAAGACAAGTAAATGAAAACAATAGTAAGAAGACATATCTAAAGGACTTGTAACATTAGCTATTGCTGCTCATCAGTTCTGTCAAAAAAATACAGAAATTGATTTTATCCAAGAATTCTGTATTCCCAGAATTGATTGGGAATCCAAGCAATTTGGTTTAGTATGAAATATTAACTGCATAGCAAGCCAAGAGAAGAACAACACTGAGGCTTCAAAGCTAAAATAATGTGTGCAAGCATCTTACCTTTTTCCCCCGACATATTTCTTAAGGTCATTGTAATGTCAGCTTAAAGGAATGAACTGTGATAAATGATAGCTGGTTAGGTTAAAATAAGATTTGACCAGACCTGTACAGGACATTGAATTTGGTTATTGCCAGAAAAGAGATTTTTTTTTTAAGAACAGACACCTTAGCTCTCGTGCTTCTCATTCATAAGCTTCTTCACCATTGTAGCCAATCTTCATATTGAGTCATTCTACTTACTTGTGTTTCCCATCTTGCTGCGTATGTCCTGGCACCTTGCTCTCTCTCCCGGTGCTTGCTTCTCTCTGCAGGGCTCCCTTTATCAAGAATCCTATTTCTGCACCTGCAGAACCTCCTGTCTCTTCTCTGCAATATTTTTAGCTCATCTGTTGCATAACCTCCACCAAAAGGTATAACCTGGTTGCCAAAATTCAACCACTATTTGCCGCAATGTTTGATGACTCTCTGAGCTATTCAGGAAGACGGTTCTAAAGCAGCTACATTTTAGCTTAGTGACTCACCAGAAATAAATTACCCAAGCAAAAAAATACATGGTTCATATGAAGATGTCTAAAAACTCTGAGGTTGCAGTCAAAGCCACTTGGTTTTTTTTGGTTTTTTTTTTGCTCTTTAGGAAGACAATAAGTATTTTTGATACAATGCTAGCATTGTATCAATTGTATCAATGATAGCATTTCAGTTGTATATAATTCTTACTYTTTAAATCTGTGTTTCTTGAAATAACTTATTTCCACACCATCATATTTCTTTGTTTTTGAATTTCTAAAATACAATTGTAAACACTAACAAAACACAGCACTAAGTATAGGGAAGAAGACAGTAATGCTACATTTGGAAATGCAATCAGCAGTTGATTCTTTTTGACCTATTCCCTCCCTCATTTTTCCCTCGCCAAGCCCACTTACAGTAGACTGTTTATTGTTAGGTATGAAATAAAATAGTTACATTTATTTTTAAGCCATAAACACTGAGTGAGCTTATAACATCAATAAACTTCTAGAAATTCACACATAAATACATAGGGAATTACATGAGACCTGAAAAGTATCTTTTCAGGATACTTTCGGAAGAATGGTCCCAGAACTCTTTAGTAATGGAAAAGAGATGAATTGAAAAGTGTGTTATATTTTTCCAGTTCTCAACTTAAGATTCCTTCCTTCCTTCCTTCCTTCCTTCCTTCCTTCCTTCCTTCCTTCCTTCCTTCCTTCCTTCCTTCCTTCCTTCCTTCCTTCCTTCCTTCCTTC